>OX608080.1:89669894-90269894 GCA_951509765.1 Sphenella marginata | reverse complement strand
CAACAGTATTAAAAATTATGATGAGATCAATTAATTTGCTCGATAATAAGATTCAACACGTAGCTTGAACTGGAGTCTCGGCCATGAAAAATCGAGACCAAGATTTCTAGAAATCCGATTGAATTCTTCGCTCTAATAAGGGGAGCAAAACTAAGATAATTAGCTCTACGAAATTCGGTATAAAAAGTATTGTGAGAGCGGAGGGGTCTATTCGAAATATTGAAGCATACCTGTCTAAGGAGAGCTGAACAATCGATAGCCCCAGACTCTATATCGTAAATAAACATTACATGTTGAACAGTTCGTCTGGTTTCAAGCGACATAACATTAATAAGCATGCACCTGGCATTGTGGAGAGGCAAGGGATTTTCTAAATGGAGAGGTTGCAAAGCAAATCGAATGAACTTACGTTGAACCCTTTCAATTCTTGAAGAGCGTACTAAGTAAATCGGGTTCCAAATTCTTGATTTATTTCGGAGGCCTTTCGATATTTTTATGAAACTTGATAAAAAATAAGGTTTATGAAGTTTTATTGACACAATTCTGAAAATATGAAATGTGCTATTTTTATATCTTTCTACAGGCTATTGATAAACATCCATGAAAAATACGATCTTTATCTTCTGTTAAAAAAACCTCAGAAAATGCTTGAAAACATTCAAATATTTGAACCGTGTCGCTCATCTGCTCTCCAACGTTCATTTTCTCACAATTCTCTTTACGCCTACAACAAAAAGGGTCAGAAAACACTCGAAATCTCACATATAATTGAGCCATTCGCTCTAGAATATTCATTTCTTCTCTCAACGCTCCGTAAATCTTTATAAAAAAGTGATTTTTTTGATGTTTACTAAATAGAACAAAATGAACATTTTTTGTTATCAGTACAATTTTTTGAAAAATGCCAAACGAACATACGCTACACAACCTTGTATTTTCGGAAAGCGCCAAGTGCAATTCAAAGTGCCGGACTTATGTATTGGCCAACCTTATTTTTTGCAACTTCCCACAATTTCTTCTTCCGTAAAATTATTTTAACTAATTTTGTCAAAAATTAAGAGTCAAAATTCAATGCAAAATTTATAAACTGTAGTTTGAAAATGTTTGCAAAATCATTGCATCTTAGATTTGGCCATGGGGGGGGTTTTAACCCCCAAAACCCCCCCGTGCGCACGGGCCTGACACCGATGGCTACTTTGATGAAGAGCAGAAGAAGAATAGAGTTATATTTGTTTGGCAAACATTGTAAAAAAATTCTTACTTAACCCCAATATTCTTAATTCTTAATTCTTATTCTTAATAATTTTCTCATTCCTCGTTATTCATATTTTGTGGATATTTATTTTTCTGCTTCATTTCTAGCTACCAATGAAAACCCTTTTCACTTTTTATTAAAATAGCTTGATGAAATGACCTTTGAAAAAAGCTAAATTATTATGCCTAAAAGAGGGCAGCGGTCTCTTAAACTTTCCTTTTGTTCAACTAAAAAATTTTAATAACTAAAGAAATTGTTAAAAAAATTAAAAAATTTTGATTTGTATTATAAAAATTATTTTTAGTGACCATGAGCTTATTCATAGTCAGGGATACTTGAGAGTATACAGGCCGTAAAATCAACGATTTAATGGTGCAAAAAAGCAATTTATTATTTACATAGGTACAAATTTTGATTGGTTTATAAAGTTCAGATTTTTCAGAATCTTCTCCCTAAGGATAAAATGATAAAAAATATTTTTCATGCCAAAATTGTTAGCTCAATAGTTAGCAATGCGTGTCAAAATTTCTCTGATGAGTGAAGTTGGCAACTTCCGAAATGGATCTATGTATAAGAAAAGCTATGGCGGATGTCTCTAAATTTTCCCTCTCCAATCCAACAAAAAACTTTTAATAATTAATAAAAAAAAATTATTAAAAAACCCAAAAACAACAATAAATTTACGCTGCAGAAAAAATTATTAATAGGTCTCAAGCTCGTACCGCACCAGGATACTTCAAATATAAAGGCCAGAAACACAAGCTTGTTGTTTGTGTAAAATCTCAATGCCAAAACTATTATAAATTCCAAAAACTAACAATTTTTGTTTTTAATAGCCGGTGGTACTCTCTATCCCGATGCGAAAGCAAATGCCAATCGAAAGCCATCAAATTACATACACTTTTTTCAAATGCGAAAGAAATTTGATTCAAAATGTGATTCAGAGTAACCCCCTGCATTCAGTCGATTAAATGGTTTACCCTCCCTCATTACAATTTTATCAAACGCGTTTTGAGGATTGGCCCGGGGCTGTAACTTTATTCAACAGCTTATTGGTTCAAATTGTATAAAATTGGGTGTGGGATACTTAAATAATTAATAAACTACGCTTTGTAAACATATATGTATGTATGTATATAAAGTAATAATGAAAACTAGTATATCCCATGGTCGAAATTCGACCACCTTAAATTAGTTTAACTTATTAAATCCTCTGTTCGCATTTTTCTCCAGTACCCAATGCCTAGAGGCATAAATATTGGATTCATTTTTATTGCTGAAAATAATTATTTATAGTTGAGTTATTGAGAGTCGCTTTCATAAAAGCTGGTTTACTCTAAGGACGGGTAATTTAACAACTAACCAAAAAAAATCCGTCCATTAAAGACCAGTAATCATTAATAGGAGATGGCAAAAACGGTACTTAGTAATGTTTCAAAGTCCACCATCAGACCCTCCTTTCATATTCCGTCAATATTTCAATAAACAAAATTAAATTTCATTGACATATACCAACAACATAGTTAGACTCATGATACAAGAAAATCAAGGTATTTTCACTATGACATAAAACGTGTTAGTTGTCATTCGTATATTTTGTTAGTTGAACACAGAGCGTTGCCACCTCAACAAATAATTAGTGTGTATTAGAAAGCAAATTTTAGCTAAAAATAACGCTTAAGAACTTTTTACATCGTACTAATGCGACAAATCTTTTCGATTTAAGTGTTGAGGGCCGTTTTCATAAAAGCCGCTTAATGCTAATTGCAAATAATTTGACAGTAACCGTAAAAAATATGTCAATTAAATTCCAGTTTGCGTTAAGCGTAGATTGTGAAATCGGCCCTATGGATATATTCCTACACCTGTAAACAAAAACAAGTTTGGAAATTGCTTACCGTCAGTAAAAGCACCAAATAATAACACTTAAGTTCAATTTTTTAGTATTAAGTTGTCATTTTTTTCATTTTTTTAGATACATTTTCGTTTTTCATTTCATTATGTTTTCTATTCAAATAACGAATCCTAAAATATGTTCTACCCAAAAAAAATCGCTTAATAATTTTTTCGTCTAAATTTAAATTTTTTTTGCAAGTGACATCAAATTTTTCATATACCCTGGAGAATCGTTTAGGTCATTGTTATTATAATTAACAAAAATTGAATTTAAAACTTTTAAATTTTGTAAAAATTCATCTGTGGGTTTCCAAAGCCCCCCCTCAGACAACAAGTCCACATAACTATAATTTTCATTTTTTTCATCCACAGTTCTATACCCAAAATTTTTTAACTTCATTTTATTAATTAAATACCCCCAAAATTTTCCAAACCATCACATTCCACTTGGCTTAATTTTGCTATATCGTCCAAAAGTTCCTTGTGATATTGCTGTTCTGAAAGCTGCACTTAAAAATTAGTACACAACCGAACATTTTATCCTAGGGCAAACCTCAAAATATTCTTCTAATAAATCCTTATCTTCGAAAACTTCTTTAAATATATTTTGAGATAGTATCTCATCCGCCCCATATTTGCAGGAATCATCATCATCTGATAATATTTCGTCGCCGAACGCGACTAGTTTGTCCTCAGTGGATTCAACATTAGCCCCAGTGCATAGAATATTTTCATTGCGCCCTAAAAACATTAGCGAATCGAATTAACTAACATGAACTTGTATTAAGGGTATTTGTTTAATTTCCCAAATGCCTCGTAAAGCTCGTAGACAGCGTAAACCTAGTAAACTTGTATGAATCACAGATATACGGGGCTTACAACAATTAAGAGGCAGTTAAGTCCATAAACAAAAACTCTTATTGAATACTTTTTGAAAAGATTTTGGATGGCATTGGGGTCTATCAGCTATTGCGATGGAGAATCCGGCGGTGGAGATTACATCCACTTCGTCGAAATTCTCTGCCAATTCCAATGAAATCGATTGAATCAGCGATAATCCATTACATGTTGTGAAGTCTGTAATAGATAATCGACTTGATCGGAATTGGCCAGTGAATGTGATCTCCATCGGCTCTTCGCGCTGGGAGCTCCGTCGAACTAGGTGATGAACCATATTTTTTGCTCTTTCAATCTTACCTAGCAGGTACGATCGTAGCCTATATTTAAACTCCAGCGGTGATGGATGGTCATGGAGACCACCCTTCGCGCGAATAGCGCTAAAATAATTTGGCTCGAGTTCTTGTAATGGTCTAATAGTCCCAAAAACAATCCCGAAATGGCCCAAATCAACCCCGAACTCATACCTACCCAGATACAGTTGGGACAGCGTTGCGGTCTATTTGGCAGCGTCGGTTTTTTGCCTGTAAATCATTAGGGGAGAAGTGGTCTGAGCAAACGAATGCATTCTGGGGTACTGCATTTGGAGATACCCTACATGCTCTCAGCCACTTCTCCCTCATATACGGCACGGCCGGCAGGCGAAAAAATTTGACGCTGCTGCTTCTGCATAAAAATCTTGTGTTCTTGCAGCTTCTAAATATGCAGCTCATCTATTAAAAGAAATAAATTAGTATCTGTGCAAAATTTAGATATTATTTTACTTACCTTTCGCTTTATTTTCGGAAATTTTCTTTCATGAACAAAATTGTGAAATAAACAAATTTTTTTCAATAAACTTCAAAATTTTTTTCCGTTTGAAGTTTAAATCGGAACGTTTTTGGTATGAAAATACGGTAGCTCATTTCCCAAAGGAAACGTCACTAGCACGATTAATGTCAAATGAGGGCAATGGCGGCCAAGAAGAAGAAGTAGAACTTCCTCTATATTCTTCTTCCATGGTTAGACTTATAATATATATAATGGTCACATAGAATGATGCCATATCGAACAAAATTGGCCATATGGATTGAAACGAATGAAAGTTCATTTTGAGATTCCGTTAACTTCTTAACATTTGTCGGTTTCCAAATTGTGTTTTTTTTTTTTGGTATACAGACAGTTTTCTCAATTTTTCTTTTAGTTGTATATTTTTTGAAGTCCGTATAGCGGGAGAATATTACAACTTAGACATATGGTGGTTTTCTGGTTTTTTTCGTCAAATTCAACTCGGAAATATTGAAAACACATAACCTAACTGACCCAATTTAATATTGGGGTATATGTCGACTCTTTTACAAATAAAAATTTTTAGAAAGAAAATAGTTGATGTCTTTAGGAAAATTAACGCGATTTCTAATTATTTCGAGAAGCTACAAACTGTGGTTTTACTTTTTCCATATTAAATATGATAGATTTCTTAAAAAATATAAATTTATAAATATTGATAAATTGGAATAATTTTTTAGATTTTATTCAAAAAATTTGAGTTTTTCACTCCAAGATAGATGTCATAAACATAGTAAACAGAAAAATATTGGATTACAAACATAATAAATTAAAAAAAAAAAATATAATAAAAAGTTTTCGTATATTTTAAGGCAAATTCAATTTAGTAAAAACAAGTAAGGAAGTCTAAGTTCGGGTGAACCGAACATTGAATACCCAGCGTTAGTTTTTAGAAAAAGGGGGCGTGGTTTTCATCCGATTTCGCCCATTTTAAAAACCAATCTATGCCGAGCCTAAACAATAGCGAATTTGGTGGGCGCGGCCACGCCCCTTGCTTATAAAGCTTTAACCGCTTACAAGAGAAAAAAGTACTGAATCGATCTTTTCAAGGGTTATACCATGTCCTATATATAACTTTGGAAAAGAAGGCGTGCCATGCCCATAACTTTTAACGTATTTTTCGATGTACGGATATATGTGTCCATTAATCAATATTTACATAATTTTAAAAAAGTGGGTGGTGGCACGCCCACGGATTTTATTATGTTGTTTGTCCCTATTGAAGATCAGTTTTCATTGCAGATCTTTATGATACTTTCACAGTGGCTTGTTAATAGTGAAATGTTGATATTTTGTTTATTCACTTGTGGGCGGTGCCACGCCCATTTTCCAAAATATTACCAAAAAACCTTTAAACATCACTAATAACATCATCAGGTGAATGAGTGTACTAAATTTTAGCATTATATCTGTATCAGTTAAACAGATATTGCATATTCCGGTTTCCTAACTCTCGTTTAGAGAACTTTAGTCCAACTTTAGTACTCTACATAAACATAACATGCCTGGAACCTAGTTTCGTAAACCTATCTCACACCGTTCTGAAGTTATTAGCAGTCGAATTTGAAAATTGCTTGACTCATAAGTGGGCGGTGCCACGCCCACTTTCCAAAATTTTGCAAAAATAATGTAAAGAATATGAAAATTGATGTATGTACAAAATTATATTATTATAGCGGTATCAGTTAATTAGATATGGACTTTTCAATATTTCCACCTCCTTTCAATATAACTTTTATAAAAAAGTAGGCGTGGTCGCCAAGCGATTTCGTTTATTTTCTATATCTGAATTTAACACAACAATAGTATGCCCTCTACAAAATTTCGTTATACTAGCATAAACTGTTCTCAAGTTATTAGGAGTCAAAATTTTAAAATTTCTTCAAATATATGGGGGCGGTGCCACGCCCCTTTTCAAAAAATTTGGTAAAATCCGCCTTAGAACATATAAATCAATACATATTGCAAATTTTATCATTGTAGCTGCTTCTGATATTGAATTAACCCGTTTTATACGTTTTTCGAAATTTTCGATATCGAAAAAGGGGGCGTGGTTATCATCCGATTTTGCCCATTTTCAATAGCAACCTACCTTGGCCAGAAAGTAACCTGTATGCAAAATTTCATGAAAATATCTCAATTTTTACTCAAGTTATCGTGTACACGGACGGACAGACGGACGGACATGCCTTTATCAATTCCTCTTTTCAACCTAAGAACTTTCATATATGGAACTCTATATCTAACTCGATTATTTTGTGCCGTTACATAGTACCGTTATGTGGACAAAATTAATATACCCTTGTACTAGTACTAGTACGCTGGGTATAAAAAAAAACTTAACCTGCCCCGAACACGTTCTTGAACATACGAACGCTCGCATCATAGCCGGCACGCTCACCACCTGCGCCACTGCTGTATGTACAACAAAACAGTCAGATACTGTACTTAACAGCTTTGGGTTTTGGTGAAAACTTTGATGAATTATTACAAATTAATGAAGCATTTGTTAAATATAATATGCCTATGCAAAGCTCCTGGCCCATGAAAACATATCAAAATATATAATAATTGGAGTTATGCATTGTTTTATGAGATACACTCTGGCAATTGATTGTATGGAAAAAATGTTAGCCTATTAATATATAGATGCTATTATTGAAAAAATCTAGGGAAGATCTGCATATAAGTTCAGAATGAAAGTTGATCTTTGCTATATCTAGGCATTTAAAGGGAATAAGCGCCCTTATCTTACAGCCTGGCTATGTCCATGAACTTATATAATTATTGTAACTTCATCTGTCCTAGAGAAGGCCAAAATATTTTATTTGAATTTCTATATCAGATAATCACGAAATTCCACACTAGAAGACCACTTATCTTGATCGAATACTAAATAACCTTTCATTGTGATCATCTTTCATGAAAATATAATTAAATTCACACCCAGATAAATCTAACTTGAAAAGGAAACTCTGCGCTCATAAATTTGATTTTGTTATCGTGTGTGGCTTTTTAACTAACTAAATTTTCTTCGTTTTGTTTTTTCTCTTTTCAAATTACTACCACTTCAAACGCCAAAGGCAATGGTGCAGTACTCGATTCGGTGAACGATAATAATCAGACGCCAATGCGTAATCCTCCGGGCGCTTTTCACAATTCAGCGAATTCACTAGCGCAACATAATCTACTCAGCGGCATAATTCTTTGGATTAAAATGCAATCATTTGGGATTTTCAAGCATTTAACGAGTTGGTACGAATGGCGGCGGCAACACCGAAAGCAAAGGAAGCAACAAGAAAAGCGACATAAGAAAGAAAAAAGTGAATTACAACAACAACTACAACAACAAAATAAGTGGCTACATCTAAAGCGGCAACGAAGAAATCATGTTACTGCGCTACAGCGAGTCACCAGTGCGTATGAGCAATCAACAGCGGCAATGGGCAAAGTCTGCGAGATGGTATCACTGAAAGTACAAGCGGCTAAGTATACGCAACGCAATTTCCAGCTCCTGCCTCATTGGCCGATAATCAAAAGATGCGCAACAACGAAAAAGGCAGCAGAAGGCTCTCATTTGAAAACGAAATTCGAGCAAGCGGTGGATAATGAGTTCGATGAGAAGGGGGAAACAGATGCCCAGACAAGGCAAAGTCACATGGCATTGACTTTGCGGTTACTGATGTTGACAGTGCCATTTTCGAGCGCTATTTTGATGCGAGAATCAACAGTGAAAACAACAACAAAATATCCCTTGCTGCCAGCGCTTATAATGTTGCGAAATGTAAGGATGGGGACAGCAAATGTTAATGAAAATCTTACAAAGACAATGAAGAGAATAGTCGAGCGTTATCCTGCTCATGCCAGCTTTGAGGTTGATTATGGATATGAGCATTCTGTAGACGACAGAAGTGAGACTATTGAACTCACAATCAAACCTTATAGAAATGCTAATGAGAGGACAAGTAGCGACAGGAGTTTGAGTGGGCAGTCAGTTGATATGCACAGACAGTTGCGTTGTGCTGCACTTTCACCTCATATCAATTTTGCCAATAGCAGCAAATGCACCAAATCGTATTTCAGCATTGAGTGCAACAATATACTTCAGCGCAACAACAAAATTAACATTCAAATATTGCAACAGCTTCAAAATCGTATCACATTTCTTACATTTCCGTTTCAGTTTGCTATATGCTCGCTAATAATTATTTCATATGCATATTTACAAAAACAACAACAAGTCAAAAATAGTATTTTGCAAATGCTTAGTTTAACGCCAGCAGCCAAGCGCGAATGCTATTGGACAGAGAGTGGAAACGCAACATCAAAGTCAACAGCAGCAGTAATAGCAACAACAATAAAAGAGAGTAACGTTACATTTCCGATTAGCTGCCAAAGGCTTACCAATGCCATTAAGATCATTACAAAAGCAACAAGAATGATAAGATTGTTTTGCTGCAGGCAATGGTTGTTGACGCCCGCCGCCACCACCACCTTACAACTACAACCACAAACTGTAACAATAAGCAGCCGCAAAAGGGCAACAATAAGCCGCAGAGCAGCAACAAAAAGCGCGGAATTAACAGCAACAAAAGTAGCAACAATAAATACAGTAGCATCGCCAGTAGTCGAAGTAGCAGCGTGCTTCAGTACAATCAGCATGCGTACAACAACAACAACAACAACAACAATACCACCAGCCGTGATAACGTGTTCAGCAATAGCTACATTAATGGTAACGGTAATTGTAACGAGTCTCGTTATATGTTGCTGTTCGACATTGAGATGAAATCAAATGATTACATGCTACAGGCAAATGTGGTGAAGCGTTCGGGGTTGGATGTTCACTTTGTGGTTGATGAGGCTCATAATACGAGTACGTTGAGCAACAAAGACAAAAAAAAATACGATGGACTAAAGAAAACTCAAACCAGAGACAAAAACATAAAAATGTATAAGTTTTCCTATGCGATATTCATACATACATATATACTCGTGCATATGCATTAGTGATGTTACGGAGCTAGGGTTCGGACTTCGAAACGCCAAAATTTCTTATGTGTGAAAATTTGTGAAGTAAACAACTTAAATTTTTTCCAAGGACATTTAGTTTAGTGAAATTGGGTGGTATATGTGTATATGTATGTCACAATGTTTATAAAAAATACGTGATTAACAATTTTTCGGAATTTTATTAATTCAATTGAATAAATATTATAAATGTTTCAAAGTCACAGCTAGATTGATCATTCCAAAGTTTAAATTTTTGGCTATTTTATCGCTTTTAGTGCAACCAATTTTTTATAAGTATATTTGAGATGGTATTCTCTTTAAAAATGAATTTCTTATTATAGCATATTTATTTATATGCAAAATTTATTCCCAAGTAGGTAGCAACACTTGGGCACTGTTCCAGAAAAAAATTTAACATTCAAATTTATTAGAATAACCTAAAAACTTTAAATAAATCAAATCCCATTTATACTCCCCCAAGAGGCTCACTTCACACCTTTTTTGTAGCATTGCTATGGATTTCGCTTCAGTGCGTTTGGAATAACAGTTATAACGGCAATACAAACGAGCCTGTGGGAAAAGCTTGCAGAACATTTTGGAAAGTGAATATAATTTCATTTTTCAACATAGGAAAAAATAATTCACCATAGTGCTAATTCCATTATTTATAAGAGGTTATTTAAGATGGTTATTAAGGTTGCCGCCTAACGAAAAAATGTATGCCAAAATCGAGCGGAAAATCTACATAGCTGTACACTGAAAAAAAAAAAGTTGAAAGTGCACATTGAAAGTAACATATCACAACCACTTTCAAGCGATTGATGGTAATACTGTAAATATTACAGTATTTACTGTAAAATTGGCAGTAAAAACATGTGATTTTTGCATAATGATATGAGTCCACTTTAAAATTTACAGTAATTCATGTCAATATGATAGTATATTCGAAGAATGATAGGGGCTCACTTTCAAAATTTATATTACCCACTGTTGGACGAAAAATTACAGGGTTTACTATCAATTTGACGGCTGTTTACTGTAGATTTTTTTTTCAGTGTAATTTGCCTATTCAATTGCTTTACAAGTAATGATATCAGACTCAAACATGGACTTGAGAAATTTTAAAATTATTCTAATCGACAACTGTTTATTTACATACATGTTAGTCCTATTCCGGTTCAGTTAAATTCGCCTCCGCAACATCCCTCTTACATATTTACAGAAGAACAAAAATTACAAAATAAACTCAAACAAATCAATTTCATGCTTTACAGGGTAGAATAATTTCAAAATTTCCCCGAAAAAATTATGACCTTAACTTTTTAAAAACCTAGACCTAAAGCTTACACACAGCTATATTGGGTATTGATTTTACAACATTCAACTCATATCAGCATCTTTTGTTTGACAAATCTTTTTCTTTTTCCATGCTTTCATTACTTTTTGTTCATGCAACTTAATTTGACAAGAGTGTTCACATTTAATTGGAAGTAGTTATTTTTATTCTAAAATAAGTTTTACACAACACAAAAGCTAGAAAAATTCCTAATTGAAAAAAAAACACAAACAGGTGAACCATAAAAAAGAATTTGATAAAACCAAAATACAATAACATTGATGGCATTTCTAACAAAACCAAAAAATAAGAATACATTTAATATACATACATATAGTACATAGAAATAAAGTGCGTTCTGAAAAATATATCTACATATATTTGCAAGATATAGCTATTAATATGAAAGAGAAATAAAAAGTTGTTTGAGAATGGTTTTGTTTTGCTATTTTAAAGAAAAAATAAATATTTATTATATTGCGATGCATTGATATTTTATTCAGAACAAATTTAAAGTCCATAACTTCTGAGGAAGCTGTTTCGCATATTTCCAACATTCGTTGTAACAACCAAAATTAAATATTGAAGACTTCTATTGTATTACGAGTATGGCATTGAAACCGAAGACATCTTCATCATGTCTGTATTCATGATTAAATGTAAAAAGTTTTATGGAACACGATGAGCTTCCTCAATATATTATTCGTGAGAATGGATTTCAAATGATATTTCGATTAAGAGCTAAATACTTTCATAACTAGCAAGATTATATGTATGTATTTTCACAATATTCTAACAAAACAACCTTAAAACTTGTTGCTTGTAATTTGGGCGTCGTAGAAATTATAAAAAAATTATGAACATAAAAAATTCATCATGCAAAAACAAAAAAAAAAAAACAGAAAATGTATGTATGTGCAAACGATTACGTAAAGTATGTTACAAAATAGTTAAAGCTGTTAATCAAATTTGCATTTAGCTGACAAACTTAAATATAGGTATTATATATATATACAGAAATATATATAGTTTATAGAAATGTATCGATCTTTAATATAAACTGTTAATATAGCAACTACATATGTTCATGAAAAACTTTTTGTGGGGATTAAAACGAAATTGAGAAGAAAAATGAAAGCCCCCAAACAGAAAATAATATGTATGTATTAAAATTAAAGATAAATACATAAACGATAACTATGATATATGAAATGTTGAGCGTAGCATATACAAATAAATGTAAGTATAGACGAAATAACAAATAAAATTGTACAGCATAAAAAGTAAATACCTAATAACTCTGGGTATAAAACCATAAGTAAATAATAATTATTAATGTAATATAATTAAATTATGTATGCATGTATGTATGTATGTATATTAAAAAGCCCTTGGTGCAAACAAAAAAAGATGTATTTACATGGAAATGAAAAATAGTACTTTGCTAAGTAAGATTAGGCTAAAACAATCTACCTTAACCCTTTCGCGGACAGTGGATTTTGGAGCTGCGTTCCCGTGGGACACTTGCCATATCTTCGGATCTATGCCGCATTGATTATACGAAAAAGTGCAAGCTTAAGCTTGCATAAAACAACGGTTACTCCGTTTCTATGTAACTTCGAATTATAAATTATAGGGACACACATTTTGTGAATCTGTATATTCTTATCGAAATGTCTGCTGGAGCTACAGGTTTGTCACATTTCTTAAAATAATTTATGACGGGAAACCCCGTCATGTCCCTTTATTTCTGCACAAATTTGACGGCATTTGCTGTTTTGTCCGCGAAAGGGTTAATTCTTTGCTGTTAGTTATTTGCAAAATAATTTAATTTTTCACGTTTATGTAACATAAAATTTACGCTGAGATTTACTTATGTAATAAAAATGAATGAAAGTAAAATATGCAAGTGAGTTTTTTTTATGCGCAAATGGTATTTAGTTGGTCTATTAGAATTACAAAACACTATGCAACAATTTCGAATAACTCCAACTTGATATCGGAAAACCCAGATCTGGTAAAAAGACCCTTTCGCACATTATTAGATCATATTGTTTTAATATGCGAAGTTAGTTTTTGGATTTGATCGGGCACGATGGAACTAGTCCTTTTTCTAAACTCTAAAATTCGAACAATGGGTTGAGGTTGGCAAATGGGACTTAAGACTTAAAATGTATATTTCTATATTTTACGATCTTTTAAAAAAATTGTTTTATATAAATTTGTTATCGTTTTAAAAAGTTAAGGGATTTTAAAAACATTCGACCCCAACTTTTTTGTTGTATATGCTCATAATTTTTGGAAATTGGAACTATTAACAAAGTTATAGCCGTTCTAAGTTTATTTATAACTTGAGACTGTGTGGATCAATTTTCTTGACTATGACGGTTTCTTTTATTTCGTAATTCCAAAAATTCTAAAACAAATTATTGGTATAATTTAGTGAATATTTTGGGATATTGAAAGTTTCTCTCTAATTTCAGGGGGCACAGACTATACGAATAGTATAATTCACGGACCTTTGATTTTCATTGAAAAGGTGTCCGAAAAAGCTGCTGAACCAATACAAAAATAAAGTGCCAAACTTAAACATTTTTCTTACATATATTAAAGATGTCTACTTAAGGATCCCTTTGCGACCGCTTTCTGCCTGACTCAGACACAGATTTCTCAAAATTATATTGCAATATGAATGTGAACCTCAAAAACACACTCTGTAACTACAAGAACAGACACGCAAATACATAAACATGATAGTGTGATGTTGGCAAGAATACTTTTCGTATTGTTCTATGTACAAAGCTAACCTGCAGGGAACTTAGTAAATAGTGAGGCATGGTTCTGGTTCACAACTAATACCAAATAATAACTAGTTCGTAACTATGTGTCCACTAGCTCAGTTAAGCAAACATAACAAGCATTTTGATTTGTTTTTGAGAAGTATAATTAACTAAAAGCACCCGGCAGACGTTGTTCTGCTCAAATTTAGAAAAAAAAATCGCACGATAAATAAAACAGTTTGGAACATTCGGTCCCAGGTCCACTTCCCCGAAAAAAGTTAACCTCAAATTTTAACAAAAGTAAAAGTCTACCTTTGTACCAAATTTGAAGAAAATCGCACTATAAATAAAAAAGTTTGGAATATTTCGGTCCCTGGTCCACTTCCCCGAAAAAAGTTAACCTCAAATTTTAACAAAAGTAAAAGTCTACCTCTGTCCTAAATTTGAAGAAAATCGCACAATTAATAAAAAA
This sequence comes from Sphenella marginata, assembly GCA_951509765.1. Classification (NCBI taxonomy): domain Eukaryota; kingdom Metazoa; phylum Arthropoda; class Insecta; order Diptera; family Tephritidae; genus Sphenella; species Sphenella marginata. The sequence goes on along the minus strand of OX608080.1, from coordinate 90,255,417 downwards.
GTTTGGAATATTTCGGTCCCTGGTCCACTTCCCGGAATAAAACTTTACATAAACACTCTCCGGACTCCTACTGAGCTATCCTGTAAATATGAACAAAATCGGCGCTGTAGTTCCGGAGTCTATAACATACATACATACATACATACATACATACATACATACATACATACATACGTACATACATCATATTTTATATATATAGATTAACTATAAGGATCCAGCAGACGTTGTTCTGCTCAAATTTAGAGAAAAAAATCGCACGATAAATATGGAATATTTCGGTAACAGGTCCACTTCCCGGAATATATGTAACTTTACATAAACACTCTCCGGATTCTCAATGAGCTATCCTGTAAATATGAACACAATCGGAGCAGTTGTTCCGGAGTCCACATACTTACATACACACATCCTATTTTATATACAGATTTTTTTATTAATTTCATTTCAAAAATTGTTATTATACCGGTATTATTTTTAATAGAAAATTAACGATTTTTCACTAATGCATTGTCTATACAACTCAAAAATATATAATTTTAGTATTTAGTTCAAGGCTGCACGATACACAAAATTTTAAGTTTTCTGTCACGGAGCGTAAATAAATAGCGAGGACGGTTTTCCTACACGGCAACACGCCACATAGAGCTGTTGATATCGTTAATCTCCTGATCAATTTTCAGGTCCCAACCTTAAATGCTTTTATGGATATTTAGCTTGAAAAATATATTTCGTATGAGAGGTGCTGCGCCCACTTTTCCCATGACTCCCACTTTTATGCGCAGGGATGGTTTTGATATCGTTTAGCTCTATACCAATTTCCAGGTCCCTGCCTTAAATCCTTCTACACCTTTTCCAAGTGTACTTCAGAAACCGTAAAATGTACTTCAGAATAATCAATTGTACTTCAGAAATGGTAAAATGAATATCAGAATAGTCAATTGTATTTCAGAAACTGTAAAATGAATTTCAGAATAGTCAATTGTACTTCAGAAATGGTAAAGTGTACTTCAGAATTGTCAATTGTATTTCAGAAGCCGTAAATTGTACTTCAGAATTGGTAAAATGTACTTCAGAGATCGAAAATTGTACTATGGTTGATCAACCAATATGAGGCTTCTCACCCCTCAATACCTATCTTACCTTCCTTAAGATCCTAGAATGTTTCACTGCTCATTAAGCCAGTCGGGAAGTACCGGGTTCATTTCCAGCTAAGAACGGTCCCTGAAGTACAATTGCCTATTTTAAAGAACATTTTACAGATTTATATTGGAACGATTTTCCCTGAAGTACAATTGCCTATTTTAAAGAACATTTTACAGATCTATATTGGAACGATTTTCCGTCATCCCTTGTCAATTTTTGTTTGACAAGGGATGACGGAAAATCGTTCCAATATAAATCTAGCATTCACCCTGTCGGAAAAACAGAAAATAAAAATAACATTTTACAGCTTCTGAAATACATTTCACAATTTCTGAAGTACAATTGACTATTCTGAAACTCATTTTACCATTTCTGAAGTACAATTGACTATTCTGAAGTACATTTTACTGTTTCTGAAGTACTCTTGGAAAAGGTGTAGAGATAACACTGTCTTACAAATTTTTAAAAATTACTTGCACCAAAGCTGAGATATTTTTCTTCCTCCTCAAAGCATCGAAAAACATAGAAAAATGTGAAAAAAGTGGGGGGTAAACCGGAGAAATTCTGAATTATTTCAATTTGACTGTTTTTTGAAAAATTTGCAAAATTTATCCCTGTTTTCTCACATTCAAACCTAATTATCTTCTTTGGTACATCTGCTATAGCGACAATCTTTACTTTTATTCAAAAGGGAAGATTTTGCTCAAATTTTATGCTACCGCTCACTTTTTTTGACTTCCCCATTTAAAAGATATCGTCGAAAATGTCAACAATCAAATTTAACGAAAACCTCATTTTCGTTATATATACCGAACTTTGACGTCAGAAATCTATAGAACCGCTTAAGACACGACCAATTTTTACCCTCCTATCTTGTAGGAAATTTTATAGCAAAAATTTCGGTATATATAGATCTTGAAAAATATGCAAACGAATTGTCAATTTCGGCCTTTACAAAAAAGGGCAAGTTCAGAAAAAATGAGAGTTTTTTCTAAAATACAGTTTTATTGTCTTTTCACGTAGTATAACATCGTTTCTTTTAAAATTCATAATATTTGTTATTAGATAAGATAACATTTTTTTAATTTTCCTGTTCACAATTTTCATATTTTAATCAAAAACCCCCACTCATTGAATGAATTTTGCAATGTAAGTCTAGGACTGGACACAACCATTTATTTGTTTACTAAAATCAGCTGTATATGCCTATTAACATTTTTGAGGGGCCAAAATCGAGTATTGGCGAAACCCAAGAAAGTTAAATAAAAACAAGTAAGGAAGTCTAAGTTCGGGTGAACCGAACATTAAATACCCAGCGTTAGTTTTTAGAAAAAGGGGGCGTGGTTTTCATCCGATTTCGCCCATTTTAAAAACCAATCTATGCCGAGCCTAAACAATAGCGAATTTAACTTTTAACGTATTTTGTGAAATTTTTCGATGTACGGATATATGTGTCCATTAATCAATATTTACATAATTTTAAAAAAGTGGGTGGTGGCGCGCCCACGGATTTTATTATGTTGTTTGTCCCTATTGAAGATCAGTTTTCATTGCAGATCTTTATGATACTTTCACAGTGGCTTGTTAATAGTGAAATGTTGATATTTTGTTTATTCACTTGTGGGCGGTGCCACGCCCATTTTCCAAAATATTACCAAAAAACCTTTAAACATCACAAATAACATCATCAGGTGAATGAGTGTACTAAATTTTAGCATTATATCTGTATCAGTTAAACAGATATTGCATATTCCGGTTTCCTAACTCTCGTTTAGAGAACTTTAGTCCAAAAAGGGGCGTGGTCGTTCACCGATTTTTCTTATTTTCTGTGGTAGTACTCTACATAAACATAACATACCTGGAACCTAGTTTCGTAAACCTATCTCAGATCGTTCTGAAGTTATTAGCAGTCGAATTTGAAAATTGCTTGACTCATAAGTGGGCGGTGCCACTCCCACTTTCCAAAATTTTGCAAAAATTATGTAAAGAATATGAAAATTGATGTATGTACAAAATTATATTATTATAGCGGTATCAGTTAATTAGATATGGACTTTTCAATATTTCCACCTCCTTTCAATATAACTTTTATAAAAAAGTAGGCGTGGTCGCCAAGCGACTTCGTTTATTTTCTATATCTGAATTTAACACAACAATAGTATGCCCTCTACAAAATTTCGTTATACTAGCATAAACTGTTCTCGAGTTATTAGGAGTCAAAATTTTAAAATTTCTTCAAATATATGGGGGCGGTGCCACGCCCCTTTTCAAAAAATTTGGTAAAATCCGCCTAAGAACATATAAATCAATACATATTGCAAATTTTATCATTGTAGCTGCTTCTGATATTGAATTAACCCGTTTTATACGTTTTTCGAAATTTTCGATATCGAAAAAGGGGGCGTGGTTATCATCCGATTTCGCCCATTTTCAATAGCAACCTACCTTGGCCAGAAAGTAACCTGTATGCAAAATTTCATGCAAATATCTCAATTTTTACTCAAGTTATCGTGTACACGGACGGACAGACGGACAGACGGACAGACGGACAGACGGACAGACGGACAGACGGACAGACGGACGGACATGCCTTAATCAATTCCTCTTTTCAACCTAAGAACTTTCATATATGGAACTCTATATCTAACTCGATTATTTTGTGCCGTTACATAGTACCGTTATGTGGACAAAATTAATATACCCTTGTACTAGTACTAGTACGCTGGGTATAACAAGTAAGGAAGTCTAAGTTCGGGTGAACCGAACATTAAATACCCAGCGTTAGTTTTTAGAAAAAGGGGGCGTGGTTTTCATCCGATTTCGCCCATTTTAAAAACCAATCTATGCCGAGCCTAAACAATAGCGAATTTAACTTTTAACGTATTTTGTGAAATTTTTCGATGTACGGATATATGTGTCCATTAATCAATATTTACATAATTTTAAAAAAGTGGGTGGTGGCGCGCCCACGGATTTTATTATGTTGTTTGTCCCTATTGAAGATCAGTTTTCATTGCAGATCTTTATGATACTTTCACAGTGGCTTGTTAATAGTGAAATGTTGATATTTTGTTTATTCACTTGTGGGCGGTGCCACGCCCATTTTCCAAAATATTACCAAAAAACCTTTAAACATCACAAATAACATCATCAGGTGAATGAGTGTACTAAATTTTAGCATTATATCTGTATCAGTTAAACAGATATTGCATATTCCGGTTTCCTAACTCTCGTTTAGAGAACTTTAGTCCAAAAAGGGGCGTGGTCGTTCACCGATTTTTCTTATTTTCTGTGGTAGTACTCTACATAAACATAACATACCTGGAACCTAGTTTCGTAAACCTATCTCAGATCGTTCTGAAGTTATTAGCAGTCGAATTTGAAAATTGCTTGACTCATAAGTGGGCGGTGCCACTCCCACTTTCCAAAATTTTGCAAAAATTATGTAAAGAATATGAAAATTGATGTATGTACAAAATTATATTATTATAGCGGTATCAGTTAATTAGATATGGACTTTTCAATATTTCCACCTCCTTTCAATATAACTTTTATAAAAAAGTAGGCGTGGTCGCCAAGCGACTTCGTTTATTTTCTATATCTGAATTTAACACAACAATAGTATGCCCTCTACAAAATTTCGTTATACTAGCATAAACTGTTCTCGAGTTATTAGGAGTCAAAATTTTAAAATTTCTTCAAATATATGGGGGCGGTGCCACGCCCCTTTTCAAAAAATTTGGTAAAATCCGCCTAAGAACATATAAATCAATACATATTGCAAATTTTATCATTGTAGCTGCTTCTGATATTGAATTAACCCGTTTTATACGTTTTTCGAAATTTTCGATATCGAAAAAGGGGGCGTGGTTATCATCCGATTTCGCCCATTTTCAATAGCAACCTACCTTGGCCAGAAAGTAACCTGTATGCAAAATTTCATGCAAATATCTCAATTTTTACTCAAGTTATCGTGTACACGGACGGACAGACGGACAGACGGACAGACGGACAGACGGACAGACGGACAGACGGACAGACGGACGGACATGCCTTAATCAATTCCTCTTTTCAACCTAAGAACTTTCATATATGGAACTCTATATCTAACTCGATTATTTTGTGCCGTTACATAGTACCGTTATGTGGACAAAATTAATATACCCTTGTACTAGTACTAGTACGCTGGGTATAACTAGTACTAGTACGCTGGGTATAATAAAAATTAAGTGTAATACCTAAGACAGACATACGGTGTCTGTACCACAATGTGTACTACAATGAAAGCTCAGGAAACCATGTAATAGCATAGTGACACACATTTGGTTTTCTATGACGTTGGCACTTACCAGCTGATTAAACAAAATAAAAAAAACAAAGTTAAAAATAAAATAAAAGAAAAATGAACTCAATGAAAACTCGAAACTGCGTGCTCCTTTGCCAGCTGCGTGCACATCTTTGCATATATATGGCTATTTTTATGTGCTCCATGCAGCTCATGGCTAAATTGAGCCCACACTGCAATTATTTTTTTAATTGCGTCGCTTCCAACGTACTTTTTTGAATTTTTTTTCTATTTCTGATATAAATTTGTTGATTTTTTTAATTAATATTTGTTGTCAAAATTACATAAAACACCTGATTGTGACAGACGAATTGGCTGTGTTCATTGCACTGCAACGTAGTACAATTAGCAACTCCACTCAATTTCAATGGTTTCTTGCCTGCTTTCATGGTACGGAACTCAATATGCTTTCGAACTTAACTATTGAAACTACATTTTCTCAACTCACATCTTGATTTTTTTCCAAAAAACCTTGGTGATCAAAGTGATCGAGACCAGACACAAAAGGAAATGCACGAGTCGTATGATGGGGGAGTATGTCTGGTTCTTGGCACTGTCAGAAAATGACAAGGAGGAAAATCGCAAATCGAAATCTAAGATACACTTTCAGGAAATGTCGGAGTAATATAAAGCATGTATGATTTGATCAAATAACTTGTGATAAAAAGAATACGAAGTTATACTACGTGAAAAGACAATAAAACTGTATTTTAGAAAAAATTCTCATTTTTTCTGAACTTGCCCTGTTTTTGTAAAGGCCGAAATTGCCAATTAGTTTGCCTATTTTTCAAGATCTATATATACCGAAATTTTTGCTATAAAATTTCCTACAAGATAGGAGGGTAAAAATTGGTCGTGTCTTAAGGTGTTCTATAGATTTCTGACGTCAAAGTTCGGTATATATAACGAAAATGAGGTTTTCGTTAAATTTGATTGTTGACATTTTCGACGATATCTTTTAAATGGGGAAGTCAAAAAAAGTGAGCGGTAGCATAAAATTTGAGCAAAATCTTCCCTTTTGAATAAAAGTAAAGATTGTCGCTATAGCAGATGTACCAAAGAAGATAATTAGGTTTGAATGTGAGAAAACAGGGATAAATTTTGCAAATTTTTCAAAAAACAGTCAAATTGAAATAACTCAGAATTTCTCCGGTTTACCCCCCACTTTTTTCACATTTTTCTATGTTTTTCGATGCTTTGAGCACGAAAAAAAATATATCAGCTTTGGTGCAAAATCATTGTAAGACAGTGTAATCAGCTTTAAAAATTAAGGTTGTATGGGAAATGTCACGCCCCCCTAATATTTTTAAATTTTTTCTTCGACTAAACCTACGCGGGGTAAAAACAAACAGACCCGCCTAAGGAAGTATTTGGTTTGAATGATAGATATAGAATATTGATTAAACCTCTGAACTTGAATGTTTTGTACTAGATAATTTGTCCAGACTTCCTCCTTGTTTGGAACTATCAAAAAATAATTGCCGAAGTGTGTATTTATGGACTAGTACAGGCTATTGAAAAGATACGCCAAGGACATCCCCATGTAAGATGACTACATGAAAACGTGATTTATTGCGAATCAGTTGTGGTTCTGATCACATAAACTACAGCCAATGACTTTCCATGCAGGGTATACATATGCATATATATTTAGAATTTATAGGTTGCTTGCATGTGAACATCCTCAGAAAATATTTCACATTTGAAACGATAAATACATCCGATGTAATTTACGTTATATGTTTATATTTTGCCTCAAGTTAAACTAGCAACATAACTAACATAATCATAGAACTATGAGCAACAATAACAACAAAAACTTTACAACTATATTAGAATTGCAACAACTACGCACATGGGCAGCAACAACAATTGCATTAGCATAAACGTAAACATTTTGTAACACTACACAAAGTGGCAACAAAATATGGCAAAACAGGAGCAGCATAAGCAACACCAACAACTGCAGTAGCCGCACAAATTAAAAGCATACGCTCAATATGTACTAACAAACTAAATCCGAACAGCAATTCGTCTGCAGCAAGATCCCCCCCCACTTAATAATAAAATCCACCAATCTTGTGTGCTTGCTATTGCCAACCTCAACTAATTTTCAAAAGCAGCCACAATAACCTGAGCGTGGCAAAAGAGGCGTTAGTGTTGCAGAGCTATTGCTGCTGGCTTTTTGAGCCTTCTCGTACATATATCGTATTCAAAATTATAAGCAAAATTTAATTGCTTTTGACACATTTTGATGAAACTCTCATGTAAATGGTAAAACTGGAAATTTTGTGGATTTTTTGGACTCGAAATTTGTTTGTCTGTAAATAGCACATGCAACACCCAACAGCAGTTTCGTTCTAACCAAAAGTGCTTCTAGCTGTTCCCAAGAAAAAACATACATATATCTACTGGGGATGATACGAATATTTGGTATTTGTATGTCTTAAGTTGAAATAAATATCGTCACTGAAAATTTAAACCCAGCAAAAATATAGGCTTGAGTTACCCTAGATTTCATATGGAGAACTAACGTACTTCTTAAACCCCAAAGATTTTCTCAACACCAGATACATTTGAGAATCATAGCGTTCTCAAAAATAGGGCAAAAAAAGGCAGTTTCTAAAGTTGGGAAAAGGTTACTTAATGTACTTAAATGGGATTAGAGAACAGTTGGAGAATGATATTGGATACTAGCAGGGTACCCGGCGTTGCTCGGGATGTAAGTAGTTAGGGGGCCTTTCAAAATCAATAATATACTTTAAGATTTCATATTTATATAATATAGCTGACCCGGCAAACTTCGTTCTTCCCAAAATAGATTTTTTTATTAATTTTTCACTACTTCATTGTGCATACAACTTCAAAAATATAAAATTTTAGTATTCCGTTTAAGGCTACACGATACACAAAATGTTTAGTTTTCTGTCCCGGAGCGTAAGTAAATAGTGAAAAAAATTTTCCTACACGGGAACACGCCACATAGAGCTATTGATATCATTAATCACCTGATCAATTTTCAGGTCCTAACTTTAAAAGCTTTTACGATAACCCCACTTTTATGCCCAAAAATTGTTTTGATATCATTTAGCTCTATACAAATTTCCAGGTTCCTGCCTTAAATACTTTTGGAGATATTTAGCTTGAAAAATTAGTATGGGAGGTGCCACGCCCCCATTTTTGTTAACCCCAATTTTTTTGGAGGTGGTAGGGACCGATCTCGTATAACCCCTCACCAAATTTCAATGATCTAACAAAAATACTTCCAGAGATATCGACTAAGAAGTATTTCATTCGTATGGGAGGTGCCACGCCCCCTTTTTCGTTATCCCCAGTTTTTTTTGGAGGTGGTAGGGATCGATCTCATATAATCTCTCACCAAATTTTAGTGGTCTAACCTAAATACTTCCAGAGATACGGACAATGGAAAATTCCATTTGTATGGGAGGTGCCACGCCCCCTATATATATCAAAATATTTTTTAGCCTGTGACCATCCCTGGAAGATGTACAGTGGGTGTGTAAAATTTGGTTACGATCGGTTTATAAGTTTAGGACGCAAGTCGATCTATACCTATTTACATAATTTGAATTTTATATATATAGATGAACTTGTGAACTATACAGTTTTTCAAAAGTTTGAGAAATAGTTGGAAAGTGGGCATGGTACCGAGTGAAGAAAATATCAGATTTCGGATATTAATGACTTGAGAACCGTTAAGGATAGAATAACAGAACTTGATACTATGTATACTATGGACATGTAGACTACGGTCACACAAAATAAACAAAGTCGGTGAACGACTCCGCCTACTTTTCAGTAAAGTTTTCTAAGAGGGAGGTTATCTAAATATTTATCAAAAGACACATACCTCCAAATATCATTAATTTAAGAAAAGTAAATTCATAGCTATGGCGTGGCACATTCTCTTCATGTATAAGCTTTGCTTTTGTAAGTGAACCCGAGTACTTGGTATTACTATTACTTTAAAAATGTCAGCCGCTTTTAGGGTGTAGTTTAGACGAAACCTCTTAGAATCCCTTTTTGCTTGGATAAGCGACACTCTGGAGTTTGTTGCTTTCTTTCGTTTGGTTTACAGAGATGTATGTATATTCATTTAGCAGTAGCCGCCATGTGCCCTGCGTAGCAAGATCTTTCACACAATTCTACTTAGCCATCTCTTAGAGAGATCGGCGGCAGTTTGACGTTAGTTCAGAATAGGATCTGTGAGAGCCAAGCAATTTAATGGCTGCTTGGCTATAGCTAAATATAAAGTTTTCATTGCTGATAGTGTCCTCTCCTATCCCTCTTGTGGCCTTTATGATTGTCAAGACCTCAGCCTAGAAGACACTATGATGATCAGGTAGTCTGAAGGGGAGTTCTAAGTCGCAATGCTTTGAGGACACCCCTCCCCCGTCGCTCCCGTCTAATTTAAAGCCGTCGGTGAATATGGATATAGTAAAGAAGTTATAGGTCTTCTTGCTTCAAAGATCATTTATTAACTCAGCATTGTACAAAAACTCTTCTTAGCTTAAAGCTTAACTAAAATTATCTTATACATTTAAATAATAAGAGTAACTAGAACTAATGATGTGTGTTTGAGTGTAAGTTGTTTGTATGTTGAGTGAGTGAAAGGATGGGTATAGAGAGTGTAAATGTATGTTAAGTGTGGGTGTGATAAAATAGAGTTTGTAATGACTAATATTAATAACAGTTAATTATAAGAGTAATAAGAGTAAGACTAATTATACAAAGAGTAAACAAGATTTAGGTAAGTACTCTTAGGAATTAGATTAAGTACATATGTATATAGGGTTGTTATGTAACTATATGCTCAAACTCTGCGCAATAACACCTTTCCGACTCCACCGATGTCGCCGCTACTCGTCACCCTTCCACATCTAGGCGAAGAATATCAAAAATTACTGGAGAGCTTTGCTTGCCGTAGCTTTCATAGTTGCGCCTACACAGATCATGCTTTACCCAGTGTTGGGCAAAATTTAGTTAACTAATGATTGATGACTAATGATTGAATGTGTAAGTCATGATTGATGACTAATGATTATTTAGTTCAATCACGAGGTGATGACTAACGATTGATTAGTTTTAATCATAATCAAATAATCATGATTATTTATTTATGATTGATATTTTTTAATACCAGGAAAAGTAAAATATTTTTCTGCATCTGGTCAGATAAATACATGCCCCGGTAAAATACTCGTAAGGCACTAAGATAAAATCAATCGTTTGATACAGGGTGTAAGGTACAGCCCCTGAAAGCTGAAAACTCAGACAATCCTCTTGAGCAAAGTCCACAAAGAAATTTTTCTCGGAAATTAAAAGAATTTTTGACATCTCCATACAAAATTAGCTGCCGAGTCGCATTTTGTATGTTCTGGTATAAATATGTATATTATTGTTTAGTTGTTCTAACTAATAAGAAGTAATAAGTAACGTACCGAAAAAAATTTTTGTCGGAAAAAAAAAAATTTGGCCTTTCTATACAAAATTAGAAGCCGACTTTAATATTTTGTATGCAGAGTCAAAAATTTTTTCATTTCCGAACCTAATTATTTCAGTACTTTACTCAAGATGATGGTCTGAGACTTCGGTCAGCTGATCCCTACACCCTGTATGTGTAGTGTACCAACACCTGTGCACCGAGCTTAGTCATATATTCATGATTAAAACTAATGATTGATGATTTGCGATTAACGAATTTAGTCATGACTAATGATTGATCTCGTTAGTTATGATTAAATTAGTCATGACTAAATTAATCATGATTAGATCAATCATGATTGATTAATTGATTGAATATATTAGTTGATTTGCCCAACACTGGCTTTACCTCGCCGAGGCCGTAACGAACACGCTTATTCCACAGCTCTAGCGGCTCTAAAACCTCCTTGTTCAGGGCCAGAACCGCCTTTTGGCTCCAGCAGCAATCGGAATGCCACAGCATCCTCAGAATTCTCTCAGGTTCTGCTGGGGGCGCTGGAACCCATTCCCTAGCCTTTGGTTGAGCTGCAATCTCCTTCCAGTCAGCGACCTCTATTTTTGCCCCGGAGTACACTGGCCCCTACCTTACAGATGCTGCCTTGTACAGAGCAAATGAAGTAACGTTCATTAGAAATTGGATCACTTTACATTATGGCATATAACAATAAACCGGACGAATAGTTGCCAGCTCCAAACGCCCACACTGAATAACATCTCCAGTAGCTTAGTTAAAAAACTGCAAGGATCCAGTAGAAATAAGTCCTCTAATCGTTTAACTAACACACATTTGAATTGGGGCGCATAACAAATGTCACAGACACAATTGCACCAGAAATGCTCACAGAAGAAAAAGTTCCATAAAAGCTCGCCGGATGTGCACACACTCACAAAAGAAAAACCACAAAGTGGAAATATTTAGCTGCAAAAGCAAAGAGTAAAAGCGTCATACAACAAATACAAAAAAAAAACAACTCGAATCACAATCGCGTTACTACATAGTAACGAGACGACATTGCAGTTGTTGCGCTCTTCCAAGTGAACTGATGTTAAACGAGTGTGAAATTTTAAGTGGCGTAAAACTACTACACAACAATAAACACTACAAACAACAGCAAAATACATGTTTAGATATACTATATATATATACATATATATATATATATATATGTATATATTATAGTTTACTTTATATCAACTGCAACTATCTGGATTGCAGGAAGTTTAAGGTCGGAAGTGAAAAAAGAAACAGCGGATATTTAATAAGTGTGGCAACGCTGGTTTTTCTGTATTTATCGCTTTTGTGTATTGAATTCATCTTGGAAAGAACCCAGCAGAAAACAGTATGAGTTGAAGTACAAGACCGGCTTAATATCAAAAGTCCTTATTATCGAAGTTGCTTTATTCTATTCAATTCTGAACCAAACAAGATAGTAAAACTAATAATCTTGAGCTCAATAGGTGCAATGGATTACACCCTTTTCATCACTCTACTATCCTCATATATAAAAATATTCTTTGCAAAAATCCGTTGTCACTAAACTCCTAGAAGACATCGGCTTAAGCGTCTGAGACTTGATGAGACTTTTTTTGTATACTCATGTGGGCTCAAGGATGGTTTATATTCACAGTCCGGACCACTAAATAATGTGGGCATGGCTCCTCCCATAAAAATGAGACTGTCCGTACTACATATCTCTGGATCTATGGTGGAGAATTGAAATCTGGTAATATGATATATGAAAACAATCTCTAACACCTCACGAAAATAGTGGTAGAAGGGAGAAGTAGGCATGGCATTCCCGATAGAAGTATTTATGGTAGGATATTTAAAACTGATAAGGAGCTAAATAAAACCAATCTCTGACATCTCACGAAAAAGGGGTTGGAAGGAGGATGTAAAGGGACAGGCAAAGGAAAAGGAATTTCTTTATATAAAGTTTTAGGGATAGAGCCAGAGATACACATAGGAATTGGAAGTGGAATTGGAAAAAGGTTATATGGCAGATGTGGAGAATGAAGCATAGAAAATGAAAATGTGTTTTTAGGCAGGACAGCGTCTGACGGGTCTTCTAGTATATCTAAATATAATTTAAAACAAGTAAAGTAAAAGCTGTCTTCGGCTGAGTCGAAAGCTTTATAATTTACATGAATACACATCACGGTTTTAAGTGTCCGATCCATCCTTAAAGTGTCTACAGCCTCTGCAAAATTTGACGGCCTTCAATTTAAAGCCCCCTTTTATAAGTAAAATCGATATTATCTGAGTTAGATGTTATGTTGGTCCGATCTGGCTAATTTTCACTAACCACATTCCGTATGTGATAACCAACAAGCCTGCAAAATGTTACGATCCTAGATTTTTAATTTCAAGATTTATAGCCGAAAACCAGTTTATCGGAAAAGTTGATTGCATTGGTCCGATCTTGCTGGTTCCGACTTTATATACATAAGTTGTTACAAAATGGCGGCTCCATACGAAATTTCAGCCATATAACTCTAAAACTCATTATTATTATTACATATACTAATGGCTTGTGATGGAATGCCAAACAACATAATACTACAAATCTGATTGCGGTGAAGAAGTAACAAATATTTCAAAATTTGGGAATAGTTTTTGAAAAAATCAAAAAAATGATAGAAGATGTCATCTTGCATACCTCTTTCAGGAATGATCGAAATCAAATTTCAAAAAAAGTGGTCCGCTTCAAAATTTTTACCTGGGTTTGAAGACTCCTCATTGAAATGCTCCGAAAGTTTGGTAAGCTTTAGAGATTGAAACTAAGAGGGTGAATAAAACTGCAACTTCAAGTAAAGTTTAAGGTCGGCCAGAAAAACTATAGCCAAATAATTTGAAGAGATTGAGCTTAAAGTTTACACATTTCTTGGGGTTTTCAGATCATAGTCGTGTTTTCTTGGCGGAGTATACAAATGTTAATCCACTACAATGAAAACATATAGGAGAATGACGTAAAAAGATGGAAGCATCATTAAAAACAGTTGCCGGGCATGTAAATGCAATCAAATTACAAAAAAAAAAGGCTACAACCAAACAAAAACAACATTCTATAAGAAAAGGACGAAAATTTCAAAAGTTACTACATATATGTAACAGGAATAAATGGGAATATGAGTAAATAGTAAAAGAAAATGTGTGAGGTAGAAGTTAATCAAGATAAAAAAATTAAAAAGGAAGATTGAAATGATGCATGAAAGAGGATTGTGGCGAAAGGACGCCAAGAAGGGACGATAAATTCTAGATTGCTCATGCATCACATTGTAAATGCGAACTTTTGATGGCTACATCCACTGGCGAGAATTGGTATTAATATGTTCAAACTGAAGTGAATCAAAGTGGATTTGATATGAGAATATACTCCTGAGCTCATTTGTAAAAAAGGCAAGCTTTTAGCATGTGTGGGTTTATCCTGGAATTAAGCCTAACAGACTAGAACTATCAACACACTGAATGACTAATTAAAAAGTGTATCACATTACTAAGTCACATAGCTCCTTGCGTACTATGACTTAAGTACTGGGAGAGCATAAACAGCGTAGCAGAACGAAAATATGTCCAAATAGCCTTGAAAAGAAGAGTGATGAGTAAAGCCTCTGACTCCACCCATGTCACAGTTGCTGTTGACAAACTTAAACCTCGGAAATCGCTTAAGTTAAATTTTGTGGAAAAAATGCAATTTAAATTTCAGCCGTTAAGCGATTTTCCATAATGTCGTTGGATGTGGGTGGCAGGTGAACGTTGCACTTAAAAGCATTTCATGCGAAAAATTTACGTAAAAATGTTAATAGCCGCAACTCATGACAGCATCAACAGCTGGTGCCATATTATTATTGCCTTTTATGCTATCTTTCAAGTTTATCAAGTAAAAGCATACAAAGCTCTTAACTCGTTGACAGCTCGAAATGATGGAAATACTTTGTCAAATGTCAATAAGAACGAAAATAAGACATGGCTAGTCATGGCTAAATTTTGGAGTCCTAAACCTTGTTTGGCAATATAAGGATACTTTGGCTTTCTTAACTTTTACGTTTTATGAAGTACACTATTTGTGTTATCAGTTTAACTATAGTAATTTAAGCATTAAAATAGTTACCCGTTTGGAAGGAAGAGCTTGATTGGGTAGTGTTGCTGCTATGAAGATGTCTGAAAGAATGCGTCCTGCTAAGTTTTTGGATTACAAAAACTCACTCGGAGGCTTGTCAAGCATAATCGATGGTGACTTCGATGGGTTTACACTTTTCAATATTTCCTGTAAGGTGACTTAAACCTGGAACTTTTCATGTAGACGATGTTCTGGCCGTCTTCATTTCGCATAAAAGGTACATACATATATCAAGCGTATTGTGGCACCGGAACTGTAGTGTAGATGAGCCACCAACCGGAAAATAATCTGCTAAGGTACTGCGGTGAAATCCGGCTATTGATGTTGTCATTCAGTTGCAAGCCTCACTTACTCGACGTAGCGACCAGCAGAACTTAATACCACTGAAATTATTTTACATGAAAATTCAAGGAAACAAACATATTTTGGAAGCAAATGAAAATTGAGACCTTGGCACAAGACTTGTAGTAATCCTTAAAAATTTCTAAAACTCCGCGCTGTTTAAATTACTATGGCTCCATATCGATAAGCATGTCATAGTAATCAACAAGCAATCTGCGATATGTAGCCGGGATATCCCAACACGGCCAAGTTGTGATCATCGTCCCCATAATCGGACCTCACTTGCGGATGCTTTAAAATCTGACCTTTCTAGCTTAGAGCGTAATTGGCAGATACAAACGATCTTTTGCCACATTCAAGCTTGTTTATAAAGGATGTGGTTATCTTGATTAGTATTTGAAAAACCTCTGAATGAAGGTTCCTAAGGAACCCAGTTAAGACTTGCTTGTTTCATGGTTGTCCAATTCTCCATCGAAAGTTGGATATTGATACTCGTAAATATAACTAGAGAAGTGGCTAAATAAAGCTGTTACTAAACTATCTTTAAGCGATTTTCGAAAATTCTATTATAAATTATAATCATTATACATTTTTAAATCGACTTTAATAAATAGTTCCATTGTTGCGACGGATGAATAATAATAAGTACAAATACAGCTGAAAACACAGATTTTCGTATTTTCTTTTACTTATCTTCAATAAAATTTTTTTACTTATTCTTTTGTATTATTTTTGCTTTAATATAGTGTATGGGAATTTTAATGTTCACCCCTATTCTGCATTACAATTACGTTCCCGCTCTACGCTCCGCTCGTATCGAAAATATGCATTCTGAGTTACGTTTGAATCGAAAGAAGAAGAGGACGAGCTATTACTTTTTCGAAGTCAGCTGTTTGCCTTGGAATGTGTGAAATTGAAACATAACAAAGCAAATCTACACAAATGCTGTTGAATTAAACGTAAAATTTTGTTATGATTTATTAACTTAATTACATAAATTAACTAATTACATACATATGTATTAAGCATTTTAAATAAATTGAGTGAAATTCCCTTAGTTTTAATGGTAGATTGGTGTTTTGAATGCTAATCTAATTTTCGGTAAATTGTTTACAACCGTGCCAAGTGCTAATACGCGTCCACAAATATCGGGAGGGATATCAAAAGACGCGGTTAGGTCCCAATAACAAGAATACGTCCCCGGAGAACAATTATTTTTAGTAGTTCTATCAAAGTTGACAATTTTCTGCCATTTTCATGCGGTTGTTGTACTCACAGATTAAGGTCATTTTTTTGTTTTTTGCAAATACATATTTTTCAAAATATTGAAAATATTAGATCTTCGGAGGCGGATTCACATTCATGGGATAAAAACGTCTTTTGATACCCCTCCCGACTTTTTTGGACGCGTATGAGCACTTGGCACCAGTCGCAAACAATTACCCTGCAAACATATCAAAAAACATCATTAGAGCACAAAACCAAAAAAAGCGAGCATTTTACAACTTTGAAATACAAGTTTTACTTATATTTTAAGAATTTTAACAAAAAATCGCGGAAATTAATCTTATATTGTTTGTAAACTAAACAAGTAAGGAAAGGGCTGTCTTGTCTGTGCCGAAGGCTTTATACCTTTCATGAATGCTAAGCCACACTTATCGGAACAATCGATTGTATGGGAGCTATATGTTATGTTCGTCCGCTCTGGCTGATTTTCCCTTCATACGTTACATATATAATATGTAGCAAACCTGTAGGGTTTTACGTTCCTAGCTCTTTAACTGCAAAATTTATAGCCCAAAACCCATTTATCGAAACTATCGATTATATGGGAGCTATATGTTTTGTTGGTCCGATCTGGGTGATTTTCACTACACAGGTTAAAAATATAATATGTACTAAACCTGCAAAATTTCGCTCTCCTAGCTTTTTGATTGCAAGAGTTATAGGCCAAAACCTATTTATCGGAACAATCGATTGTATGGGAGCCGACAAATGATTAATATAATACAAAATGGCTGCTCCATACCAAATTTCATCGAGATATCTCCAAAACTGACGGAATAGTTTGCGTTCAAACAGACGGACGGACGGACGGACATGGCTAAATCAACTCAGCTCGTCGCCCTGATAATTTCGGTATACTTAATAGTGGGTCTAACTCTTCATCTTCTCATACTTACAAACATCGGACCAAAGTTATAATACCATTTCATGTTCATGAAAGGTATAAAAACAAAATTGCAAGTAGAAAAACGGAGCTACGATCGAAGTGTTTAAGCAGGGCCCGAATCGTGACAGACGTGAACGAGCAACTCGCTACGTAAAAATGTCAATATGGGATTATGGCAGCCGTGAACGTACAAATTTATCGAAATTTCGGATGATGACAAACGTGAACGAGTAGATGGACGTACTCGTTCGTTCGAATTGCCGCTCGTACACAAATTGTTGATCGAAGGCGGAACGAATAGAAGCAAATATTTGAAAATTAATGCGTATTGAGTCTAAATTTGTATATATTTATTATTTTAACTATACTTTTGATAAGGGACAAACTATAATTACCTTAATTTAACGAAAAAGGACATAATTGTGAAATTTATTAGCGAATATCCCGATTTGGGCAAAACTTTGATACCAAACTGGGAGTAAGAAAAAACGGCTGAAAAACATATTTGGGAGGAGCTTTGAGGTATCCAATAACTGAAAATGACAAAATATCAAATTTCACCCAAAGACTTGTGCTTATTTAAATCAGCCTCGAAGAGTTCTATGTTTTTCCACAAACCACTTTTTGCTGCTCTGCGAATCATCCGTTTCGAAACGTACAAACTCCGGACAATTCTTTCTCAGATTTGAAGGAATACTGTGGACGGATATGGTGCTTCTACACATTTCAATCAAATAATCACTGCCAATAGCGTATTGATCTCCGCCACTCACAAGGGCTGAAAAAGTTGCAGGTAGTTGCGGGACTGAAGGAACCGACTACTTGTCATGACACGTAAGACATAAGATTAGTTTTAGTGAGGACATGATTGGACACCTCTTGTTCATCCCACATCTTTTAATAAAGCTGCAAAATATAAACAAGTACAGAGGTTGATTGCCAAATGTGTGCAAATGCATATGACGCACTTACGCATTATTTCAAAGCGGCAGAGGGTCACTTTGGTCTTTAAAGTGTTTGCGACCTCCCTTTCGTCGTTTTCACCCTCATTAGAGCTTAAATAACACATAAAATTAGGTTCCGTTGTCTCTTTGCACAAATTTTATATTTTGACAACCTTATTTTGACGTTTAAAACCCTATTGTAACCTTGAAAACTGAAGAAGAAGGAGAAAACAATCGATAGCAAAACTGACAATTACGATACGTTCACTTTCTCCTGTAAGAATCCGATATTATTCATTCGCTCTTCGACTGACGTAATTTTTGATCGTACGATAGTGCACTCGTTCACGTCTGTCACGATTCGGGCCCAGAATTGTGAGTTTCGAAGTTGAACGTAGCGGAGTTGGAATTCAGAATGCCAAAGTTGCCAAACGGAGAAAATTTCGATCAAAGTCGAAATGCAGAATAGGGGTGGTTATTTACCTGAGTGTTAGACTATTTCCCAAGTAACTTTTTTTTTCACTTATTGGATGAAAGTTTTCTTTGCAAAAAATTGTGAAACACCTCTAATAAAATATCTATTTTTGAAATAAAAACGATTTAAAATGTACCATGATCTTGGGAAAAGAAGTTGGCAGCTTTCAGGAATGACAAAATTTTATTTCGATTCATTGTGATAGACTGGCATAGAAAAGTTAAAAAGCGTTCTCTCAGTAATACATTTTTCTCGTTTTATTTGCTGCCCGTTCAGCAGCCCCAAATACAAAACCCTATAAAATTTTTTAACTAAACTCAATTGACCCAATTTCGTTGTCCAAAAATTTGGTTAATGGCTGCAAGAGTGCGATAAATGTGTATAAAAGAAATGCAGAATTGTGAACAACAGTCGTTCAATGACCGATACGTGAACATACACACAGCTGTACATACATGTGCCATAACGAAAACAGCTCACACATACTAATGAATATTAAATTTTTTTTTAGAACTGAAGCAGGTAAACAATCCAGATAAATTTCATTCAACAGTTAGGAAAGTGTTTTTGGTTGCTTTGTTGAATTATTTTGTAAGTTTTTACGAAGTTGCAAAGAGCGAATGTTGATCGTGTGGAGCGTGACACCAACTAGAGAGCGTAAATGAGCGATCGCCTCACCGCTAAACTTAATGAGCGTTACTGAGTTTATACCTATAAGAGCGACACAAACGTAAAACAAAAACAAATTGACTTTTTGAGGTAGAAGGTGAGGCATACAAGCATTTGTATGTAGCGTGGCGAAACCCAAACAAAAAAAACTGACAAAAAGTTGATCAACGGGTGTTTAAGTCATTTAGTCGAGGAAATAGCGGTGCAAAGTATTGTCATGGAAAGGTGTGCTGAGTGTAAGGGCGTGCATGTTAAATAAAGATACTAATGAGAGTGTTGAAAAATAAGAACGCTTATGAGAAAATTTTAATTTATTATGAGTGAAAGAGAAAATTTGGTTTTGAAACATACGACCGTCAGTCGAGCTTACGATTATGTAAATACATATATGTATGTTTGTAGGTATTTGTTTCGACTGATTTGTTATGCTGGGTGTGCCGCTTTTCAGCCACTTGAGTGGCGCTCAGTTGTGTCTCGGCATTGCTGGCTTAAACGCGTGAAAATTACAGTCTGTAGCGTGTATAGTCATTGTTCAAACGCGGCTTAAACATATAAATTTTTTAATTGCTTTCGTTATTATCTTTCGTTCATATTTAAGACGTGTTGTTTTCTCCTCACATATTCGTGTGTAACGTGACTAGCGCAAAAAATTCCTTTAAGCCAACACGCAAGCTTAGATATGTAATCAAGCTTTAAATGAAATGAAATATAGAAATTTTTTAAATAATTTAATAATAAAAAAAAACAAAATAAATGAGTTCAGAGTGCTAACGTGGAAGTGGAACTCAAGCGTAGCCGTGAAGTTAAATATATAGTGTGGTAAATTGGTATACCAGAAGCTACTTATGTATTGTATATGTACATCTACATTTATGTATACACATACATACATACATACTTAAATATATAATATACACACGTATTTACATAAGCTACATAAGTTGTATGTATGCATATGTGTTCAAAGTGTCAATGTGTATGCAGGCAAAGTGCCGATATGCAAATGAAGCTTGAAAAATCAGTTAACAACACTAAAATGACATAAAACTATAATTCCACAAAAAATTTATTTTAATAAGTACGGATATTACGGTGTGCCTTTGCATACAAATCAAGTTTCCTCTTGAAACTTTTATTCACAACCACGGCCGTTTTTTTGGAAATTACGACATCGACTCTTTTTTAGCGATTTCTGACGTCCATTGGAAACACAAAAAACGGTCAGGTCATATTGCACACGATCATTCTTTAATTCCAAATCAAATTCTTTTAACGGAAGTCAAAGGAAACATGCAGTTTGAGTATCTTTGATTGGGTCAAAGGGAAATGGTATTAGAGAAGTAGGTTTTCATAGATAAAGTGTAAAAGAGGCTTAAGCGACTTGATGTGCAGATAGTTTAGAGACTGCCTATGGCTTAGCGGATTACTACGATTTAAAAAGCATACAATTTTCTGGCATAAAGTGAATTTTATTTGCCTAGCCTATGCGAATGCTGTTCAAGGTCTAAAATAAAAAAGTCTACAATATATGGCCAATGTATCTAAATTGGTCGATGTTAAACCAAGCAGGCTTTAAAGGTCACTGATTTAAAATGTTGCGAAGTTTGTTTTCAGAAATTATTTTTCTATAACCCAACGAACATCAAGCAATTTTTATTTAATCAAATAAGATGCACTCTAATGTACAATTTGAAGTTGTTATCATACTGCATTTCTAAACCTAGATATGATAATGATGATACAAATATTTTAATTAAGATTTTAGTAAGAGTGCTCTATTACCTTTTTTTTTCTAATGAAATTCTTTTAAAAAAAGAAAAAAACAAGAAAGGAAAGGCTGTCTTCGGCTGTGCCGAAAGCATATATACTTTCGTGGTTTTGCATTGTCACCGACTGTTTCTTAGAATTTCATATAAAAGCTTAAAAACTAATTTGAATAACATTCTCAGAATCAAGTATGTATGTTATTTTAACAACTAAAACACTCCCCGAATGTTTTGATTAGTGAAGTCGAATTGACAGTCCTTGGCCGGATATGAATGCGGTACGCTTCGGTACCCCCTTGCGGTACTGCGCGACTGTCGTGGTACCGATTTTGTATGACCAGTGAACCTTCTAGGTCATGTCATTCCTCATTTCAAACTGTTCAAATTGGTTATGAGAGAAGACCGATTTTTTTTTGTGTTGAATAGATTTAATTTATTTTCTTAACTCACGTGATATATATGTATAGCTAAACTTCTAAAGCACAGCTTTTCTTTAAAAAAAAAAAAAAACAGAAGCACAAAGCAATCTGGCAAGGCCAAAGACGGAGCTTTGCAATATATTTATTTACTAGATACTTGTTTCGCATAACTACAATGAAAACATTTTAAACTACGAAACCAAAGAATAACGAACCTACGCGAGAGCAAACAAGTAAATGGGATATTAAAACAAATAAAAGTAAAAACATATACAAAAAATTAACAACAAAATCACGTAGAAACATACCTCAAACTTCAGTCATGGCCGATAACGGTGAACCGAAATACGCGCAACAGGCTTCCACACAACCCACCTCTGTCACACATCCTCTACAGGAGGTCGATTTAGATGTGACAGACGATGCTGCAGCTGCCAAACAAAACTGGGTTAAATTCGATGACGAAGAGGCAGCAAATAAAAGTAGAAATGCCAAAAATGGTAATGGTGAAGGTACAGCTGACTTACGCATTAGCCCAACAGCGAATAATGGAAGAGACGAATTGGCAACAGAAACAATGTCAACATTGGCACACACAACAGCACCGGCAAACCGGTTATCCCCTTCTACATTGCTGCCAGCACCACCCAGTCGAAAACAAACTACGACTGCGAATGCGTCAATACCCATAACAACACCAACAACAGCAGCAATAGCTCGTCCACGTTCACCATTCAACGATGCAGAGAGAGGGAGCGGTAACGAAGCGATCGTGACAAAAGCACCTGCACCTGCTCAGGTGAGTAACTGCAAATACAGTGAAAAGTTTTGAATTTCTTTTGTTGTTTTCTTCTGTTTTGAGTTTGTTGAGAATTATCTCTGAGTTGCATAGTGAAGTGAAAAGCTCTCGCGTTTTAAAGATCTTGCACCATAACAGCAGTTCAGTGCTCTCAATTTTCGCTGGCATTCGTCTGGCTGTTATGCATTTTGTTTATCTCAGTTATGTAGTATCTTAAATTTCGGATTCAGCTACTTTATTATTTTTTTATTAGCTTTCGTTTCGTCATCAGCATACCAATTCAATGTTCTTTACTTACTTTATTGCTAACTTTTTTTTGTTTTGTAGTCTTGGTAATAACAAAATAGCTGGCTGATGTGAGGTACTTATCAAGCGAGTGAAATTCACTTCTGTATAAATTTGGGTTGCTATTTTTGGTCTGCACTTTAATTGTTTCAACTTTGAGGCACTCACTGTAATCCAGATCGGTTCTCTATCATAATGGCGCTTTTTCTGTTGACGTCAGTTGATTTTCAAATTCAGTCCTACTGAGGGCTTAAGGAGAATTCCAAAGATAAAAAGTTTGCCATTCTACTTTGGGGGATGCAATCTAGTTTGGTGTAGAGATATCGTGTCTCGCTGTTTATGTTTCAGAGGCGCAGAAGGTTTTTACCTGAGTTCGCCTATACACTTTTGTACACTGGACTATGAGAGCTAAGGTAAAGCCTGCACTGAAACACAATAGGGATTCTAACGGTAAGAAAAGTCAATTCTCGAGGGTCTCTAAGAAATTATTACGGTATTTCGCCCCGCTTAGACGTCACGTTCATTCATGGAATGGGTCTTGACCCATAAAACAGAGTTATACTGATGTTGACAGTCCTTTGTCAGACGTGATTCTGGTACGGTACGGAGCGTGAGGTTAATCACTGCTGTAGTAGCCGATTCGAGGATTTTAATCGCCATGTACCACAGCATGCCTACCTCGGCCATATTCTAACCTCTTAACCCGCTGGCCGATAAGCATTGAGAGCTTCCTTGACGGTAAATTTTCCTTTCTTCAGCTTAGGTACGACTATTAACTAGTGTTGGATGCGTGATCAAATAAATCACGATATAAAGATTCAGCCTCGAGGTAGAAATAGAGAGGGGTGAGGGTGACATTTTGCTCCCGCCTACTACTATGCATTTCCCAGCATCTGCCGCTATGTACACATTTTTATACATCTTTTCACGTTCGTGAGTAAGTTTTAAAATCTCATCTTCTCGTAAATAAAATCTTCGCTATTAAGTAATTAACAAAGGAATGTGAAATTCATTTAAATTGCTTTTAGCAAATCCCCCTTTTCTGGGTATAATTATATTATAGAAGGTATAGATTATACATACATAGCTTACATGGATAAAACGTTTTTTTAGAATAACATTTTAACGAAAAATTATTGGGTTGAGCTAAAAGTCTAGGGAGTATATCTCAACACAAAGTTAACATTCGAGAATAATTCTCAAGTCTAGTTTGACCCCTTTTTGAGCATATGAGTACAAGCTGTTTATGGCAAACAGAATCCATCGAAAATTGGGACCAACTAGAAGAAGTTAAGATAAGTTATACAGGACATGCATTTTCGAAAATTGTACTCCCCACAATCTTCCGACCTTCCATTTATAATTTTGAATTTAGAAAACCCTTCAAAAATACTAGGTCTTATCTTTTGTGTAGGACACTAAGCAGAGCAGAATAAATTAGTTGATATCAGTATCGAAGCAAGATCCCTGACAGACCTCTCAGAAATAGGCCAGAGTTCCATATAAGCCATCGAGGAACTTCGTATGACATAGAGGAGACGATTCATAACTGTATGACGCTGTATAACTTAATTCATTCAAAAACCTATTGAAAAAGTTACTTACTGAAAGCAATACGAGAAAAAAAAGAGGAAGATGAAGAGATAAATGAAGCTCCGATTGGGCAGGGGAGAGTATGAAACTTGTCAAATGTAGGGAACAGAGGCGTTTTCTGTATATTTTTGGAAGCTCTATGAGTTCAAGTCTATTTATGTAAGTTGTAAAAGGCAGAGTAATTTTAGTTTGTGAATTCGGCTGTAAAATCGATCGAGGGTGCAATAGAATCCCATCACTAACTCAAAAATATGAATTGTATTTGCTCAAAAACAATTTTTGTGGTCAAGGTCTTGTTAATTAAATCTACTCATTTATCTTTGCTCCAAATAAGCTTGTAATTTTCAACATTCCGCAAATGTGTTGTGCGTCTGATACAATTATTTCATGCTAAATCAAGTACAAAATTAAAAAAACATTTCAATAACAACAACTATTGAAATTATAC
Source organism: Sphenella marginata (assembly GCA_951509765.1). Taxonomy (NCBI): domain Eukaryota; kingdom Metazoa; phylum Arthropoda; class Insecta; order Diptera; family Tephritidae; genus Sphenella; species Sphenella marginata. Next base: position 90,230,387 of record OX608080.1, on the reverse strand, counting down.
AAATACAAATGAGAGCTAAAAAAAAAAAAAAAAAAACATAACTACTGGCGCATACTTCCAATCGATAATATCGATTCCATAAATATTGAAAAAATTAAAAACAAAAACGAAAAGCAAAAGTAAAAGAGATTGAATAAATACGTACATACATATATATGTACATAGATATGTGGTTATTGGAAAACATAAAAATTTTTTGTGTGCAAATGAGAAGAGCAATCCCAATTGGCACACCTGCTACCAAAGTCATTAACCAAAGAAAACCTAGTTCAAGGCAAGATGAAGAAATCATAAAAATAACAAAAAATAAAAATAAAATAAATCTAAAAACTTGTTTTTAAATTCTTGAAGATTGCGTTTTGTTGCTTTAGCAGCGAAATACTTCACGAATGTTTGGCGAAATGTTACGGATGATGGTCCCTGATATGCTCCATTACTAGAAGAACGATTAGCCATGTTTTTTTTTTAACTTAAAGAGAGGGCTTTTGGTTCATAAGTTTTAAACGAAAATACAGTAATCCTATCAGATTCAACTATATGCCTCGAAACACTATTTTTTGTATAGGGGTGGTGTGCTGGCCCACCTCGCCGAAGGGCCCATTATTATGTGTCGGTACAGGAATCATCAAAATGTTAGAAAATTGTATTTTCAAAACAATGGAACCCTAAGGAAGTGGCCATCAACCCTCAGAACGTATTTCTGACATGGAAAATTTGATTAACAGAAATTAGATTTGGCTCTGCTAAGATTTGGTTCTGATTAAAAAAAGCTGAGTTCGCCCTAGGGCGATCCACATGTGAAGGTTTTTCTCTAGCTCATACCAGAGTGAAGCTCTTCTAACCGTTTAAAAACAATTTTCTTCAACACTGTCTATGGTTCGGTGGCTTGGAAATGGAAGAAGAGAGGTACCACCACTTCTATGGAAGGACCAAGTGGGCACTGATTTCTGATTCTGTTGTGCTGCCAATCAGCCCCGATTGGCAGAAAGAAGAAGCTACTGGCGAGCCATGCTTGACTGCCAAAATTGTTTAGACTTTAGAGCGCCCGTTTATAAAAAGTTAGAGTCTTGGAAAATTTTACGAAAACAATTAAAGAGATCTCTGGATGCGGCTCCGCCAAAGGCTATATACCTTTAATGAATACAAATCAATTATAAATTCATGCCATGAAAATATTGTTACAAAAGACATTCATTCGCTCTTTGCACTTTAACAATTTCTTTATTAAATATGCAAAACATTTATTGTGCCATTTACAGCGTGTAACAAGAACGGTTACTGCGGTTTCGCCTACTCCATCTCTGCCGGATGTAACACCCGCTGTTTTAAACACTGAAAGTACGCATGTCAATTTGAATGCATCCGGTCGAACGCATGCCCAACAGCAACAACAACAACAGCAACAACACCAACATCACATACAACATAGTCCCCAGCCCATAGGCCAGCAACAGTTACAACAACATCACCAAAAGGCAAAATTTTCACCATCCCACAGTACTACAGCTGACACCGTTGGCAGCCATTTACAACAACAACAACCACAACACCAACAACATCCTCAGAACAATGGCACCTCACCAACGAATGGCAGTGGAAATAAACTGGCGGCAACAACGAATGTAACAATACCCGTGGAAACGGTGCCCCAAATGCGTACAATTGAACTGTCAACGGGTCGCATACGTGAAGGCTTTGGTAAGTTTCAATATTCATATCCGAATGCGAGTGGTCTTTTTTAATAAATATACATAGTAAATTTAAGTAGATTCAATAAAAATAAGTAAGGAAGTCTAAGTTCGGGTGAACCGAACTTTAAATACCCAGCGTTAGTTTTCAGAACGAGATACAAATACCATGACTTGGCAATGATATAGGCCCTATAATCTTATTTGAAGTTTTCAATATCGAAAAGGGGGGCGTGGTTATCATCCGATTTCGCCCATTTTCAATAGCAACCTACCTTGGCCAGGAAGTAGCCTGTGTACCAAATTTCATGCGAATATCTCAAGTTTTACTCAACTTATGTTAATTTATGTGATTTTCGATATCGAAAAATTGGGCGTGGTTATCATCCGATTTCGTCCATTTTCAGTAGTAACCTACCTTGGCCAAAAAGTAACCTGTATAACAAATTTCATTCAAAGATCTACATGTTCACTCAAGTTATGTTAATTTATGTGATTTTCGAAATTTTCGATATCGAAAAAGGGGGCGTGGTTATCATCCGATTTCGCCCATTTTCAATAGCAACCTATGCAAATATCTCAATTTTTACTCAAGTTATCGTGTACACGGAAGGACGGACATGCCTTAATCAATTCCTATTTTCAACCTAAGAACTTTATATCTAACTCGACTTCCCCACAATACTCTAGATAGTACCTTAAATGCGGAATCACGTTCCTTTTTGTTTGGTCAGAACACACTTATGTTTGTAGGTTCCAAAATATTCTGCATAAGAGTTGACGCATGCTAGATAATGCGATCCCCACTAAATCATACTCGGGTGGTGGAACCTTAATTCCATTGCAACAAGGAAAAATGGTCCTTCCATACCTTAAACACCCTCTAAGCGTCGGTGACTAAGCCTTCATTATAATCTCTGCAGGAATTTAGGACTTCAAGCCTTAAAAGACACATTAATTCGTTCAATTTAATCTTTTCAAAATCCTCAACTTTTCATTGTCTGATTAATAAACTTTCTTTTTTCTTCTTACTTAGCTAATGGAGATGTCATAGTCACATTGTTACCTGCCAATACAAAATGGCCTTGGGTTACACCGGCCATCTTTCGGCCCGAGCTAGTGCCAGAAGAGCTAATGGCGCAAGGACTAACAGTGAGTGAGCAAAACAAAATGTTTTATCAAATTTAAAAAAAATTTCATTTTTAAATTCGTCATTCCGTTTAACCAGCTCACCGTGGAGGAGTACGTCAATGCCATGGAAACGCTGGTCAATGATTATCGCTTCACTGTCTACAACATTTGCTACAAACGCATTCTCGTCTGTTGGATTGCGCTCGCCTTTACCGTACTACTAACCCTACTCTTCTCTGGTCTACAAGGCGTTGCGCTTTTCTCACTTGGCGTCGGTTGGTTATTCCTCAATGCAGCGGCCATATTTGGTTGCATGTGGGTGAAATTGCGATTGTCACGTGGTTTGGAGAAATGTTTGGCACGCGTCAATCGACAATTAATGAAGCATAAAATTTTGCTCGTATTGGACGATCGTGGCCGTATTTCATGTCATAAAGTGAATTTATGCTTTTTATATTTCGACGCGGCGCCATGCGTGAATTATCTGAATGAATTTCTAGAGCACACCGAACAGAATGGTGGTGAATCGATAAAAGCGGGTTGGGAAAGCAAATTGGATATAGATGTGAATGATATTGTAATACAGGGTAGTAATCCAGTGCGTTTGTCGCGAAAACAGGTGAGTGCGGGTGGGAGATTTTCCTTACACTTTTGAAATGTTTTTTATATTTTTTTTTTGTCATTTTAACTTTTCACGTTGCATCTGCATTATTTCACAATTAACACTTTCAAATGCACCTTGATACATATTTTCACACATATTTGCACTTAGCACATTTTTATAAAGTTTTATTTGTATATTAGTACATACATATGTACATACAAAAGGTATGTGCCAACAAAAGTTCGCTTAGTTTGGGGTTCCAGAATCGATAGCATCGATAACTACTGCATCAAAGCGCAGTGAATTACAAGTGGTTCGACAGGAACTATGTACATTTTTCATAGCTAAACACCAGCAGTTGCGAAACAATAACAAGGAGTTTTGAGTTCTGCTTGAACAAAAAAAAAATTTTCGTCGTGTGCCTTATCTATGTATAAATTTTCAATAGAGATAGAGAGTCTTTAAATCAAATGCCAAGATAAATTTCTTAAAACGAATTCTGAGTTAACAATAATAATATAATAATAATAATTTGCAAATATTAATTGAAAACTTTTTCTAGTCAACTAAGCGAACTTTTGTTATGTAGTACTACTTACATGTTAATATTTCTTATTACACCCACTGGATTCTCACTCATTTCACTTAGGTTGTAGCACAGGAACTATTCCTTAGCTATTTGCAACGTTGGGGTAAAGATTTTTTGCGTCGTCGTTTGGACTGGACAGTTCAGGAAGCAGGCGTACATGAAACTCCACGCCATTTGCAATCGTCCATATGCCCGTGCCAATATGAGGAGGAGTTGCTGCGAAATAAAATCAAAATACAATTGAAAGGCAAACAATGTTGCGGAATTAACTGTCTTGGTTGTTGGCTTTGAGTTTGTAAACAAGTAAAAAAGCAAAAAAGCAAAGATTATGCAGAAAGGCATATCGTCGGTAACAACGCAAAATCGCGTAATGCATAAATGCAGTTTGGCTGTTTTTCCAGTACAATTTACTCGTTTATGGAAGTCGATTCATTCAATTATTCTCCAAACTAACATATAAATTTCAGGAGAATAAATCAATAGATCTTGATGGCAGTTTTTGACACAGATGTCACTTAGGCGGTTTTGCATTTGTGCGTTACGCGATTTTGCAGTGCCACCGACGACATGTAAAATAACTAAATTAATGTAAAGTTCTGTCATAGGTAGGTTAAATAAGTATTTGAAGATTGTGTACACAACTTACTAAAATATACGCATATGCTTAGTAGACTGTGCGAATACAAATTTTTTTTTTTTTTAATATAAATTAGATTTCATGAAAAAAGTAGCAATCGTTAAACTCGATAAATTATTTTTAAAATCTAAAATTCTTACAGTCGGTTTGACCAAAGATTTTTCATTGAAAGATTTTTTTTACATGAGGTGAAAATTAATTTTTTCGTTGTCAGATGTCATATAAAATTCGAGTTAATAAATCATTTCAGTACATGTTTCATTAAATAATTTGGTGGAACCGTCTGTTACAGTATTTTTTCCCCTATTCTGCAAAATTTATGTAGGTCTATTGATATTAAAAACAAAATAATTTCCTGTCTACTACGTATCTTTGTATTTTAAGTTTTACAAAAACTGGTAAGCTGATTATTAATAATTTGTAAATCGGTAACGATGAATAAAATTGATTTTAAAAAATTAAATAACTAGCAAATACAAATGTTTCACAATTTTTTTTTATCAAGTAGCTTTTCTCTTTTAAAAACTGTTTTTATTTTTTATTTTTTCAAAACAGTAAGCATCTCACTTTCAACGGTTATACGAGATCTCTATTTCTGCCGTCGTTTTGAGAATAAAATATTGTAACAAACATATAAATTGGGTTGTGGTAGTAATTGTGAGATCTTTATTGATCGGGTAACTCTTTCGACTTGGTTATGCTTTTGCTTAAATTTTAAAACAAATGACTGTCCGCTGCCGACCAAGGGAATGAAATTTGTATAAAGAATTTTACTTTATACTTCATACAAGGGGCCACAACAGTGGGAGTGTGTCTAAAGATGTTGTTTGTTTTCAAAGGTTTCAATTTACATCATCTACCAGTCATTAACGAATGCTATTGGTGGGTCTCTGTCGTTTTTTTCTCATGCGCAACAGAAACTTTTGAAATACCTTAAAGGTATTATATTTCTCCTACGAATGCTTTACAAAATTGTACCCTCTAACAAAATTTAGCTAGCCTTAAAAAACACTTGTAAGCCCAGTTTTGTAAAAATTATGTTAACTTTGGGTTATAACTAAGAAAACTTATAAACCAAATTTGCTCTGATTTTAAGTTGTGACGATTTTTGATTTCATGCTGCAAATGAAGATTAATTCTAAATTATGTCTACCCTAATTATTTTTAATTGTTAGGATTTTAATTATAAATTCCCTTTGGATATTTACAAGTCGCTATTATTATACCTTTCATGAACATGAAATGGTATTATAACTTTGGTCCGATGTTTGTAAGTATGAGAAGAAGAAGAGATAGACCCACCATTAAGTATACCGAAATGATCAGGATGATAAGCTGAGTTGATTTAGCCATGTCCGTCTGTCCGTCCGTCCGTCTGTCCGTCTGTCCGTCTGTCCGTCTGTCCGTCTGTCTGTTTGAACGCAAACTAGTCCCTCAATTTTAGACCTATCTCGATGAAATCTGGTATAGGGCCGCCATTTTGCATGGGATTAATCATTTGTCGGAACCAGCCAGATCGGACCGATACAAAGCATAGCTCCCATACAATCGATTGTTCCGATAAACGGGTTTTGGTCTATAAATCTTGCAGTTAAGAAGCTAGGAACGTAAAATTTTGCAGGTTTGGTACTTATTACATATGTGATGTGTGTAGTGAAAATCATACAGATCGGACTAACATAACATATAGCTCCCATATAATCGATTGCTCCGATAACTCTTATTTTGGGCCATGGATTTTCAAATTAACAGTTTTGAAGAGTTTGTACCAATTGTAAGTAAGGATCGGACACTTAAAAAAGTTATGCGTATTCATGAAAGGTATGAAGCCTTCGGCACAGCCGAAGACAGCCCTTTCCTTACTTGTTTTTTGTATGATATACCATCTACCTATGTATGTACGTACATATGTACATATGTATGAATCAAACTACCTTTGAAAATATATTGTGTAACTAAATCAGTAATACTATAAATGTTTCGGTAGGAAATTGTGCAGGTCACTACCATTTAAAAAGTCACATAATACATACGTACATTAAAAAAAACTAAAAAATATTAAATCTATTTTCATTTCAAACATTTAATCTTCACAAATATGTAACAAGTTTAATTTGCACACTCTTTCATTTCTGTTGCATTCTTATTATCTGTTCCATACTTTTTTTCTATTTCATCATACATTCAAATTTGTTATGTGTTATTTTTGTAAAACCAAACAAAAAATCCAAATCCACTTCAAATCGGCAGGAGCGTGGCACACAACTTTTTCTACGTTATGCAACACGTTGGGGTATGGAGGCGTTACGTGGCCTACTCGATGTTTCATCAATGGAACCAGGACGACATTGTGGGCGTATACAGTGTCCATGCCAATATATAAAAGAGCATTTGCAGTGTAAACCGCGAGGCAAGTTTAAATGTTTTAACTGTTTTTATTGGGTGTCGGCTTCTGAACGCTATGACTAGTGTTTGTATATATTATCACGAGGGCCATTATATAGCAACCAACATAATCATATAGTACTCGTGTGTTATTACTTATGCTCTAGATAATAATTTTCAAAACTATCAAAATTTCGAGTTATAGTTAACTTTGAAGCTATAAAAATTTAAAAACTACTTTAATTTACATAAATCGTTTGATACTCTAACTGTATACGTACATACGTATTTATCGCAACTAGCGCTTTTAGGTGCAGTAACGGAGTATTGACTGAGTTCTACTTCAAAGTGTACTGCTACTAGTCAAAGTAACTTGCCGGGTAACTCAGTGCAGAGTAATCGCAACGTCTCAGTCATATTTCAGTTCACTGAGTCTGTAGTCTTCCACCTCTAGCAGCTATCTAAATTCAAATTTATGTGGTCAGCAACGATACCTTCTATTCCAATAAGAAATATAACTCACTAAGATATATAATTTCATGACTTTAAAGTAGCAATCAGTTACACTCCCAATCCCCTTAGACCACTAAAGCTACTCAAAAGTTCTAATACGCATCTACTTAATATTAGTTGCTGTTGGAACTGCATTAGGTTGGCTTAGTTGTAACAAAAACTTCAGCAAATGACTGAAATTCTACTTTTAAGTAGCACAGCGTTGTAGTAATGGCTACTTTTCATGATTGCCAAGCAGTTATTTGCGAATCGTAAAAATATGTAGGTCGCTTATTTATCAAAGTCATACATCACGTTCTGCGCTAGTTGGGGTGGGGCGATACGTATGCAAAATTTCAAATGCTAATAAATGAAGACCGTTTTGAAGATAAAGAAGAAGATTCCATTCTGTTTTTAAAATCAAACATGTGTGATTTATTAGTCACTATTCAATCAATCACACATTTTTTAAACTTTGAAAAATAATTTTATAATTAATTCAAATATCTTAATCTGTTTTCTTATATAGTAAAATAACAAAATAATTATAGCTTCTTAGTTTATTATTATGTATTTAGTTTATTTCAATATGTGTAACTCAAAATACTATTTTCGAAGAAATGAACTTTTTATCTAGAAACTCCCCAATTAACAACAAAAAGTCATCGAATCATATATTTTTTCGCTTTTTCAGTCATTTTCTTTCTATTTTTGGTTTATCCGTTTTAATTTGTTTTTGTCTTTTCTATTTACATAATATGAAATGCAGTTGTTATTAATAACATAGGCCAAGTAGTTTGGACACGTTTCCCACTCTCAATGTATTGAAGTGTAAAACGAAATTTAAATATCTACACTTTAAATATTTTTAATCCAATGAAGATGTATGTACATATGCATGTGTAAAGCATAATTTCTTGCTGCTAAACACTTAATCTTAATATATGTATATAAAAATTGCTAATCAATGTACACATAAATATACAAAACTTATGATAAGTATCTACTATATAGTGAATAGTTTACTTGTCTTGTTATCTAAAGCTTGCTCCAAAAAAATTGTTTCCTTAGATTTACATATGTAACACTATTTAACATCACAAACTTTGTAACAGCTTATGTAATGACGAAGTTCACACTATTGTTACTTTTTTCTTGTTACTATTATTACTCTTTAATTAGAGCTTTTATTTGATATGCCTAGCTTAAAACTCTAAATTTTTTCCAGTGTATCTAGTTTTGTTAAACAAAAAAATGTTCAATAAAGCATTCTATTTGATTAACAAAAATATTATTTTGTTGTTTCATTTTCTTAGGATATCCTTGCAGTTGTATTGCTTATGCCTCGGATCCTGTTCTGCACGATCGCTTTTGACCTGCACACCAGCCATGCCATCATAACGAACTTATCATTTACATTACCCTGTAATTTCCATCGGTCTTTTATGTAAAATTCGATAATTGTAACGAATGTTATGGAGCTAAAAACTACTAACCGTGACCTTTTCTTACGAATATTATTTATTTGTTTGAAAAATTATATTATTTTTTATTTATTTTTTGATGATTTTTTAAATGACGTGCCTTGCTGGTGAGTACACAAATATACTGGACCCGACGCTTTCCCAAGTAACATTGTTAAAATTTTATTCAGCCAAAACACTGACAGTGAGGACACGTAGGACGCCCCTGCGAAAAATTGAACTAGCTTATAACTATCCCTGAGCTAAACTATTTGACGACATCGCCAGTACCTAAGCAATGCCTTCAACTGCGCACTTTAACGATGGTTCTAAGATAGGTTCAAAACGCCTTGATCTATTTCGATGAGCTTTTGAAAATATGTAGTCTTTTTTTTTAATTGTGGAAGTACATATGTGTGTATGTACATATGTATGTTTGAACATGCGGCTCAAACCGTAGTATAGAATCGAATGAAATTCTATCAAGACAAACCTGGATTGCCCGACTAGCTGCAAGCTGCTCTGTTTGCGTGTTGCCACGTAGAACGTTTCTACAAGGTTGCCATTTTCTTGAAAACTAGTTCACCTATATTAATTAGGAGATCAAAGCTGGCTAAAACACACTGATGGTAAGTAAAACTGACCAACATTTTTTATTGCCCATTAACAGCCTAAGTTATTTTGGGTTTCGGGTATTAACGCGATTCATCTTTTTTCATCGATAACTGACACCAATTGGAAACACCAAAGGAGTTCAAGTCATCGTTTTCGAATCACTCGAGGCCACCCCCTTTATCTGCTGCCGGGTTCGGGTGTCGATAGGGAAACGTTCTAGACTGAAGCTTTTTTGTCTATAACACGATCCAGCCAGCGCCGTCTTTAAGCTTCCATTAGGCCCGTCCACAATGAACACGACGGCGGCGAACGACAACGACGAAAAGCTGAAGCTTGACGATATTTGCCGTCAAGCATTGGCGACATGATTATAATGAGAGCAGGGGCGACAGGTGCGAATCATCTTGAAAAGTAGCAAAAAATATTGTAAAAAGTGTGAAAGAGACATATTCTGTAATAATTGGAACTTATTTTACAAGTTATTTACTCTTTCTTTCGTTTTTTTTGTTAAAAAAACCAAACGCCACCATCTGCCGCTTGTCAAAATAGAATTAGATTTAATCTGGCGACAGCGGCATCTGTGATTGATTGCCGCTTTGTCGCGTCGTGTTCAAAAAATTCCTCCCCATAAGAACACGTGTAAAAATAATTTGACAGATGCCGCTTGTCGTTTGCCGTTTTCATTCTGGTTACCACTATTCACTGCACTGCGGTCAGTTCTGACTTCGTTACTCGGCGTTGGCACCACGGTAAGGACCACAAGAGAACTTGAATACTATAAAGGCCACCTCATCTTTTTTCGACATTTTCCATAAACCCAAGCCACACATGAGCTTGATCTTTGTTCGAAAGAAGACTTTACTTCTCATTCTAGTGTAAGCAGTTCAAAGTAGCACTTCTTGGCAAGAGTGATTCTCCGAAATTAGTTTTGCTTTTTTAGACAGCTTTTCTTGAAGACAGCCAATACTTTGTCTGGTAAGTCAACTTATGTATTTACAAAAAAGCAGGGAATTTACGTACTTATGTGTGATCAAAATAAATTAAATCTGTAATTAGTTTCTAACACTAAGGATGACGAAGAAAGTACAAGAGCTTCGACCGCCGTAGTGTGGTGGTAGAGTTGATATCCTGCAGCCCTTAAGGTCCCAGGCTCAAGTGACGGTTAGGAATATTGAAACCTGAATCTCCCAGGTGGCATTTTGCATTTATTTAATTCTTCCCTTCCATTTGATCAGTTACAATTTTCCAGATCTCGAGTTAGCATATTGGACTATTTTTATACCTAGTTTTTATTTCATTCCAATTAAAGTCTACGCTTATAACCCTTTTGGGCCTAACTCAAAACCAACGCCATCAACAATTTATCAAAATTAAATCAAAAATTTCATACCAAATAGAAAATGGGAAAGGAAAAGTTGTTAAACCTCAGCGCAAGGCACTCACCGCTCAACTCAACCGCAAGGCTCAGCTCAAAATTTGACTGTATAGTTCGGAGCACCGAGGCTAGATATACATATGTACACCACAAATGCTTATTGCCCCACTGCAACTCTTAGTAAAAAATAAAAATATTTCAGAGTGTAATGGTCGGGCTTAAACTCAATTAAAGTTTTAGCCGCAAAATAAATGCAATGATAAGCGTTCAAAAAGGGGGATGCAACGCTCTCTGAACTCATGCGATGTGTGAGTTCTCGTACACGTTTGTAGTGGTGCAACTACTTCAAGCAATAAAACAAAAATTTAGCACTTTACCAGCAAAAACAAAAACAAAACCAAAAAACCCGCAAAAGTAGGAAATACAATAATCGGTTAGTAGATTTTGGTAACTTTATATGTCCGCTCGCACTCCTTTCCCCATTAATTCCAACAAAATACTAATACAGAAACTGCCTAAAGGCTGGAAACTTTATTCCCTACCGTAATGAAGAAGCAGAGCTATTTATTCGAGTGTATGTGTGTATGTGTTTGGCTAACTGGTGCAATTTAAATTGGTTTGAAGTATTCGTTTGTTCAATGCAATGAATGACTTTCGAGCTTTCTATTCAATTGAATTCTACGAATGCATTTAACTTTTATGAGCTTGATGAGCGATTAGGTATTACGATGAGTTGCTATACTTATACAAATTGATGAAACTTTTGAGCTTAGGTACGGATTGTAGTTACTCACAGCACATGCAGTATTACTAATACATACTTATTTAAGACACTAATACTAGTAGATAGGCAAATAACTTAGAGAGTCTTAATTCAATTCGGATTTTTCAGAAGTGCTGGACGTTGCCAGAGTCCTTAATTTGATGTATGTAAGACAAGGGCAGATTTCAGTTGGGGGAACATATCTGGCTAGTGGTTACACATACTGGACGGGCCCGAAAATACCTGCTTGCCAGATAAATACCGAGTAAAATAGTAAACATCTACATCTATAGTTCAGTCTAAACTGATGAAGACTAGCATATATAAAGTTCCTTGAAAGATTTTTGGTGGTTTTTGCCATCGGAAGGTACATATGACGATATACATAGGAATCATCTGTTTGAGTTTTAAGCAGGTATGAACTAGGAATGTGTCCTCGAGAAGAAAAAATGTATTAGTCTATAATCTGGATTAAAATTAAAAATCAATTATATTAAACTGTTCCAGACGATCAGCGGAGTTACTAGGGCTCTCCACGGCACATCGTTCCTTGACAATTGTTGTGTTGACGGGGCACTGTCCGATAGGGATCCATACGGTGTTGTTTAATATTCTTGAAACCCCGAGCTGCGTGACCTGCATAGAGGATGATGAGATGGAATCATCAAATCACTTCATGCTTAGTTGTCCAGCGTTTGCTAGGACCAGGCGCAGATATCTCGTTTCGGATATTCTAAGGTCTCCGGAAGAAGTGTCGAGGTTCGATGTGTGTCAAATCCGGAGCTACATTGTCACTGCACATCGATTTGCCAAGCAACCTTAGATTAATGTCACCGTTTTTGAAAGTGGTATCACAACGGACCGTTTACGTGTCGAAGTGAGCTGTTCCCTTAGCGGAATAGTGGCCGGCTAGGCTAACCTAACCTAACCTATGTATATTTAACTGCTCTATTAACTTAATTGATTAATTATGATAATCCGTAATGTAACTAATCGATTGGGATTAAATTTTGTGTTCGATTAATGCGGATTAATGGGCATTTACTTCGTTTTCAAATTTAATCCTAGGATTAATCAAACTAATCAAAATTCCAATGTTATTAAAATGTTTGACTTATAACAAATTTTCAATATTAATTAAGATTAATATTAATATTAATTTAAAATTTTGATTAATTTGATTAATCCGAGGATTAAATTAACGAAATAAATCCTCATTAATCGAACACAAAATTTATTAAAATGTTCGCTTATCATATTTAGTCAATTATTACAAAAATAACATAAAATTTAAATTGTTAATCAATGATTGAGATTAATAATCATTAGTAAACAGGTTTGCTAGAATCGAATAAGATTTGACTATTTTTAAAGAAAAGGATAGATTTAATCGAAATTCTTTATACAATTACATTGAGATGAAAATGGTTTAGGATTAAGTATAAAACAATATACAATCGCACGATTTTCAGAATCAAAATTGATTATCATTATGTTTCAACTGAAGACGAATGCCACTAGTTATTTAAAACAAAATCGACTTAAAAAGTGAAATTCTTGTAATGAATTTGTAATCTTTGCCATGAATAAAACTTACTCAATAAAGCGATTATAACAAACATAAACATAAAAAACATAACCGATAAAAGTAAAAGTCGAGACACAACCGTATTATAAGCGTCGTTCATCAAACGCTAATCCAGGGATTTGGTTGCATCCGCAATGTTTTGAGGAGAAAGAAGTGTGCAGAGGAAACAACAGCGGAAAGATTTTACTTTTATTAAGCTTTCATTCCAGGACAAGAACTAGGCAAGGAAAATGCAAAACAGATAGATTTTGGAAGTGAACGAAGGCAAAACTCACATTCTCTGCAAAGATCTCTCAATTAATAACTGCATCATAAATAATCACAAATATACCAAACGTCTTATTTCTTTGAATTATTGCTTTACTAAAGAGCGGTCAACTCATAAATAATAAATTTCTTAAGTCAATGATTCCAATTTGTGTGTTTAGTGAACTCTAAAAAGTTACCAATTTACAATAACCATTTTAACACTAATCTTACTAGACATATTCAGTAGCATAAATATTCATCATATATACTTACAGATATAGTGCATTTATCAATAAAATATGAGAGTGCAAAAGGTTTACATATCTGGTAGTCACTTAAAAGCAATTTATCATATTTATTGGCTTTCGACTTCAACACCATCATACGACGATAGACGACTACTTCCTTTTGTTCGTGCAAATGTTTATGTGCTCGGATCTCCTATATGTACTATCGGTAGTAAAGTGAGCGTAAATGAACCGTTAGAGTGTGTTATACATATATGAATCTATAAATTTGCTTTCAGCTTTTTAGCATAATTGCCTGTTAACGCACTCGTACGGTTGAAGATAATGAAGCGCCCACTCTCCGGCATGAATGCCGTTCGAAACGCTTACGGCGGTGTACATTTATCTAAATAGATCCTTATTATTAGGTATAATATGCTGCTGAACAGATAATTTATGAGGTAATTTTATCAGATATGATATGCAAATGCGCATATAACTAGACAACTTTTTTGTTATGCATTAGCAATCAATACTAAAAAGCAACTGTTTTAGTCCATTGTGTTAAGTACGACTAGCACATACTCGATGAGGCTAGTTAGCACTGGATTTCAGACCTTAAGAGCTTAAGAGACGGTATTGCTAAGCTATATAGTATCAGCTATAGCTCAGAACTTATTTGGTCTAAAAGAAGAAAGTAAAAGGGAGATAATGGGGTACATTTAGAGGAAGCTTCCATTGTGGAGGCAAGAAAGCACAATTTGTAAAATGTGGGCTTCTCTGCAAAAATTCATCATTTTCGGAGGCGATCAAAAACTGAAGGTCCAATTTGCAGGACAAATTTTGAATTGACACAACACAAGTTGGAAAAATAAGCTTAGCGCTAGAATATCCTCCAAGGTTTATAATGACATATTTTTTTTTATCGCGCCATACACTGTTTTATTTTAAAATCTTCAAAGGACATGGAATATAAATTATTGAACTCATTTTATTTATTTGAAGTAAAATTGCCAACAAGCTGAAATACAGATCTTCAATATTTTGGAATAAATTGCTGTTATCCAGCAATGAAGTCAAGACAATTCAAGTTGAACCTTTCTCGTGATTATACATACAGTGACCAGAGACTGAGATAGACTACGTTTTTGAAAACTGCAGCAATAGTTAAGGAAAGCAGGATGCTAACTACAAAATTTTGTTTGGACCGAACTCAATTAGAATTGCCAATGCTACCCAAGTCGAGCTTTAAAAGCAACCATCTGAGAAGCCTAAGCTATCTTAACCAACTACTCTGAGATACTAATTTCGGTAGTCATGGGAACTTATAAATACGAATGCTGGTATGGTAAAGGTGGTACCAGTAAATTCATAGCTCTCTACGCCAGAGAATATAGTGCTGAACTTTTTGAGCTTAACACAAGTATTTAGCGACACGGATCAGCGTCAGCTTTAATAAGCTTATTTATGTGATTGAGTGAGGCATATACATCTCAAAAGATATTCTTATTTGCACCCAAACACAACGAACACAGTCTGGCTCACTTTGTAGCACGACGGGAGTTAAGCTCCAATTACGTAAGTAAGATAATTTGTTTGAAAAGGATATACTTCCCTAGTTAGTCGGAAAGCTGCCATAATCAATGTGAAATATGGCACCATAAAATGTCACACCTCAATCATTGTATTTCGGCTTCCAGAAGTATGGACAAAGGCACAGGCAAGTTCGAGTTTCTAGATCTAAAAATGGTAGGTAAAAAAGAAGAACTATACTTGGAAGTTTTAAAGATGTTACTTGATGTGAGTTCTGATCGTTTCTTACATTTCGCGATAAGAAACTTTTTTTTTAGAAGTATCTATTTTAATAAAGACAAGTAAGATGACAATTTTCAATAAACAGCTTGAGAAGGGGGGGCCCTTTTAAACTAGAGTTCCACCTAGCTAGCTTGAAAATCTTAAATCCTTTTAAAAGCTTTCTTAAGAATAAATGGTTATATAGATAACTTGGGAAAAATTGTTATACCAGATCGTTTCGTTTTAAAAGAACTCATGTTAGCAGCTAAAGAAGCTCTCAGTACCATACTGTCTTAACTGTGTCGCAGCCTTTAGGAGGACAGAGTAGCCCATATATCCCCAGACTTTGCATACTATTGTGTGTATTGGTCTCTAAAATTTGTTGGAAAATTACATTTGTTGATAAATTTTCAGTTAACTCCTTGCCCTTACACTTATTTATTTGTAAACTTCAACATTCTGGCGAAGGCACTTTCATAGGAATGTGGCTTATGCTAAACCGCCTTAAGAAGCTAATAACTGCGGTCGAGTCTTGCTGAACCCAAGCAGTTTAGCAGTTGGGGTGGGTTTTGTGTGCAAAGCTTAATTGTTCTTAGCCATTCAGGTAAAGTAAATACGGTAATGAGAACCGTAGTTAAGTTAAATTGTTTGAGTGCAAGTGGATGAGTGGATCAAGGGCGATTGGGGCAAGGTACATGTGTATATTTTATAGTTTTCAGCAAACGCACGCGATTAATGACATTCAAGATTGTGGACAAGATATGGAACTGTTTTTAATCAAAATACGTGCAACTAAATTAATTTTGAAACTTTGAAAAAAAACCATGACGGATATTTTAATTTAGTAATCTGTTTATCAGCCCGAGTTTATCGATGTCTGGTCAGTATTTCCTTATGACAATCGAATTAGTAGATAGTTACGTAGTTGGTCCAGAAATGGAATCTAGCTATAAAACTAACTACAGGTAATAAATGTGACTGAGAACTCGTGCTTATATAGATTCCAGAACAATAGAAGGAACAAAATAAAATATTTCAAATTTATCCTATGCGCCTTTTCTCAGCTTCGTTTGCAATCCTACTGGCTTGTGGATTATAAAGAGTTGTGTCACATTTTGGTACAGAAACCTTATGTTATACTTATCTCTTAATTCATAGATGTCCAAGCTTTGAGGGGGCGAGTAGTTTTTTGTTTGATTTTTTTATTGTTTTTATTCATTTAAATAGAGTAGATCCGGGGAACGATCTTTGGGAAAATTATTATTATTATTACTTTATTTAATTTATTTGTTCTATATAGAACTGGGAGGGCGCAAGGCACCTGCTACAACTTGTATGTATTCATTGGGGGTGAGCAATGGGGGCTCTGAGGTAAAAGCGCGGGATGACCTCCTCATTTTCGCTTGGAAAAGCCCCAATTTGGGTTATGCAGCCATAAACTATATCTTCAGAATATTTCATAAGCTGCTTGCGATTTATAAATGGGTGCGCAAAGGAAATAAATGAAAGAAATTGCCTAAGTCCCTTAAACAATGGAGTTTCCATTAAAAACAATATAAGGAGGTGATCTGCGTAAAAAATTTGGAAATGACCATTATGACCAAAACATAGCCCTCAAATCACATCACTTTGGTCCACACTCAGCTCAATTAGCTTGTTAAGATCAGGCTTAGCAATGTTAAAGATAGCCCTTCACCCTTGGAATTGCCTTTGCGTTTAATTTTAGCGATTCATGGTCTTCTTGGTACCCAAAAAACACGTAATTCATCTTTCCTACTCACACTTTAATAACTTACTTCGTCACTGATGGCTTCAATAAAAAGTGATTCAACGCCTTAGCTATGTCTTAGAAGACACTCTTCGCATATTCGTCCCATTTCTTCGAGCATTTTATTTTATTATTTTAATAACATTTATCTTTACTTGACTATATATGAGTAGCTCATGGATTTGGGTAGAAAATATATGTCAAGTGCCTCCTAGTAATACCTATCCAATTCATTTGTCAGGCATAGATATTTCAAGTAAAGATGTCTTCTGATTTCAAATTTCAAAATTTATATTTATATGATTTTATATCATCATATATTTAAACTGATAATAAAAAATATTAGTGACTAGGCAGCTTATTCGTCTATCGATTTCTTGTCTCACAAAGTGCAAGTCCTCGAACTCTGAAAATGTCCATGGTTTTTATTAATTTTCTTACATACTATTTGGTGTATTCTGTTATAAATTCGTGAAGTACCATTGGAGCTGTAAAGAGTTTCAAGTACAACAAATACTAGCACACTCTATAAAATGAAAATAAGCAGCAATACCTCAATTAAATCCATTAAATATCCAATCGATTTCATCACTTAAATCAAAGTATTCGCACACCAGAGCGCCGTACAATCAACCTGGAATGATGTCAACATATGTTAAAAGTGGCCATCATACATTATGCCGAACAATGCAGTTAAAGCTAACGGTTAAAGGTGAAATTTGCACACTTTTAACGTTCACTTAACCGCCTTTGCCATCTTCATTACCTTTATTGTTGGTATTAACATTTTCCCAATGGCAACATTTGCTAGGTACTTTAGATTAACATCTTTATTTCTTGTATGAACACATACAACGCAAACACACACAAGCGTACATGGCTGTATATATGTATGTATATATGTATGTGTATATTGGTGTGCGGATGATCATGGCAATGGCGCCCCGTCACAGTTCCGCTGAACATGTGTTACGTATACGCCCCGTACATTGAGCAAATGTTCAGCACACGCTACGCTGCAGGTGAAGCAAAATTTAACACATAGCACATACATATACATATATGTACATACACATACATATATACATTTATCGAATCGCCAAGGCCTGTTTCGCATATTTTATAGCTTTTTCAGTTTTTGGATTGAATTTTTACACGTGGCGAATGTCGAATGTTTGCATTTCAGCTAGAAAGCCATTGAAACTTTGCCCATTAACAGGCAAAAAAATCGTCTGAGAAAAAAAAAAAAAAAACACAAAATTTTACTAAATTGTTGAAAAACTAGCGATTTTGCACTTTGGCGTTGAAGAGGCGTTGCTAAAGCTTGTGTTTACTCCTACTGTACGTTACGTCAATATTTTGGGCTTGGTAAATTGCGCAAAATCCACACAAAAAGTGCAAGAACAAATTAAGTCCGTCAAATTACAGCAAAGAACAGCACATACATATAAAAACAACAAAAAGAATGTTTCTGCAGAGGCAAGATCTATGTACTTAGTTTGCTTTCTCATGATGTTGATTTAATCAAATGTTAAATTGGCTTGGCTTATATCAAGTAGCTAAAGCTCAAAGCTGAGTGTACAACATTTGATTGCAACCGAACTTTTTGGCTCTGTGGAGGTTACGCGCCTATTTGTATTCCTCTGACTTTTCAATACTACACGTTTTACAGCATTGTGTCACAAACATATTGTAGCGCCTCACATGTTCGCAAACATAAATCCCCGAATTCCAATGAGTAAAAAATAGAGTGTACCTTTTTTCCGAATTCCGAGTTACTAATGAAGACGAAAGCTTCACACTTGCTGAATTTGTTCCCCATAAATGTAGTACCAAAATATGTGTAAAGTTTGATTTCCAGCTCAGTGGAAGCACTCGAAATTGATTGAAAATTTCCCCTCTTTTAATCTGATCAACAGCAAAGCGAAGTATTCTAAAGTTATTAATACGAAGTAATCTTCATTAAAGGACCTTCATTTGAAAATATATGAAAATATTGTTTATTTTGCAGATAACCCTACCCCAAACTGTAAATTTGAAACTCTCAAAGAACAAGACTACTTCACATATACTTTACAAATATTCTACGATCAAAGTTTTACAGCAATTTCCGCACAATTAAAAATTACATTGTTATCAGCACGACACAACTAACAAGAGGCAACTGCAAGCTAAAAGCACGCAAAAGGCGTCAATTGCTCATAGTAGGTAAATAGGGTGAACTTTCGAAATTTCAAAAACGATTTAGAAAACAAATTTCCAAAAAAGACAAATCGTTTATTTGCGTGCGAGTGAGTACTGCAGCAACAACGTATTTAGTACGCGTACGTTGCTGACAAATATTTGAGCAGAATTCCAACCACAAAAAAGCTACTCGCTGCGCGCTTTTTTAGTGTTAGCAATTACACGCAGTCAAATTCTATTTTTAATTACATGAACAAAAGTGAGAGGAGACAAATTATAGAAATTGTAGATAAAAGGTGCGACAATTAAAAAAAGACATAACATAAAAAATATAAGAAAAGTCCGTCGCATACATTGCGGAACAATTTTTTCAGTTTTACTCGTTTTTCACTTTTCCGCAATTTCAATTTCTTTTTGCTTGAATATTTTGTTGCATGTCAAGTGACCCCTTTTTGGCGCCACTTGTGTTCATGCACTTTAACGGCCAGTGTCAGCATTCGTAGTTGTGACAACAGTGATGCTGTAATTAAATTTACGTCATGCCATGTAATTGTTGTATGCAACAAAAGTCACAACACATTTCGTTTACAATATGTATAAGTAAGAGTAAGAGTGTTTTAACCCAAACAAATTCATACACACTCGTATGTATGTATATCCTGCAGTCGATTATACTAGTTTGAAATACTAGTGTGGCTCAACTAGTTCGAGTTGTGTGATTTTTCCATATTAGCAACTGGTATTTTTCGCATAGTCTGCTTCTGGATCAGCAATATACCAGCCATCATACTAGTCAGCTAATGCATTACTACACATCTACTATACTGCTGGAAATCGCGTCTATGCCACTAACATCAACAGCACAACATCCATAAGTTCATATAATGAGATTCAAACTCTTCGTCTCAACCTCTATGTTCGTAGAGGTTGATGAGCCTTTTCTCGCTCAAGTGCCTCCTTCTGGGCACTCTCATCAGCACCCTTCTGAGTTCATTCTATAGAGTCCTTCCTGGCGCTTTACGTCCCCTTCTTGGCATCATATAACAAACAATAAAACAAAAATTAGTAAATAGAAATTAGTATTATTTTGGAAAAAACATATGTATATCTTTTTAAAACTGATATATAGAGCTCGCCAAACGAAATGTGAACGAACGACAATGAAACAAAGAATTATGATGATGATGATGACGGCGTGGATTATGGCCCTCAAAATTAAACAAATGTTCTAAGACAATTTTTTTTTTTTTTCATTCAGACAAAAATTGTTTAATTTAATTTTTTTTTTCTTTCCAACAAAAAAACTTATATTTGGCAAGATATTTTTTAAGGATAAAATAAAAGTCCCTTTGAATTACAAACATTAATGTTGATGAATTGTCAATTTAAGACAATTTTACTTAATTTAAATTAGCGAGTTGTTGAATATGACATTGATTCTGTACTTAAAATAGCTTCAAAGCAAAATTTTATTGCTGGCTAGTAAAAAAAAAAGTCGAGCTATTTAAGTCACTTTCGGACTGTTTTCAGAAAAGTCAAGAAAATTTATTGGCAAATAATTAAAGTCTTTGCTTAATACGCATTTTAATAAAAATCTTTCCTTAACTTAAAAAGACATTTAAAATATTTGTCAATCATGGTCACATTAAACAAACTTTTAGCTAAAAGGAATTGTATTTAAAATTAAGCTGGTAAAAATAATTTTTGTATGTTTTGCAAGGTTACAATTTATCAACTATTTTATTCAGAAACCATAGCATAGCTGTGGCAATAAGCGGAAAATATCAACCTCAAGTTTGGTTTAAGCGGTATCACAAACATTATCGTCTTTTTAAAATCAAAACTCTGTCTTAGACTAAAAATGTATTTTAAATTGAATATGATAGACATATGTTAAATTTAGAATCATGTTTAAGAAGTAGAAGTGATACCACAAGACTTTTGTAAAATCTTTCTAGATGGAGCAAACTAAACTTATACAACTAGTACCGCAAGTAGTTCCCAGTGGAACAATTCTTCCTAATCCAGCTACAAGGCTTTGCATCATCTATATATACACAGTTATATACATATGTATATATGTAAGTATTCACACATTGAACGGTATTTACTCTTGCGTCTCTTTTTTTTTCTTTTAACCTCAAGTATTTGCTTTTGATGTTACGTCTACGCCAGAGCATCCACACTGTGGCGCTTTACGTTTGAGTCTTTTGTTTTCGTTGACATTTTGCCTTAACTGCTGCAACAATGTTTTCTGTTCAGATTTAATGAAGTCAGTTGCTCCAGCAAAGTGATAATAATTAAATGAATTTAGCGTAAATGTTGTAAAAGTGTAAATAAATAGAATTAAACTGCCCGTCAGGCGTGTTACAGGAGAGTTTACATGTGTGTGCTTGTGTGTGTTAGATTCACATGTACATGTTGCTGCAGGCACATCAACATTTGTCTTAGTTATTATTTGATAAAAGGATGTAATTTGCTTAGTTAGGATGTGTCGTGTTATCTTTACTGACATAGTATTTTTTAAATAAAGAGAAAAGGGTGAGATTTGTTTGTTTACTATTAAATAAACTGGTTTCCTATACAGGGTGTTTTGTTACTTGTTCTTCATGTATTTGAATTTTGTGTTTAAACTTAAAAGTAAATGATCGTAATCGAGTTATGGCTGGGCTGCAACTAAAAGACGTAATACGAAACCTCTTAGAAAATACAAAATATCGCTGCCAAAACATAAATGGCGAGGCAGATATTTTATACTCAAGAATTCGAACATACTGGTGAGAAATTATTTGAGGTGCGATATAGATTTATGAAAAAGATAGATTTTTCTTAAATTTTCTCCAAATAACTTAAGTAATACTAAGAACTACGCTGCAGTAAAATTGCGAACCAGTCTCCAAAAGGGACAGTTTTGAATCATCCACTTCGTGACGCGTTCCGTGGAACCAGTTCAGAACTAGCCAAAAGCCAAACTATCTTAGGACGGGTTGACAAGTAATACACTGCAGGTTATATCAAGATGTTTCCTTCTCATTTGACATATGTACTTAACCTAATACTGGTAAAGCTATTTATATTTTTTTACTAACCAGCGAGTGAGGAGCTAGGAATATTCTCTGTTTTAAGTTCCATGGGATTTGACCAGATTCCCTTATCTTTTAAACCAACCAAAGCTTTCAAAATAGCTCCGATAAAACGCTGTTAAAAGAAGCAAGTTGATTATGCTTCCGATAACGCAATGTTTGATCGAATTTTGTTTGAGAAATACATCTCACCTCACCAGACTCCAAAACATCGAAACTAGTCGAGATTCCAGCAAGTAGCTAGCACACCTTGATACGGATTGGAATTGAAATACAAAAACTTTCACATAAACAGTGCAGCAGATTTGTGAAACGATTCGATAAAGTACATAAATACAACAAAAAAATTATTCATCAGGTAAGGACAATGTCATTAAATATCTATGTATTTGCAAACAAATCAGTGGCAAATCATTCACGCACTCAGAGAGGCATCAAAACAGCGCTTAGCTGCCAGACAGCTCATTGAGAAGATGTGGAAAGGAAAATGCATGAAAGAAAATGACGCTGCACATAATTCAGTATCCAATTATGCCAGTCATAAAATACGAGCAGTTATTGACATAAAAAACAGTATTATTTAGCAAATACGATTTAAAAATAAAAAAATAATTACGTAAATAGCATATTCTGCGCAAACTTTCATCATCGAGACAGAAACTTGAAATAATTGCCAAGTGCTGCAAACACACACATACACACAGACAGTATATACATACATAAATCACAATTCCAATGCCAGTACTAAATTGATATTGAATTCCATTCGATTGAACGTCATGCCTTCCCTACTTCTTTCGTATTTGCATTATTTATCTGGTGAAAGAGAAGGAATAAAAATAAAACTCGAGTACAGCAGTGCTGTGCAAGAATTGCTGGAGAATAAAAGAATTTGGCCAATTACTGACTGCGGTCGGAGCTGCTGCTGCTCTGGCATTTGAAACTAATTGGCCGCTAAAGTAGCCAACAGAGAAAAGGGAGTATTGTGACTACGCGAAGAGTACAACAAAGCGGTTAGATATTGAAATTATGTTTAATTTATGGCATTTCTACTGTAAGCAGCTGCCAAGGAATAGTTCATTAGAAGCCAAGATGCATTTCGAAGTAGGAGGCTGCTTATACGCCTCAGTGAGCACAAATGCGAAATTTAAATATTTATTAAGTAGCTCAAGAAGGCAATAAGAAATCTCTTTTGCAGCAAATGCAATTGGTTGAAGTTAAATCGAGTTTGAGGGTATGCTTGTTGTATTAAAAAAAAAAAACAAAGTGAGCAATTAAAAGCAGTATAATATTCTTAAAGTTTAGTTAGCTGTTTCGGAGTGGTTGACTTTACATCTCCGACGAATTTAAATTTTATATATCTGATGTACATATATATATTTGTGAATAATTATTGCAAAGCTTATAAATTTAGTGTGCTTGTCGATAAGGAAAAGCTTTCTATTATGTTTCAACGGCGATGTAATTGTCGTGACTCGAGTGACGTACATTCTATGGTTCGTTCCTACATGACGAAGACCCCACATCGGCAGAGTTGACGCCAACGGCTATCAACGTATTTTGGGTAGTATCAAACAAAAAAGTGAGCCACAGGTGGGACTTTTCTGCCGACTATCAAGGTACCGACAATTCGGGCATCTAGTTGAATAATCCTCATAGAAAACTCTTTACCTAATCACCCGTTGATTTAGTTGACTCCTCTAATAAATCTATCTACTGAAGCAACTGCTGAGTGAAATATTAATAGCGGTGCTTTCAGTGAGTTCGGATCTGTCTACCTCCCGGTCATACCTTCGGAATTTGCTCCACACTCCATAGAAAATCGTATAAGATGCTTTCTGAATCAAAATAAATTTACTCTTCAAGCGCACTGTCCTGGAGCTATCGCAAATGCTCAGCTTGGTTTAAAATAAAGGGGCGATCTAGCTAAATCCCTTGAGAAACTTCTTTACGATAAAACTGTCAAGCCTCCTGCTGGGTTTTGAACTCAATACAGTGAAGGTTGTATAATCGTACGTCAAGTTGTCTGTCCCAGCTACACTTGGTTGTAGTGTAAAACGAAATCTGTCTGGGCTTTCAAGACGGAAGCTGGGCTATCCAACCAAGAACTGAGTTCTCTCACCAAGGGTCGTAAGCTCGCTTTATATGACGGTTGGATAGAGTATTTAATATTGGCAAGGGTAGTACCTCTATCATTAATATTATGCTGACTGAACCAACAATGAATATTGAGCGACTAAGAATTTCATTTGGTTTCGATTTTACCCCGGTCAGCAATATTTCTCTGGTAGTTTCAGTACCAGCATTACCTGATTAGAAAAATGCGACCAGTTACTTACTCTGAGGGAGTGGGCCAACGAATTGATGCACCCAGTGTTGCCATTTTGGTGCTTTTAGAGCTAGATCTAGCTCTTTTTTTTGGCGTTTAGCTCCAAAATTCTGTTTTAGCTCCTACCTCTTTTTCTAGTCCTTTTTTTTAATTTTTAGCTCTTTTTTGGCTCCAAATTTATTTGTAAAAATTGCATTGAAAAATGAAGAAAGTTTTTATTTATTTTATAATCGACGTCGAAATTATTATATTAGTTTCATTGTGTACCATGTGGCAACTTAGTTGCCCTCACCGATAACAGCAGCCATTATGCATACTTAGCATAGACTTGACTTGACTTGGAACTGCCACTTAGCGTTCTGTTTAATGAAGTTTGCATGTATCCGATTACCCTACTTGACTTGACTTAGAATTCTGTTGAGTTTTGATTTTCTATGTAAATTCTAAGTTTAGTGAGCGCCGTGAGAGAACTGTGTGATGCCATACCTTTTTTTTTAAATTTTGAATAAAATCCTCCAACTATTCTATAGAGATAAGAATTTTTGGATGTATATTATTCATATGGCAGCCGCAAAACTTACTGTCAAATAAATTGAATTCAAATTAGGCTAACCTAACAAAAAATTTCTTTTCCTCCCAAAATGCTTTATAGTTTTTTTTTGGCATTGACTATATACTGATTGTAGATAAGCTCAGAAAATCGAAACCTAATGCCAAGAAAATGCGTAAATGCGGAAACTTTTACTCTTATTTGAAACTGGCTAGTGTGCTCTCTTGTTATTTTTCTAAGTGCTTAATGGCAGTTCCCAAGTCAAGTCAAGTCTATGCTAAGTGTGCATAATGGCTGCTTAACATTCCTAAATGCCATATGTTTATTTTGCGAGCAAGAATCAAAATGGAAAGGTAAGTAAATTGTGTGTAAAAAACACTTTCCTAAGATGCTAAAGATTCTGAACAACCTTACCCTCCGATTCTGTCTTCATGATAAACAAGGCAAATTCATTCTTATGGTAATGTGAAGTGAACAGCTGACTTCTTCTTCTTCACGTTTTTAACTCGCAGTGTAATGTAGAATGTCATAAAAAGAAAAAATTGACTGTTGACTTTGAACATTATATTTGGTATTTATTTTCAAAAACAGAACGCAACTTACCAAAAGGGTACGATGGCGATGGTTTTAACTAAATTTTATGCACGCAGGAGTTGTCCAAACACGTATTTATTGTTCCAGACACCATTAGTTCAATTAAATTTTTATGAAATATAAAAAAACAATCGATGGTTGTCATTTAAAATTTTTTTTCACTATGACATTCTAGGTTACAAAAACTTGAAGCGAATAGAGGCGAATATTGCCGAATTCGCTCTGCCATTAACATAACAATCAATTTGCCTTGATGATAAAAAATCAGGAAAAATATTTCAAGCGTTTTGAATTCTGAGTCAGAATTAAAATGACTTAATTTGGCTTTGACGCAAAAATAAAAATTAAATTTGAGTTTTACTAAAAATGAAATATTTTTTTCTTAACTATTTATCAAGCTTGATAATTACTCAAGAACACACTTATTTTTTTTTTGTTGACTTAGTTATACTTTTTATACATTTTAAACATTGTTTAAGTTAAATCTATATTATAATAAATCTCTAGAAAAGTCGTACATTAAAAATTTCTTTGAAAAAATGACTGGTGATGACTAGGGGAATGTTATAGAGTTCATCTGATCCATTTCTAAAATTATTGTCTGTCCGTTTGTCCTTAAGGATATTTTAAACTAAGGAATGAATTTTGATGAGAGTTTCACTAATGGACTGCTTGAAGCTTAGAAAGGGACTTGCACTATCAAAATCGAAGGACAAACAAAAAAGATATGCTGATTTTTAGGGAGGTATGCACCTAGGATTTTTTGTTTCTTACATAAATTTATATGAAGAAAAATGAACTTACTTTGTCAAAAAAAAAAAAAAAACTAAGCGCGCCTCTCTAAAATTTTTGTTCACTTTTTTTCAATTTCAGCTAAATCAAAAATCAATTGCATATGTACACTGCCGTCTTATGCGGGTGTCAGCATATCTTTAATAACTCTAGAAAAGTTGCTTCTGTACATTTGAAATTTGATGACTTTTGATGACTTGGGGAATGTTCAGGCAAAACTAAATAGTCAAATGGAGGGGAGATGACAAAATGTCGAAGTTAGACTGTTAAAAAACGCCTTTACTTTTGTTGGTTGCTGTAGACATACATAAAGGAGATATAATGTGGGAAAATAAATATTGTTCTGAACCTTCTCAGCCTGTAAATTGTTTTCGCAATTGAAGGTGGCAGGAATTTATTAACTACTCAGGTACATACCGAACAAAGCTGGGTACCCTGCTATTATGAAATAAATGTAAAAACTTACATACAATACTTAAGTGCCTTTTAGCTCATTTTTTACATGTTTTGGACTTTCTTGAATAAATCTAGCTCTTTTTTTTCTCAAATCTAGCTCCAAAATAAATTGTATCCTGGCAACATTGGATGCACCGATTGATACAAGTTGTAAGAGAAGTTTAGATTGGGAGGTTTCTCCTACTTCTTAATAGTTAGAGTAAAAATAGCATTAAAATAAATTCATGAGCACCACTACTGTTCTGCATTTTTAAAACCGGTACGCAAAAGCAGAGACGATGAGAAACTGGGGAGTACCTACCTTAACGTTACATGCCTTCTGTGGTAGTATAATTTACTTAATAAAGTTTCCCATATTTATTGAATTTACATACTTTCACTAGACAGGCAAAGTACACCTCACACAATCCCCATCAAACAATTTATTCTTAACAAAAAAACAAATATTTCTCATTTATATTGAAATAGTATACTATTTCTGATTTTAATCTATACTATAATAAATCTCTAGAAAAGTCGTGTCTGTACATTGAAAATTTCTTTGAAAAAATGACTGGGGGTGACTTGGCCAATACTATAGAGTTCATCTGATCCATTGTCTGTTTGAACTAAAGGATCTCGGAAACTAAGAAATGGATTTTGATATATACTGCTTGAAGCTTAGAAAGGGATCTACACTTTGTTTTATCAAAATCGGACCACAAACAAAAAAGATATACTAATTTTTAGGAAGGAACCTGTGAAATTTTTTTTTTTACTATTTTAAACTATCCTACAATATGGGTATCAACCGAAAGGGGTAGAATGCAGGTTTCATTTGGACTTCGAAATATGTCGATAAATTTTTCGATAACTGAGTTATCGGTCAAAATATGATAGCACAAAAACCTTAAAATTGTCCTACAATATGGGTATCAAACGAAAGGGCCAGCTTTCATTCTAACTTCTCGATATTTCGATATACACATTTATTGATAAATGTGTTATCGGTAAAAATTGTGTTCCAATAAAGCATTCAAATTTTTGTTTACTTATTTTTCAATTTCAGCTAAATCAAAAATCATTTGCATAGGTACACTGCCGCCCTATGTTGGCATCAGCATATCTTTAATAAAACTCTAGAAGAGTTGTGCCCGTATATTGGAAATTTCGTTCAAAAAATGACTGTGGATGACTTGGGGAATGTTAAGGCGCAGCTAAAGAGTCAAATAGAAGGGAGATGACAAAATGTCGAAGTTATTACTATTATTATTACTATTAAAAACGCCTTTACTTTAGTTGGTTACCGCAGACATAAACGGGTTTTTCTGAACTTTCTCAGCCGTCAAATTGTCTTCGCAATTGAGGTTAGTAGGAATTTCTGATCTACTTATGTACAACCCGAGCAACGCTGGGTACCCTGCTAGTGGTTGAATTAAACCAATATTGTATTCCTCAATATCAATGAATAAATGCTAACTTTACGTCCGTAGTATTAAGCCTTCGTTACAGTCAAAGGCAGCGCTCTCTATACTAGTTATTTACACAATTGTTTCTTTGGTTCTGTCTTATTGCAAGTAACTCATACACCATGGCCCACAAAGTAAGACATTGAAATAGTCACTTTGTTGTTGTTGCGCCATTATTCAGCGAAAACCAATGAGTGTCGTTGCAACACAGTTCCTTAAGCAAAAAGCAGTCACAGGCAGGTGTCTTAAATTAACTTAATTTATATCATAAGCACGCTAAAATACACAGAAAGCGTACAACAAGGAGACTAAATACAATTTGTATGGTTGTTCGACGGGTTGGCTAGAAAAGTACGCTGTGCTGGCTGTCAGCTGCTGTAACAGAAACGCTTTCAATTTCTGACCGGTTTGTAAAATTATAGAGCGTTTTCAGGAATGAACATTTCTGTCTTGTTGGAGAAATGCAGCATAAGCGAGTAGTAAAAAATAGAATTCAAAAAAAATTGCAAGCCAAATTAATAACCTAGTTTTTTTTACAGCTATACGAAGCGTTCTACCATCATATTATGGATTGTTTGGTAGAGGCTTGTAGTGTTTTTCCGATTTCGACCTGCATCTGCAAAGCAAATGAATTTATGACAAGAAGCCTTTTTACCCACTACCCAGAGCCGACCCAGTTTATCAAACAACTTTTCCCAAATATTTGTTTTTTTTTGCACTCTGTTCCGTTAACAAGAGCTCGGACCTTCGGTGTGGTAGGTCGCGTCTAAATATGAATCGATGCTATCTGTCTTGCCATGAGAAAGATAAGAGCAGTGACCATTTTGACAGCAGAAATTTTTAAAGAAATCTTCCTTATCTCAGCTGAATATTACCACAACAAAAGGTCGTACCGGTATTCTAATATTTTTACTGTGTTTTTTGTGTTTAGTTCCTAGTTAGCTAGAACGCAAGAAATTCACCAGTGACGGACACTTTTTTTTTTCTTTTTGCATCTCCTCAGAAATTAGGCCTCCACTAAAATTCACCGCTCAGTACTTTCCTAATTGTTTGTGTTTTATGTTTATTTTCTATTCTTCAGTGACCCTTTCTAGTGCAGGTCAAAGTGGACAATGTTTTCTTGCTTTGTCTACTCAGTTACAGCTACTGATATAGATCAGAAGTGCCTATTTTTTTTTTTTTTTTTTTTTATTTATGCAATCCCGGAATTTTCGGGATTTGATTTGAAAACCACCGGATGTCGAGATATTTTATTCAAAATCCATAACTGGTTAACCATATCGGTTACTTCTTTCCTTCTAAAATTATTATGCACAAAGGAAATTATTATGCACAAATAGCTTATAACAAAATCTATATATGTATATACATATGTATGTAAAATTCAAATTATGTATCTATATATGGACACACTTGGCTCCTAAACGAATAAGCCGATCGTAACCAAATTTTACATACCCACTGGATATCTTCCAGGGATGGTCACAGGCTTAAAAATATGTTGATATATATAGAGGGCGTGGCACATCCCATACAACTGGAATTTTTCAAGCTGAATATCTCTAGAAGGATTTAAGGCAGGGACCTGGAAATTGGTACAGAGCTTTATGATATTAAAACAATTTTTGGGCATAAAAGTGGGGGTTATCGGAAAAGGGGGCGTGGCACCTCCCATACAAACTTAATTTTTCCAGCTGAAAAGCGTTTAAGGTTGGTACCTGAAAATTGATCAGGAGATTAACGTTATCAATAGCTCTATGTGGGGTGTTTCCGTGTAGAAAAACCGTCCTCGCTATTTATTTACGGTCCGGGACAGAAAATTAAAAAATTTTTGGATCGTGCAGCCTTATTTTGAATACTAAAATTATATATAAAGGGTTAAGACCCAAATGGATCTAAATGACTCCGAAATTGATTTGAGATTTTCAAGTTTAAAATTTACTGCCTTTTGAAAATTCTATGTAAAATCTGGGTAGGACGTTTATTGTATGGGAAATAGATGACACTACAATGACTTGGATCTCTTTGCCAACAAATAAACACCATATTTCACTATAAAAATGTGGGTATAACTCACACTTAGATCCTTTTAGTTCTGAGCCCTTAATATTATACATAAGTTGTATACGCAATGAAGTGAAAAATCGTTAAATTTATATTAAAAACAAGTAAGGAAAGGGCTGTCTTCGGCTGTGCCGAAGGCTTCATACCTTTCATGAATACGCATAACTTTTTTAAGTGTCCGATCCTTACTTACAATTGGTACAAACTCTTCAAAACTGTTAATTTGAAAATCCATGGCCCAAAATAAGAGTTATCGGAGCAATCGATTATATGGGAGCTATATGTTATGTTAGTCCGATCTGTATGATTTTCACTACACACATCACATATGTAATAAGTACCAAACCTGCAAAATTTTACGTTCCTAGCTTCTTAACTGCAAGATTTATAGACCAAAACCCGTTTATCGGAACAATCGATTGTATGGGAGCTATGCTTTGTATCGGTCCGATCTGGCTGGTTCCGACAAATGATTAATCCCATGCAAAATGGCGGCCCTATACCAGATTTCATCGAGATAGGTCTAAAATTGAGGGACTAGTTTGCGTTCAAACAGACAGACGGACAGACGGACAGACGGACAGACGGACAGACGGACGGACGGACAGACGGACATGGCTAAATCAACTCAGCTTATCATCCTGATCATTTCGGTATACTTAATGGTGGGTCTATCTCTTCTTCTTCTCATACTTACAAACATCGGACCAAAGTTATAATACCATTTCATGTTCATGAAAGGTATAATAATACCGGTGTGATAACAATTTTTAAATGAAATTAATAAAAAAATCTATTTTGGGCAGAAAGAAGTTCGCCGGGTCAGCTAGTAATAAAATATTACGTAATTTGTAAAATTTTTTTTTTTGCTTATTAAAATTTTTTTAATGTTTTGTAACAAAATAAGATTGCCTTGGCACCAAAATTATTAGTTTGTAAATTAAAATGATCTCTATATACATACATACATATATAAAATTCTCCTGTCCCGGTGTACCACGCCATACTCCTCCGAAACGGCTTGACCGATTTTAATGAAATTTTGTATGTATATTCGTTAGGTCTGCGCGATGGTTGTTTTCTATTTTTTATGTTCCTAAGTGCTACCGGGACCGACCTATTTAAAACTATTTCATATGTGGCCCGATTAGCTTGAAATTTGGTCTGTGGGCAGCGCTATGCCCAAGTTAAAATAAATAAATTTTGTATGTATATTCGTTAGGTCTGCAAGATGGTTGTTATCTATTTTTTATGTTCCTAAAGTCAATTCTTACATTTAATTCATGTTTTCAAATGCCATCATTCGGAGCAACAGAAATAGTTAGGAACTATAAATGGTCAGCAATTCAACTCAAAATTCAAAATTAAAGGCCAAATTTATCATAAAGTAGGCCCAATGCTGCCAATGCCAAACGAATCACCCAAATTTTTATTTCAATTTCATAGGTACACTGCCGCCCTATGTGGGTATCAGCATATCTTTAATAAAAGTCTAGAAGAATTGTGTCTGTATATTAAAAATTTCTTTGAAAACTGACTGGGGATGACTTGGGAAATGTTTAGGCATAGCTAAAGAGTCAAATGGAAAGGAGATGACAAAAGGTCGAAGTTAGACTATTAAGAAACGGTTTAGTTGGTTGCCGTAGACATAAACGGGATATAATATGGGAAATATTGTTCTGAACCTTCTCTGCCTGTAAATTGTCTTCTCAAGTGAGGGAGCAGAATTTTATGAACTACTTACATCCCGAGCAACGCCAGGCATCCTGCTAGTATTTCAATAATAATATCACTTGTTATTGGAACCCTTTTTTATATTTTAACAAAAGTTTCGAATTCTTTATAAATATTTCTCAATGTGTTTTTGTTGTAAAAAAAGTTTGTCCTAATCATAAAACTTTAAGTAGGTTGATAACGGTTACTAAAATGGCATTTACGTAAAAGGTTTTAGAATTTCAATTCTTTAAAAAATTGTTATATTTTTTATAAAATTGCTTGTCTTAAGTTCGGTAAAATTAAAGTTTAAACAGTTTTATAAAATGTTTAATGAGAAATTATTCGGTTACACAAAGCACTTGTAGCGAGAGAGCGCATTTTGACATTTTATTGACAGAGAGAGGTACACATTTTTTCTGGGGGAGTTTCGCTCAGTAAAACTTGTAAGTGAAAACAGCTGATCGTGACAAGCGAAAGCAACAACAAAAATTTAAAAATGTTAACTCCTGCTTGGTTGAAACTTTTTATTTTTTGAGTTTCGAGAGAGTTTTAAAATGGACATGAGAACAGAACACTTCATAAGTTTAAAATTTTTCATAAATACAACGCTCATTTAAAGCTTTGGAAACCTAATCAACCCGTTATTGTAAGAAAGAAATATTTTTATTTTGGGCTTTTAAAAAAGAACCCGGGCTCGTCATCACTACTACATATGAAATATATGTACAATCATGCATATACTCCATATGTACATATGTATACTATATATGTATGTATATATATACTTGCACACTCGTCATCACTACTACATATACGTATATACATACATATATACTTGCACACTGACGTAATGTGCTGGCAACTTTGCGGATTCGCGGGTCACGCGTTGTTGCCACGCGTTCCGCGTATTACTTAAATCCCAGCGAAAATAGGAAAACTTTTTAGGCGAGAGCAAAGAATTTTTACTTTTTTAGAGTTGCGCGTGCAGTGGCACATTGATTTTGTCTTACTTTTCACATCCACGAAATTGTTATTGCATTAGTTTTTGTTGTTATTGTAAGTTTACTTTTGAGGATTTGTTGTTCCAAGAAATTAACGTGACCCGCATCTGAAGGACGCAGTCGAGTAGCAGTCAACCCTGCACAAGGTCTGGGAAGTTTTTGCTCTCTTCACCGTGTGCTAGTTTTTCTTCTTCACAGTTTGCCATTTCTTTGAGACCAAGTATCATTTCGTTCTGCACTTATTTCCACAACTGAGCGCCTGCATGACAGTAACTTCTTGAAAATTAACTTTTAAACAAGCTTGGCGCCTGCAAGTATGCAACGAAACGTAACGCATTCATAGCACGCAGCCGCTAAAGTCAAGTGACAGTTACCCGTTGCACATTAAACTGCACTTAACCATTTTGCCAAAGAAAGGAGTCATTCACTGCTTGCAAGATGTTTGTTCACTTGTTTTAAGTGTTAGTGTAATGTATTTGCTTTTATTTTGTCGTGCATAACTTTAGGCGCAATTCTGTGAGATACATACATACGTATGTATTCTTTTTGAGTGCTCTTACGCATATTATGCTTTTGGTTTAGTAGTTGATGAATCACGTGCCTGAATATTTCTTGCTAACAGAGTGACAAACAATTACGATTGTACATTGCAGCTCAGAAATACTGCGTGGCTTTTTGGGAGAATTAAATCTTATCTGTGGTGATGCACTGTACTGAAATGAAAGCATTTTTATACCCAGCGTACTAGTACTAGTACAAGGGTATATTAATTTTGTCCACATAACGGTACTATGTAACGGCGCAAAATAATCGAGTTAGATATAGGGTTCCATATATGAAAGTTCTTAGGTTGAAAAGAGGAATTGATTAAGGCATGTCCGTCCGTCCGTCCGTCCGTCTGTCCGTCCGTGTACACGATAACTTGAGTAAAAATTGAGATATTTGCATGAACTTTTGAATACAGGTTACTTTCTGGCCAAGGTAGGTTGCTATTGAAAATGGGCAAAATCGGATGATAACCACGCCCCCTTTTTCGATATCGAAAATTTCGAAAAACGTATAAAACGAGTTAATTCAATATCAGAAGCAGCTACAATGACAAAATTTGCAATATGTATTGATTTAGATGTTCTAAGGCCGATTTTGTAAAATTTTTTTAAAAGGGGCGTGGCACCGCCTACATATATTTGAAGAACTTTTCAAATTTTGACTCTCAATTTATTCAGAACAGTTTGTGCTAGTATTACGAAATTTTGTAGAGGGCATACTATTGTTGTGCTAAATTCAGCTATAGAAAATAAACGAAATCGCTTTGCGACCACGCCTACTTTTTCATAAAAGTTATATTGAAAGGAGGTGGAAATATTGAAAAGTCCATATCTAATTAACTGATACCGCTATAATAATATAATTTGGTACGCACATCAATTTTCATATTCTTTACATTATTTTTGCAAAAGTTTGGAAAGTGGGCGTGGCACCGCCCACTTATGAGTCAAGCAATTTTCAAATTCGACTGCTAATAACTTCAGAACGGTGTGAGATAAGTTTACGAAACTAGGTACCAGGAATGTTATGTTTATGTAGACTACTACCACAGAAAATAAGAAAAATCGGTGAACGACCACGCCCCTTTTTGGACTAAAGTTCTCTAAACGAGAGTTAGGAAACCGGAATATGCAATATCTGTTTAACTGATAAAGATATAATGATACAATTTAGTACACTCATTCACTTGATGATGTTATTAGTGTTGTTTAAAGGTTTTTTGGTAATATTTTGGAAAATGGGCGTTGCACCGCCCACAAGTGAATAAACAAAATATCAACATTTCACTATTAACAAGCCACTGTGAAAGTATCATAACTATCTGCAATGAAAACTGATCTTCAAATAGGGACAAACAACATAATAAAATCCGTGGGCGTGCCACCACCCACTTTTTTAAAATTATGTAAATATTGATTAATGGACACATATATCCGTATATCAAAAAATTTCACAAAATACGTTAAAAGTTAAGGGCATGGCACGCCTTCTTTTCCAAAGTTATATATAGGACATGGTATAACCCTTGAAAAGATCGATTGAGTACTTTTGGCTCATGTAAAGGGTTAGTTTTATAAGCAGGGGGCGTGGCCGCGACCACCAAGTTCGCTATTGTTTAGGCTCGGAATAGATTGGTTTTTAAAATTGGCGAAATCGGATGAAAACCACGTCCCCTTTTTCTGAAAACTAACGCTGGGTATTTAATGTTCGGTTCACCCGAACTTAGACTTCCTTACTTGTTTAAAATTACATATGTAAATATTGATAAATGGACTCATATATCCGTATATCAAAAATTTCACAAAATACGTTAAAAGTTATGGGCGTGGCACGCCTTCTTTTCCAAAGTTATATATAGGACATGGTATAACCCTTGAAAAGATCGATTCAGTACTTTTGGCTCATGTAAAGGGTTAGTTTTATAAGCAGGGGGCGTAGCCGCGACCACCAAATTCGCTATTGTTTAGGCTCGGAATAGATTGGTTTTTAAAATTGGCGAAATCGGATGAAAACCACGCCCCCTTTTTCTGTAAACTAACGCTGGGTATTTAATGTTCGGTTCACCCGAACTTAGACTTCCTTACTTGTTTCTTGAAGTCTTTATGACAGCACTTAGTAGCTCTTATCAAGAAATTTGTTTTTCTCTCCTGCCTCCATATAACAATACCAGTAAAGTTGTTTAGCCCATATTTGGTCCTTGTTCAACTGTTTACTTGCACAGTCCATGTCTTAGATAAGGCGAGTATTTAGCTTATGACACTGTCAAGTGCCACGGAGCTGTAAAGATCTGGACACTTCTCTGTACCACTCGTGACCTAATCGCTACTGAACTCCACAGTTTATTGTCGGCCACGAAAGTTAATGGACGGTGCAGGGTTTGACTCCCTTATCTACGATATTTTTTAGCATAATCGTGTATATACATAGATACCATCTGTCATGTGAACCGAGGTATGCAGTATGCACTAGGTTTGTGGAATTTGCCAAATATTGAGCTGTCTTATTTGTATAGACCTACTGCCTTAAGGGAGATATTAAAAGGATACCTATTTCTAGGTCCATCAGAAATACAAATATTGGGGTATATCTTGGGAATAATCCTTTCCTAAGGTACACGTTATACATGGCCAACGAGCACACTTACCGCATATTAGTATTAATGTGCCGTGTAGCAAGTGGCTAGAGTGCTTCCATGTGGCTAAAGTGCTTCCAAGCGCAAACGTCTGGCGTACGATGAGCTGTTTGGTTTGATTCCACTTGTTTGGTCATGTAATACGGATAGGCCTAGAAGGCTATTCAATCGACAACCGAACTCATCAGCAGGGGAAATGGGAGGAAAAAACAGGTGGAGGATCACTTGAAGTTCCATTAGTGCCAATGAATCAGCATAATGAGATCTGATATTCACTATCTTCCCTACTTTCCTATAATATTGATAACGCTTGTATCTACATCCGACATTGGCATTATGGCCCCAATCGTGGACTTCTATTGACGACTTAAAGGTTTGTTTTCATAGGGATCTCTATGATATGGCTTTTCTAAAGAGAAGAAAATTTGGGTTCCTTCCCACAATGCCAATCGACATTTAAATGTGCTTAATTGGTAAGTAATCCCTATACCGATTGTTTAAGGTGCATACTACCCATCAGTCACTTGCCACAAACTCGTAAATAAAAACATTGTTGCAAATAAATAAAAATTTTGTTGAAATACTATCTTTTGGGTTATTTAACTACTACAGTACTTCAACTTATCTTGACCACACTTAAGCTTATTTGTAAGTGTCAATGGCAATTTTGCATGTTAGTAAATGTAAGTTGAAGTGACAAGTGAATGCTCTGATGCTCTGCCTCAATGGGCAAATGTAAATACTATAAATTTACTTTTCGTATGTTATTGTTGTCAGCTCAATTGTCTTAAGTGTATTTTGAAAGTTTAAGTATGTATGTATGTGTGACAAGTACGAACCAATAAATGGCGTAAGTAGTTATAAATAATAAGGACTATTTTTTGTTTAAAGTGGCTGATGTAGAAACTTAATAATACTATGTACAATATCTTGAGTATGTCAACGGCAGGCTGTATGTGGAAGAGGGTAAACTGTTCCTGATTAAACACTTTGTGTCCATGTTTCGAGTTTATGATTTTTATTTAACTTCGGTGCAGCATTTTCAATGCGACCTAAACAAACTTTCCCCGATCAAACTTGTAATGAAACTCATTAACCCAAATATGCCTGGACGCTTATTTTCAAAACGCAAGTTATTGTCAATTATTCAATAATTTGGTTTTTGTTTTTGTTTTATCAAATATTTCAGTTCCATATTTCTGCAATTCTCATCAGCCCTTATACAAAAACTGTGAAAGAAGTATCTGGTTATGGAACCCTTAACAATTCCTAACATTTCTGATAGGTTACTCCGTTTTGAAGCAAATATTCTAAATGATTGTGAAGTTATCTTCCCATCACTTGAGCTTGTACCATATTAGGTCGGCTGTACACCATAAAATTAGTTTTTTCCTTTCTATTTTCTTTTATCTTTTCATATCTCCGGTGCCTCCTTATATTATTGCTAATCTTTCATACTATTACTTTCGTCTTATCGTTATCCTGCTCCACCATCTTATTCATCTTCTTTTCCGTCTCAATTTTATTTTCAGTCACTTCTAATTTCTTACACATATCTTATCAGTTCTCCCTTATTACTTCAATCACAACCATTACTTTACTTCTTTTACATTTTATTCACCGTACTTTCTTAGTTTTCTCATCTTAATTCTTTTCTTCTGGTGTTTAGTTTTTATGGGTTTCATTTGCTTTTCATTATACATTTCATTCTTTTTGTTATACTATTCTTTTTAATATTCTTTTAAATTGCTTATTTATTTCTCTCTCTCTGCTTCCCTTCAACTAGTCTATTTACCATACTTGTCGGCAAATGGTCACACCAAAGAAGGTAAAACCATGCTCCTTATGATTTTTGTATCCAGTGAAGGAACGAATTTCGCTCTGATGCCAGCATCGGTTTCAGTCTATTCACAGAACTTCACACAGTTTTTTTTAATCTTTCTTACTCTTTCTAAAGCTCGCATAAATTATAATTTAATGTGTTTCGGTAAACATGTGGAAGGCTATAAATCTTTTATAGAACTTTTTTCTCAAATACTTTGGCCCCAATTCCTTATCTTTTATATAGCCCAGTACAGATTTCCTGACAGGCTTCTATGTCACTATAAGGGCCTATCTGGGTTCATCTGTTGAAATTCTAGGCGTAGCTTACTTTCCATGTTGTCTAAAATGATGAAGAACTTCACAACCCCAAATAAGCTCTATATAAGGCTAAAATTCCTTGTGATTATGCATGCATCTGAATGGATCTATCTACATATGTACATATACATATACCAATGTCAATTATTTTATTCTTGTATGGCCCTGCTTGTACCAGTGTAAGTAGCACCACTTGTCAACTGTCACTAGCAAACACAATTCAGATGTTGTGGGCAGACAGTTAGCATGAAAGGCATACATACACACATACATACGTACATATGTACATACATTCACACATTCGAATGTGAGTGGATAATCAACGATTGTGTAGAGCACTTTTGGCGGTCCGTTTGGCCAATTAAATTGACAGTTACATCTATCCAACTTGACAAGATCATACAAATTTACATATATGTATCTTTAGCATCTATGATATCATTTTTACTTATATCTTCAAATGCATGCTAGCGTGATAAACAATTAATATTCGAAGGGCTCAGAACCAAAAGGATCTAAGTGACATTTTTTTTTAAATTGAGTTATACCCATATTTGTATAGTGAAATATCGTGTATATTTGTTGGCAAAGAGATCCGAGTCATTTCGGACATTGTAGTGCCATCTATTTCCCATACAATAAACGCCTTACCCAGATTTTACATAGAAATTTCAAAAGGCAGTAAACTTTAAACTTGAATATCTCAAATTAATTTCGGAGTCACTTAGATCCTTTTGGTTCTGAGCCCTTCATTTCTCTTTTTTATACCTAGTAGTGCTTCGCACACAAGGTATATTAACTTCATTTTTTTTTTTTTTTTTTTTTAATAAGCCCAACGGATTACCCACTATCCCGCCCAACCGACACGAGGGGCGCATCCGCATAACGCGCGGATCAGATTTGCCGAGTGTTTGAAAGGCGGAGGTTTGTTAAGCGTCGAGACCTCAAACTGTTCAGCTACAGAAAAACTTCATCAGCCGAATAAGGTGCATACATAAGAGATTAAAATACATAAACATAAACAAAATAATTAGTTGAGAGAGGAAAGAACAGATTTTTTTATTATAAAAAGCGAGTCCGAAGTATCAAAATTACAAGAGTGAGAGTTATATTTTTCACATAAACACTGAAAAGGTTCGTGCAATTGAAAATTGGTTCTACATTGCTTCAAAAAAATAGGTTTGAAATGTCTTGAAGCTCGGGAGGGAATATTAAATTTAACTTCATTTAAAAGAAATGGACTTGAAATGTGTCCGTTTATTAATTTTACCATAAAAATTACACCAAGCATTTCCCTACGACTAGAAAGAGTTGGGAGATCGATAAGTTTTAACCGACTAGTATAAGATGGAAGACTGTACATTGAATCCCATTGTAGGTTTCTCAAGGCAAAAAGTAGGAACTGTTTTTGAATTGATTCTAGCTTGTCTATATTAACTTGATAACGCGGACTCCACACAATCGAGCCATACTCCAATATCGGTCTAACCAAGGTAGTAAAAAGAGTTTTAGTAACATATGGGTCACTAAATTCTTTTGACCACCTTTTCACAAAAGCTAAAACACCTCTAGCCTTATTGACTGTTGCCTCAATATGCGGACTGAAGCTAAGTTTGCAGTTCATCGTTACGCCTAAGTCAACAAAAACATTAACATTTTCAATACTGTGATTATTAATTGCATAAGAAGCTGGCTGTATACCTCTACGTGAAAAACACATAAATTTACATTTCTTTAAGTTTAGCGGCATATAGTTTACATTGCACCACGTAACTAAGTACTCTAAATCCATTTGAAGCAAAGACCGATCTTCCGCGGACGCATATGACTTAAATAGTTTTACATCGTCAGCATACATCAAGATATTTGAATACTTTATTGTTGTACAGATATCATTTATGAAAATCAAAAACAGAACCGGGCCAAGATGGCTGCCCTGAGGAACACCAGAGGATACATCGATAATGTTAGAAACGGAATCTTTAAAAATTA
This sequence comes from Sphenella marginata, assembly GCA_951509765.1. Classification (NCBI taxonomy): domain Eukaryota; kingdom Metazoa; phylum Arthropoda; class Insecta; order Diptera; family Tephritidae; genus Sphenella; species Sphenella marginata. The sequence goes on along the minus strand of OX608080.1, from coordinate 90,189,487 downwards.
CTCTTTGAGTTCTTTCAGAGAGATAGGAGGAGATCCAACGGGTGAGGCCCGGTTGGAAACCAACCAGATCGAGCTTGTGAATAAGTAGAGAGTGGCAAACTTTGTCAAATGCTTTACTAAAATCTGTGTAAATGACGTCGGTGTTGAGATTATCTCTAAATCCATTCGACACGTGGGTTGTGAATTCAAGTAAGTTCGTTGTTGTTGATTTACCCTTGCAAAATCCATGCTGGGAGCTAGCAATTAATGTTGAGATTGAAAAGGTTAGGCACTCAGTAACAATAGCTTCGAATAATTTGGGAATAGCCGAGAGTTTTGCAATACCACGATAGTTTTCTATCGATGACCTACTGCCACTTTTATAAAGAGGTATAAGGAAAGACTCTTTCCATGCAGCCGGGAAAACGCCACACTGTAAAGAAAGATTAAACAGTTCGGTCAACGGTTGGTATATGTGTTCAGCAGACTTTTTAAGAAAGCATGTCGGTATTAAATCAGGACCAGGAAATGATTCCTTCAAGGTCTTGAGATGTAATAAAACATCTTCCGAGTTTAAATTAGGAACATGGATTGAATGACTTGAATGCGGTTGATATGGATAGTTGTTAGGTGGTGAATTGATTGCAATAGAATAATTAGACTTAAAGAATTGAGCAAATAAATTGGCTATCTCTAGGTTGTTGCTGGAGATGCCATCCCTGAATTTCATGGTTGAAGGGAACCCTTTTACTTGGCGTTTAGAGTTTACAAAACCATAAAATGATCTAGGGTTGCAAAAAATTTGCCTTTTCATTTTGCAAATATAATCTCTATAACACTTTTTATTTAGTTCTAAATATCTATGACGTATAATAGAATACTGTATATAATCTGAATGTAAACCCGTTTTCTTGTACATTTTGAAAAGACGCGACTTTTTATTTTTTAATGCTTTTAGCTCTTTAGTAAACCAGGCCTGAGCTGGCCTAACGGTAGTATGTAACGGCATAAACGAATCGAGATAGATATTGACTTATGTATATCAAAATGTTCAGGAGGAGAAGAGAAATTGATTGAGCCATGTCCGTCCGTCCGTCCGTCCGTCCGTCCGTCCGTCCGTCCGTCCGTCTGTGAACACGATAACTTGAGTAAATCTTGAGATATCTCAATGAAACTTTGTATGCAGGTTCCTTTTTACATATCTCTGAACGGTATTGAAAATAGGCAAAATCGGTTAAAAGCCACGCCCACTTTCTATATATATAATATTTTCGAAAATACAAAAAGAGTGATTATTCAGTACATAATACACCTATAAGGATAATATTTGGTGTGCACTTTAGCGTTAAGGCAGAAAATTTATTTTTGAAGAAATTTTTAAGAAGGGGCGTGGTACCGCCCACTTTTGATTAAGTCAAATTTGGAAATATTATTAATCATAAATCAAAAACCGCTCAAGATAGCAAAATAAAATTCAGCACACATATTTATATTAATACAGGCAATATTTCGAAAAAAAATTAGCGAAATCGGATTAGGTCCAAGCCCAATTTTATACGAAAGATTTTGAAAAGGATCATGGATATATTGAATATGCTATAACTTTGCTTAAACTAGCTGTATATCATTTCTATTTCACCTCTAATGTGTTCGTGGGCAAAGAAAGTCGAAAGCACAAAATTTTTGGAAAATGGGCGTGGCCCCGCCCCTTTATGGGGGATTATTCCACAAAACTTTCCATGCCATAACTCCGGTAAAAATTGATTTATTAAAACGATATTTGAAGAAAGTGTTCAACATATAAAGCTAACTCTTTGCTGAAAAAATAAACAAAATCGGTGAACGGACACGCCCACTTTTTGAACATAGTTCTAAAATATTTCTTCGTAAAATTAAAATCGCGATATTTCCATAATTGTATACGTTATATAAATAAGATTTTACACACATATTAGCCTTTTTAAACAAAACTAAACTGTAAAAAAATTTTGTGGATTTTGGTGAAGTAGGCGTGGCGCCTCCCACTTTTTAGCATAAAAGCTCTGCTATTTTCAAAAGCGATTGGTTGTAATTTCAAGAATGTATTTCAATGAAATTTTGTGAGAGGGTTCCCAATAGTATGTAGTATACTCCTGCCAAAAATTACGCAAATCGAATAACAAACAAGCAAGATTTACGGGCAAGTAGTTAACACCCTACTGCCTTTTTTTAAATTAATTTTTTTTTATTTTCATACCTTTCATGAACATGAGGAAAGCTATTTATATTTTGTTATTTAGTGATAATTGAATTTACCACTCACAAAAGAAGTGTTTTTAATCGAAAACAATCAGTTGTCTTTATAACAACTTTTCCGTTATTAAAATAGACCTGAGTAAATTGGGATACCAAAACAGATCACTACTAGGTATTTAATGTTCGGTTGCACCCGAACTTAGACTTCCTTACTAGTTGAATCGTTATATTAAGTTATCGTAGAAATTTTTGTATGATAGATAATTCAAATATTTAAGTTTTTTCCAATTTGAAATATTTTATTTTTCCGCTAATTTAATGGGAACTTAAAGTTGTCGAAGCATTGAAAAGTTTTGGCAAATATAGAAAATGGTGGGGTATTATAGCGCGAGGTTTCGTCCAATTTGTACGTATACGTTACGCATACGCCATGTCAAATAACTGGGGTATATGCAACTAAGAGTCATTTAGTAGTTTACATTTTGCGTTTATCCTAATACCAGGTCCATCAACTTATAATTTGTTTGGGATTTTCTCACTGCCGGATCCGCTTTTAAAATTGATTTCCAGTTGTAACTGGGAGTAAGTTGAAAGTCTTTGTTGCATGTCAGAGTAATGTTGACTTTTCAAAACTACGGTAGATATATGTATGTTTATAGTCGGAGTATTAACTAACTGATGCCAAAGCACTGACTAGTCATCTCCTTTTTTCTTTAAGAAATACTCTATCTCCTGACTCTTAATCAGTTGCAACGATTTAACTTTTTAATTGATTTGTAAAGCAGGATATTTCATATATGTATGTACATGAATATGAGAGAGTGACTCACTTTGAAAAACAATTTCCGCGTGCCAATAGGCAATGACCCAGAGCCGGATAAAAGTTTAACATGCAAATGTAGAAAAGAATTGTTATCAGTATATCCTTTGTTATTGCATTTTTACTGTCAGAATGCAAACATTTATTAATTCGGTATCTAAAAAATCCATAGACTTAGCGGCAAAAAAAAAAGTTATATTTTATAAAATTTACTAATATCTTACAATTTCCTATTGTATACTTAAATTGTGTATATTCGATTAGAGTTATTACTTACATAGGTCCAAACAACTCTAGAATTATCAAACTCAAATCACCGAACTCCTGAACAGCATTTTTGACCAATTTTTTCATCACACTTAGTTGCTCACTACTTTGATATTAGTAAAGTGGCCTCAATTTCTAGCCATCTTCTATTAGATCAACCCATCTTGCTTAACAATTCTGAAACCAACTGCACCTAACTTTACGTTAAGTGGATATTGAGATTGGCTTGCGGCACCTTCCGAACCCAGCCGCTTGAACTCATCTCCATTTCAAGTATACTTGGACTATAGCCTATACGCAGTGAATAGTTATGAAACACAAGTTCCTGCTTTCATACAAACATATTGCATTCAGTTTCTGTTATGTAGCTTTCCTGGAAGAGCTTACTTCTAAATCTGTTTTAAATTTTAGACAAAATGTTGTTTGCAAAGTATTTACGAAAAGCATAAAACGGGATAGAGTAGGAATGCATTTTCTGCAGCATAATGATATTTACAAACATTATAAATAGAAACAAATATGAAAGCTTATTGAGTCAAAGCTCATCTCAGCAAATCCGCTTTTTACGCTTTGCCAACAAAGCATGCTTGTTAATTGAGTGAGTCGTGCACTATACCAACACTCAACAACAAAGGTTGCAACAAAAAAATGCTGACCTACTTCTTTGCTACTATTACAAATCACTGTTTAAGTTATTTTGCATAAGAAAAGGATTTCAAAACTTTGATTTGCATTGCAATAGCGAAGCAAAAGTCGAACAGATGAACAAAACAAAATAACAAATAAGAACAAAAGTTAAACTAGGAAAAGCAGCTACCAACTCAACACAAAGCAAATACTTGCAATTATTGAATAACAATTCATAGAACGAAACTAAGAACTGAAGCTGAGGCAAGCTGATTGGACAATATCAACCCAGATTTTCCCGAATCGTTACTGTAGCTACCTTTTCCAGTCTCTTACAGAAATAAAAGGCATTATCAATTGATGACGAACTATACCGTGTGACTTACTTTGTGGAGATTGAGAGCAAGATTCTCTTCCAATTTGTTTAGTGTCATCTAAGGTACGGTAAGGTAAATGTATTTCTGTTGAAAAGTTTATCTTAAGTATTTTTTATGTAGCCTGTCCTGTTATTTCAACTTCGGACCATAGGTGTAGTTGATACCTCTATATCTACGAGTATATGAGCCGTTTATTTTGAAAGTGGTTCAAGTCCATTTTTTCTTGTTTTGAGATATTTAAGGGTTTGCATTTAAATGGTTTAAAAAATATTGTTAACTCGTTTTAAGTTATTTTTATGGCTCTGCGACTTTAAACATGTTAGAAAGCATAACGTAGGACGATTTGTAAACTTTACTAGAGAAATAAGCTGTGTTTCAGAGCCTTAACGGGACTTAAACCACTTTCAAAATTATTAAAAACGACTTTTTTTATTTGTCAAAAGGTATAAGTCCATTTTGTGTTCTTTGGTTAGGATTATTATTAGTTAATTTTACATGGGGTTGATAAGCAGAAGGACTTTAGTTTCATAATACATAATACATACTTTATCCAAAAGAATATATATAGTTATATTTTTAAGGTAAGTTCATAAATTTATTATTTACAAAAAATTAAATAATAGAAATTGTATATATGTTATTTTGAATAGTTTTTATTTGTGTTATTAGAAAAAAAACTTTAAAATTAAATATTAATTCGTTTTTAAAAAAAAATTAAAATAACATATTATTTCTCTCCATTCAGATCATGTGTGAGGTTGTTGAAATATTCATGGTTTATAGGAGGTACATATACATATACCTCAGTTACTCCATAATATTCTTATACTTAGCAGTTGAAATGGGACGTACATTTTTGTTTAATGGTATTAGTTTTATTTTGATAAAGCTCCTCGGCCTTTCCCGGCAAGGTATTAAATTAAGTACTTTGAACTCTGTATTTACTTCCATCGAATCTTTATAAAACATTTTATAAGGTTTACTTTTTATAAAACGCATCCAACATAAGCCAATTTACAGCTTCTCCAGAAGTGTTTTTTAATCTTTTATGGATCGCTTCTTCTTTTTTTAGCTACATAAGAATTTCCATATCAAAATTTTTTCTTTCAGTGGACTTAATCCAGTTTCAAAATACATTTTTTTGCATTTCGTCAACTAGCTAATTTTCATAGGGCAAAAGTTATATAGGATTATGATTATTGCTATTATTAACTAAATTTTTTTTAAAAATGGACTGTCAAAATAAACGGCTCATATATCGACCATCCGTTAAACTGTGCCAAAATTTAATAAAGGTAAAATAAAATTTCTGGCCCCATATAAGGCTATTAGCCGAGTTTCTGAAGAAGATACCGTCCTTCCAAGGAGCCCGGAGTCAATACCATGAATGTTTTGCATCCCTTAACGACACTAAATACCTCTTCAACTGCACAGTTAATAACAACAACAATAAGTACACAATCACAACTTCAATTAATTTTTCAATTACTTTTGAGTTGCGTTACTTTTTTAAATTGCATACTTTGGGAATCCTTGTAGTGTAATTGAAATAATTTCAATTCCATTTAAGCTCCCTTACAAAGTAATGGGGGTAGAAATTGCATTTACGAAAAGTATTTATTTCAATTGCAAAAAAATTTTCTCAAACCCCAGAACGATGATTTTACTTTTGGTAATTTTTTTGAGTATTCGAAGTGTATTAATAAATTCTTTATCCTTTGTTTTACACAGTAACAAAAGAAGTAGCATAATATTCGATTGCAAGTTGACTCAAACTTTCTTACATGTTGGAAAAAGCTTGACATGGCACCTACAACAGCATTTCTTCAGCCTTCATTTGAATTATATTCATAATTATTGTGGACAGCTTTTTGTTGAACAGACAATTTTCCAGTACGCTGATAGAGCTAATAGTTCGCAACAAGAATAAGCATTTGCGGGCATATTGGAGGCTACCACACCAATACCATCGCCCCAAACGAACAACTGCAATAATGAGGAGTGCACTCATAAATACATTTCCATAATCAGCAACAAACAGAGCTCCATTATGAAATTGTATATGTGTGTGTAGATGTTATGACAACCTTCAGCAGTTTCTATATTGGCGAAATGTCATCTTCCCCGCCCATTAAATGCATGCCCTTGCCGACCGCCATTCATTTCAACATCGCTATCACGATCAATATTTACCCTACAGTGAAGCACAAAACAAGTCACGGAGAATGTTTGTTCAGCGAATGAAATCGAACTAGTCCGAAAAGCACGACTTATGTATGCAGGTATTGACTGTGAAGAAACTCAGAAAAACTCAGGCACGTACCAAAATTTCACAAAAATATATTTTAGTTACTTACTCCTAGCTATATCAGACGAGTTTTTTTGTTATTTTGAGCTACAAAAGGAATTCCAGAATCTTAGAACTTGCCTTGGCAGGCCCCGTACGCCCCTCCCAACTTTTAACATGCTTCACTGTCATCCCTATAGGTTATTGATTGGTTGAAGAAGCAAGGGATATTGTTTTGAAAAACTTTCATGAAAATGATGGGAGCGATCAGTGGAAGCGAGATTCAACAAAGCTCCTTATCCTAATATCTAAGAAGAGCGATATTCGAATAATCGCTTTAATCTAAGCTGGATATCATTAAACATGCATACATATTTCTGTTCCATATTTTTAGATGTGAACGCAATTTTAGTTCCCGTAGCATACTTATAGGAATTAAAAGTACCAGCTTGGGTAGAAAGTGATCAGTAGCCCGTTTCTGTAACTTTGCGTTAACTTAACGAATGAGTTTTTATCGCATGGCTCGTAACGAATTCGTTATGAAAAGTGTTTCTGTATGAAAAAAATTCACCTTGCGATATGTTCGTGGTGTGTTATGTAAAAATGATAAAATGATAGCCCACAAGGCTTAGGTGCCAAATAGAACATTTGACGCACGCCAAGCAATTGTCTTAATAGCCTAGTAGTTGTGATGTTGCCCTAACCAGCGGGGGATTCCGAGTTCGAATCATGGCAAGTTTTTCTTTTTTTCATCTTTTTTTAAATATTTTTTTTGTTTTTATATTTTTCTAAGAACTAACTTTGAGTAAATATTAATAACATTAAAAATTTGCACACCATAGGCTGCGTTAAGTTTATCGATCGCCGTAACGAAAATACATATCTACCACGCTTATAGAAACACTGCTCAGCGATAACTACATAACAGGGTTGCACTTTGCGTTAAAAATCGTATCGATGGGATACAGAAACGGGCTACAGTACTGACATGACTCGTATTGTGCTTTGCGACTCATCTCGAATGCATCCTAAACTAATACAACTTTGGGCAGGAATAGTTTGTTTGACTCTCGGGAATTCGTAAAAATGTACCTATGTATATGTATGTATATGCATGTGTCTATGTAGAAACATTTATTGGTTTCTTGCTTGTTTATGTTTCGTTTTCCCCTTCTGTTGCATGTTCCTTGTTGTTGTACAATGTATCGTTTTTACGCTGCTATGCACTACAACTCATCCAAAACACGCACCCAAAAGTATACTACAATGTTTTGCCAGCAGCATAACCACCACGGTTCATCTGTTTTTTTTTGTTATTTTGCCTCGTCGTTTTCACGCTCGACACTTGTAAGCCGCAAAGTGTGAAATTTATGCATCCACATTTCCGTTTTCAGCTGCAGCGAGAAAAACTTTGCGTTGACAGCATTGTGTTGCATCGTGATCCGCCACGCCTCTTCCCAACCTACTTGGCCTTGTATAACAATCGCTTGTTGTAGTGGGCTTTTATTAGTTTTTATTGCCTCATTTTTTATGCAGTCGCACCAGCGAGTGTAATCAGTAGGGCTACTTTTTATACTTTTTGACATAAAATATGCAACATGAAATGCGAATGCTGTTAAAAAGTCAATCAGCAGGAAACCCATAATTTATAATACATACGTTTAAATATTTATTGTTAGTGGAACATTTTAAATCATCAAGACTAACTACGGTGCCCTAGAGTGGTAAATTTGCTCAAAGCAAGCCAGTAATTATTGCTTAACCATAAACAGCATTTATCAAATACATAAACACCTACAAATACTTTAAAATATATCCACAATAAGTCCATGGGTTTCAAGGCGAATATCGAAACTATACATATCTGAAAATCCAAACTACCAAGTGAAAACTTATCAACAGCGAGTCGTGCAGTTTTCGGTGATTCGATTTTTTTTTTTTTTTTTAACCAAAAGGATCAACTAAAGTAGATCTCCTCTCTCCCAATAGAAAGGATTATGTGAGTTTTCGATGTAAATAAAGAAAAACACTTGCACCCTTATTTACAAGATTGTAGATTTTCCACCGTGGAAATGTCAATTGATGAAATGAAATGAATAAAAACAAGTAAGGAAAGGGCTGTGCCGAAGGCTTAATACCTTTCATGAATGCTAAACCACACTTATCGGAACAATCGATTGTATGGGAGCTATACGTTATGTTGGTCCGATCTGGCTGATTTTGCCTACATATGTTACATGTATAATATGTAGCAAACGTGCAAAGTTTAACGTTCCTAGCTTTTTAACTGCAAAAATTATAGCCCAAAACCCATTTATCGAAACTATCGAATATATGGGAGCTATATGTCATGTTGGTCCGATCTGAGTCATTTTCACTACACACGTTGCAAATACAATTTGTACTAAACTTGCAAAATTTTACGTTCCTAGCTTTTGAATTGCAAGAGTTATAGGCCAAAACCCATTTATCGGAACAATCGATTGTATGGGAGCTATGCCTTCTATCGGTCCGATCTTGCTGGTTCCGACAAATGATTAATCCTATGCAAAATGGCGCCTGCTTGCAAAATTTCATCGAGATATCTCAAAAACTGAGGGACTAGTTTGCGTTCAAACAGACGGACGGACGGACGGACGGACGGACGGACAGACGGACATGGCTAAATCAACTCGCCTCATCGCCCTGACCATTTCGGTATACTTAATAGTGGGTCCAGCTCTTCTTCTTCTCATACTTACAAACATCGGACCAAAGTTATAATACCATTTCATGTTCATGAAAGGTATAATTATAGAATCTAAACTGCAAAAACCATCAGTTTATTTAAGTAGTATTTAAGTTTATCAAAAGAATGTATTCTAACAAGTCTTCATCTAAATTTGCCCTCAAGTGATAAAATAAATTTTAAAGTGGAAAATGCACTTTCGACCGACACTTGTGTGGCAGGAGCTCAGCAATTTTTTTTTAATTCTTGCAAAAATTTGTTTTCCAGAATTTCAAAATGCCTGAATGTGGAAAAATGCGTTTTATATTATCAATCACAATTATTGACGTCCATTAAAGTTTTCCTATCTGATAAAGCTTCAGTTTTATTCAATTTTCCAGAATGTATTCCAGCTCATCATAGTGACTTATGTAAAATCGGTGTATCTTACTCCTGTAAAATTTTAGTTATTTGAATACTACTGGGATCACGAAGTCAGTGTTGGATCGGCTAAGAGTTATTTTATTGAAGCGTACCCAAAGGCCGCCAACGCGAAAAGTTATCTGCACAGAAATACTGTGGATCGCTTAGCCGACGCTGGAAAATAAGATTAATCAGTTGTTTTAAATTTATTTTCACATTAGTGTCCTTTTTATCACATACACATATATTTAATGAAATATATATATTTTTAATTAGGGAGTTGGAGCTATTCAGCATCTAAGCCGATTTTTCATACATTTCTTTGCACGCATCTTATGGGTAAAACATTATCATAGTCAAACTTTGAATAATTAAAGTTTCCGCCAGCTGGCAACGCCACGGGCTTTCAGTTTTGCATGTTTTGTTTTGTTTATGACAAAACAGTGATTGTAATTTTTAGGAAAATTTATGTTTTAGTAATGCAATTCTGAACCGAACCGAACCATATTTTTTTAGCGGTTTTTGGTTCGGTTCATACATCTCAAAAAAAAATGGTTCGGTTCGTGGTTCGGTTCAAAGACTGAAAAACCGCTGTGGTTCTGTTCAAAAACCGTTTCGGTTCAAAACCGGTTTGCATCCCTGTTTTCCACAGCCCCTATATAAGTTAAAGCCTTACTGTAATCTACTTAACAATATGCAAACCGAATAAAAAAAAATTATCCCCAAATGTACATTCGGGAGGATTATGCCTTTTTATCGAAAACAATACAATTCTGAAAACAATGGCAGCGATGTGAATGATTCAACGGCATTATCAAGAGATCCTTAACAGAATAATCTCATTTAAACGTCTGAAATTTATATTTCGATTGTTTTTTTAAATAAAAAGTGAACTCAATATATTGTATAGGCCCCTGCTATCGAGATCTATTCATTTAATTTCGCAAAAAACTTTTTTTTGGGAAATAATTAAAAGAATCGATTATGATGTGAAAATTTTACATGAAGGTAATATTCATGTAAAAAATGAGGAATTTGTAGTGGCCAAACACCCCAACTGAGATATTAATTACGCGGTTTTGCAGTGTCAATGACTATATGTTTTCTTTTTCCGGCATACTTTGAAATTAATAAATAATCGGCGTTCCACTAATCGAAAACTTGATATCTTAAGAACTTAAATCGTTAAAAAATGTTGAAATCAAATCTGAGTGCAGATACCCAATTTACCCAAATAAGCATTCATCAAGATACAAAAAAAAATCTTGGGACATGACACTACAACGAAACGGGAATTTTTTGGAAATTTATAGCAAAACAATACAAATTTTTCCACCACTTCCACTACTTCAAATTTGCCATCAAACTATTGTTTTTATTCCAATCTGACAACGCATGGCAGAAAATGACGGTCCTTTTGTATTTTGCAATATTATTACAGAAATAACTTTAGTTTTAAATAAACAAAAACTTCATTAACTAGTAAAGTCCCAAGCAATTTTTTTAACCGGTGCAAAGTGGTGAATTTCCCCATCAAAGATAATCCCAAAAATACTGCAATTGTAAAAATCGAAAAACACTGGCATCCCTAGAAAACATGCCTGGATATAGACGCATCCCAAAACTGTGACCTTAATTACCGGTATATAGTAAATGATATTTGTGATTCACACCAATTACTAGACAAACAGTCTTGAGACTGCAAAACATTTGTTTAAAATAAAATTAATACATTGAAATGCAAATATTTTAGCAGAGGCAGTATAATAATTTTCTAAATTATACATAAAGCAAACAAAATTTCGAAACTATCATCCTAATATGAAATAATTAGTATTGCACAAAACGATAACAAATTAAATTTCAAAGCAAAGAAAGTAGCAGTTACAACAACAACAATCATGATTAACAATTAAAGCCATTATTTCAATATTTATTTGCGCAGAACAAACACTGTAGCAAAAGATTCTTACGTATGTGAGACTAATCCCGAAAACGGGGTCGTGGCATTTTAGTTAGACCACTGAAATTTGGTTAGGGTTAGGTATATGAGATTACATAGTTGCTAACACCTGGATAATAAAAAGGGGGGCGTGGCACCTCCCATACAACTGGAGCTTTTCATAGCTCTTATCACTACTTTATGGTCTATTTAGACTCAAATATATTGATTTCCATAAAGGATATTCTTATTCAAATGGGTCACCTCATATAGCGTTCTCCTCTGTCGGAAATAGAACATTTTAGTTGAAATATCTTTTCTTGGAAATATCCCATTAGGATTTCTTGAGATTTCTGGAAAAGATACATCATCAATTTTAAAAACAAATGACCACCACTTCTTATAAAATATTGTTCCGGTTTCACTAAACCGTCATAATCGGATCATATTCTTGAAAAAAAAAGCACGATCAAGTTATTTTATTCAAAAATCTCAATAAGAGGATAAACAAGGTAATCTTATAGCCCATAAGAAGTAGTATTACCCTTAAATGGGAAAGCGAAATGAGTACAAACACCCAAAAAAACAAAAATCAGTAATTTTTGATAGCTTAGTTTATGGTTCATTTTAATAAACTAGTATAATTTCTAACAATCATATCTATTATCATTATAATCACATGTGTATATTCATGCAACACTGCACATATTTACTCGTACATATTTATTTATTACCAGGAAAATGAATAAATAGTAAAATATTGTTTACTCAATTTTCGTAATGTAATGCAATAAATTGTTTATTTAATAAATTTATAATCACCATTGAATTAGTTTGAGTAGAATATAAAAGCTAACATCAGTGCTACTTTAGTAAGGAACCCCCCCCCCCCAAAGCCCCGAGTAAATTAATTTCACGCCGAATAAAATATCAGAATTTCATGAAAATGAACGTGCATCTCATTAATGCTATGTCATGTACGCTTTATGGCAAATTGCAACAACATTTTAAGGAAAAGGCTGATTTAGGCAGAATGCAAATAACGTGCAGGATAGGCTAAGAATGAGGCTCAGCTCACATAAAATTTTTTTGTAAAAGCAATAATATACAATTTTTTATGCCTGAACGATTTCGGCTATTTTTCTAAGCCACGCCCTATTAAAATGATTTAATAAAATAAAATAATATTTGTGAAGTTAGTAAATAAAAACGAAAAAATTATGAAAATCAAATCCCAATAGGGTGATACTGCCACATTTAGGGCCGCTTTCATAAAAGCCGGTAACCGCTAACCAGAGTTTAATTGACGTATTTTGTATGGTTAGCTGTCAAATTAATCGCCGATTAGGCTTAACCGGCTTTTATGAAAGTGGCCCTTACTCTACACCGAGTGCAAGATCCACGATCTGGATTTGCTTAGGGAATTTTAGGAATTGTATTTTTAATAAGTGTACCCTGATATTTGCTTTGGTAACAAGGCTCTTCAAATTAATCCATAGTGTTCCAATTTGTGGGCACTATAGATACTAGTAAAATGAAAGCAATATGGATACATACTGAGAAATACGAGCATTGTATGAAGGCATTCTATCTAAACGAGTTCTCTTAAAAGTTAATAATCAGCTTTGACTCTGCTAAACTTGTTGCAACTTAGTTGGAGCGAAGTCAAACGTAAAAAAGTTCACAGCAAAAACTTCACCATCAAAGCGGCTTCCTCATAATACTAGATGAACCCACAAAAAGTCAATTCCATAATAGCATTTAAAATTAAAACAAAAAAAAAAGATTAACATCTATAAATATTTAGCACTAATTGCATATTTATGTGGATGCTAGAAAGTTGCAAATTTTTTATTATAAAAGCATTAAAGCATAACATAAAAATAAAAATAAAAAATACATAATAATAACATACTAACACACATGAAAGCACCCACAAATGCAAAGTAAGACTCAGACATAAATATTCAAATAAAATGTTGCTACCGCAAATTAAAACCATTTGTCGGTGGAGGTGCGAAGCGTTTGCAGGCCTGATTACTTAATACGTGCAAGTACGGGTATGAAATAAAATTTTTTTTTTATTTATTTCATACAATTTATAGATGCGTGAAGTAAAGGTGTGTGTGTTGCAAGCGAATATTGTAGCTACAGGGTGAACCAAAAAGGATTTAACGATTAAACATGTTTCATAACCATAGCGCACAATGTCCAGATCGTGAATGATTTACAATTCTTTTTTTTTTTGATTTTGCATAACTTTTTTACACATAAAAAGTGGGCGCGGTTATCACCAAGGAGTTATTTTATACTTAGCAAAGGACCGCTCACATCATTAAAGTTGTTGGCCTAGTTCAGGTTCAAGTAACAGGGCAAATAACCCAAATTTTTGGGCTCCCGTCATAAATTCAGACAACAAAAATTCAGAAACACATATTTTCAGAAATTTTTTTTCAGAAAGTCAAAATTCAGAAGTCAAAATTCAGAAGTCAAAATTCAGAAGTAAAAATTCAGAAGTAAAAATTCAGAAAGTAAAAATTCAGAAAGTAACCAGACTGCAGAAAAAACATTAAATTTGGCGCAGATCCCCAATTCGGGGCCCGATCCACGTTTTTTATGTGCAGAACACCTTTCCGCATTGGCGGCCTTCGGCCGCGCTTCAAAAAATAACCCTGGGCTACGCCATTCCAACTCCGGATGTGTGCCATAGCCGTGGCTACCGCCACGGTGATGTCCTTCCGCGTGCCACTCTTTTCTGAAAAAAGTTTTCTGAATTTTTCATTCTGACTTTTTGTTTCTGAAAAGTGTTTTCTGAATAAATGTTTCTGAAAAACAGTATTTCTGAATTTTTGCTTTCTGAATTTATGGGGGGCACCAAATTTTTGTTAAAATTTGTTCGGAGTCGGCATAAAACATTCAGGCCCCCAAATTTCTAGCAAAAGTTAGAAGCAGTGTTACCAGGATACAATTTATTTTGGAGCTAGATTTGAGAAAAAAAAGAGCTAGATTTATTCAAGAAAATCCAAAACATGTAAAAAATGAGCTAAAAGGCACTTAAGTATTGTATGTAAGTTTTTATTTCATACTAGCAGGGTACCCAGATTTGTTCGGTATGTACCTAAGTAGTTAATAAATTCCTTCTACCTTCAATTGCGAAAACAATTTACAGGCTGAGAAGGTTCAGAACAATATTTATTTTCCCACATTATATCTCCTTTATGTATGTCTACAGCAACCAACAAAAGTAAAGGCGTTTTGTAACAGTCTAACTTCGACATTTTGTCATCTCCCCTCTATTTGAATCTTTAGCTTTGCCCAAGTCATCCCCAGTTATTTTTCAAAGAAATTTCAAATATACAGAAGCAACTTATCTAGAGTTTTATTAAAGATATGCTGACACCCGCATAGGACGGCAGTGTACATATGCAATTGATTTTTGATTTAGCTGAAATTGAAAAAAATTTTAGAGAGGCGCGCTTAGTTTTTTTTTTTTTGACAAAGTAAGTGCATTTTTCTCCATATAAATTTATGTAAGAAAAAAAATTTCATTGGTACATATGTACCTCCATAAAAATCAGTATACATATCTTTTTTGTTTGTCGTTCGATTTTCATATTGCAGGTCCCTTTCTGAGCTTCAAGCAGTCCATTAGTGAAACTGTCATCAAAATTCCTTAGTTTCAACTTTAAAATATCCTTAAGTTCAAACAGACAGACAATAATTTTCGAAATGGATCAGATGAACTCTATAGCATTCCCCAAGTCATCACCAGTCATTTTTTCAAAGAAATGTTTAATGTGCGACTTTTCTAGAGATTTATTATAGTATAGATTTAACTTAAACAATGTTTAAAACGTATAAAAAGTATAACCAAGTCAACAAAAAAAAAATATGTAAGTGTGTTTTTGAAAAATTATAAAGCTTGATAAATATGTAGTTAAGAAAAAAATATTTCATTTTTAGTAAAACTCAAAAATTATTTTTATTTTTGCGTCAAAGCCAAATGAAGTCATTTTAATTCTGACTCAGAATTCAAAACGCTTGAAATATTTTTTCTGATTATTTATCATGAAGGCAGAATCGGGGTGTAAGGTTGTTCAGAATCTTTAGCAACTTAGGAAAGGGTTTTTTACACACAATTTACTTACCTTTCCATTTCGATTCTTGTTCGCAAAATAAACATATGGTTACACATAAGTTAACCGATTTAGGCATTTTTTATCGGTGAGGGAAACAAAGTTGCCACATGGTACACAATGAAACTAATATAATAATATCGACGTCGATTATAAAAGAAATAAAAACTTACTCCATTTTACAAATAAATTTGGAGTCAAAAAAGAGCTAAAAATGAAAAAAAAGGACTAGAAAAAGAGCTAGGAGCTAAAACAGAATTTTGGAGCTAAGCGCCAAAAAAAGAGCTAGATCTAGCTCTAAAAGCACCAAAATGGCAACACTGGTTAGAAGCAGTACATTATCAATTTTTAGGGAAGCTCGACCTTAAAATCCTAGAAGATATATCCAGCCAAGTATTCAAGTTTCCTTGTTTAATCTTATAAATCAAGTTAATTCGTGTCTGCGTGTCGTTTATAGGCGTTCAAAGTACAGAACCGATCTCTTTGAAATTTTCCCAGTATATTCTTGAGTTCACAGCATAGGCTATATGTGGTTTTGGAAAGTGGGCCCACATATTTTGTACCTTGTTTGTGCTTCATTAATATTCACGATAGGTTCACAAGTTCGTAGGGCTGTATATAGACTTAAAAATCGTATCGCTAGTAATTTATTTGGTCCAATTTGGTGGTATTTTATATATAGATACTAGCTGGTCCAGCAATAAACAAAAATGACTAATACACCTACAGAAGATTTTTATATAGATATATGGGATGACATATAAGTTATTTCGTCACATCTTCGAGACTTTCTACATATCGATACCTACAGAGGTAAAAGGTGATGATGCGGCGAACAAGCCTTAAAGATGTACAGGAGGTGTTAGAGAAAATGAAGAGCTTATAGAAGAGTAACTATATATGGATGTGAGCGAAAGGGTAAATTGGAAAGAAAAATTAAGATACAGGACAGAAAAGCGCCAAGAGGTGAGAGAAGAAAATACTATTTTGTAAATGTACGTAAGTAAAATTTTAGGCAGAGTCTGTGGGGAAAAAATAAGGATAACAGTTTTTTATGTGAATAGTAGATTTTGTGAATTGAGATAGTACCCCTGTCAGACTCATCAAGCAGTTCAGCATAGTATGAAAATATCAAGAGTACCCTTCTAAACAACAAAAAAATAATTTTTTTATGATAAAATTGTTTATTAATTTCCAGCACTGCTTTAATTCTTTAATTAACTAACTCTTAAATTAGCCTGTAAACAAGCCATACCTATACAATCCCTATGGACCCGATGCATAAACTCAACTCCATAACAACCCACTGTAGTCACAGTGCTAGCTAGCAAAGCGCACATATTTTTAGTATGCAAATGTTCACATAAATTGCATTAATAATAAATAGAAACACGTATGCACATATTTAGCTCGAACAACCACCAACACTAACTAAGACCTCAATATGCATGAGGATACCTGCAACAACATTAACGCAACAAACTCCAGCGCAAAAAAAAAAAAAACTATCCAACAAGGTGTCACAAACTCGTGTCATTTGGCCTAAACTAACTGCCACAACATTGCTGCCGCCACTTGGCATAATATTTGAAGCATACGTACATCTATGTTGCATGTGACACCGTGTTGGCTACTGTTATTATTATTTTGCTGGTGGCTGACTGGTTGACTACTACCACGAACTGCCACGGTGGCAAAAGTTTAGTGACTTGGTCCATCACTGACGCTGCAGGAATAATTTAACGCTAGTAAAGGCTACAATTTGAAGGTGTCATCAGCAGGCGAGCCTTGTACAACATGTATGTATAACAACAACAACAACAACCATAGTCAATGTTCAACATTTGCTTATTTGCAAGAACATATGCGCATGCATAAACAAATTGAAAAAACTGTGTTTTAGAAAAAAATTCGGTTAAGTCTCTAAATAAAAATATAAAAGTCGTCTTCGTGGCCACCTACAGATTGCAGCAACGCTTATACCTTTCATGAACATGATATAGTATACTAACTATGAAATGCTTGTGGAAAATTGTAATTGTATAGAAAAAGAAAAGAAGAAAGGATTTTGCTAGAACGATCAGGTCGACAAACTTCAAGGGCAACACTTCATCTACCCTTACTTCTCTCAAGCCACCCAACTTCGCCTTCGGAAGTAAGCCTAAAGTAGCTTAAATGAAGTATACTGGGAAGGCCTTCTAATTTACTCAGAGCTGCTTAGCGTCCATTAAATTTCCATACCGCCTCGTCTGTCTTCACACCTAACGAAATGGAAGGTACAATCACTATCCTCTCCAGGACTCAGTTGTGGGGTGAAGTTTTAAATATAATTCATTTTATCAGCAAATCAAGCAGCTTGTATCATACATCATTAAACTCTCAGTAGCTCTGTACAAGATTAAAGAATCTTGACTTTATAATGTCTTATAATAGCTACTTGATCGACTTGGGTTTCAGCCATTCCACCAACTATACAACATTCATG
The DNA here is from genome assembly GCA_951509765.1 of Sphenella marginata. Taxonomy (NCBI): domain Eukaryota; kingdom Metazoa; phylum Arthropoda; class Insecta; order Diptera; family Tephritidae; genus Sphenella; species Sphenella marginata. Next base: position 90,171,202 of record OX608080.1, on the reverse strand, counting down.
AAGGGTGTAAGACCTTCAGTTTAGCCGAAAAAAGTATCGTCCTTGTTTTTTTTTTTTATGAGGCACAATAGCTTTACATATCTCTCTGCCTATGTAAATATATCCTTCCTCTTAATAACATAATTTTTTTATGATTTTTTGTACTGTTAGCATAGTAAAGGCAACATTTTCCTATTTTGCTCATAATTTTCTTTGAGCACTTTCGTTTTTACATAGTAAGTTATTCAGTGCAGAAATATTGCGTTTTTTTCATTTAACACTTTGGTGACTTCCATATGCATACTAATATATGTACGTATGTTGGTACATATGCTGACATGGCAACCCTGCAGTCGAACCAACAATTCGGAAGGCACCCAAAATGTATTTCTTCCATTTAAGCAGCTTTGGTCGTTAAAGTGAGGACATACAACGAGAAGCTTTTAATTATTTTTCAGATTTTTCCAGGAAATGTACTAGTCTCACACCAGTACGGAAAAATTATTATTCAATCGTGGCAGGTAAATATAATTTAAATTAGACCGGGCTTCATGGCAAACTCGTCAGCTCAGCACAGTAAAACCCAAAACATCTATTTTTAGTTTCCACATACATTATCTTTCTTTGGTTAGTAGTTCTAGTTGCAGACTAGTTGTTAGATGTTCTGACTAGTTTGAGGTTATGTTGCACGGCATTTGCATACCCTACAACCATGCATTCGCTAAAAAAACTACCTCAGTATGTGCTTCACTGTATCAGAAAAACATAGAAGAAACGTGTGGTAGAAAAAATTAAAATGCTTAGAGAATGAACGCACACATATATACTCGTAAATTTATAATTATATGCGAAAGCGCATTTTTAATTAAGTTTACTAGGCCAGTTTGAGCGTCGCTATGAGAAATGTCACGAAGCTTCGATACACCGATTACAAACCTTCGAAACTTCCAAATCATTTGCCAAACCCAATCAAAGTATTTGAAATGGGCCTCATAGTAGAAGTTTATCACTGAAATGATTGGTCATTTTTTTACAGTTATGGGGTCGATATGTTTTCATGTTCCTGCAAATCAGTGAAAGACATCCCTTATACATATAAATAATTTTATGCAACTCTACGAAACAGATAAGCACAGGGATGTCAATTGTTTGGGTTCTCGGAATCACTATATTTGGAGGATTGGGGTATTCACAACCCAACAATTTCAAAAAGTGCATTACCTAACTGTTTGAGAATCTATCTCACTTTAAAATATATAAAAACCATTAGATTTATAAAATAGTGTTTTAATAACCCAGTCGATACAGGTTCCTTCGATCCATTTTTTTGACTATCGAAATCTTCTAACAATTATAAAATTTGTAAAATATAATAAAAAAAAATATAAATATATATTCGAAACATAAAAAATAAGAAAATCGGAATCTTAGTCCATCTCGAAAAATTGACAAAAAATGGAAAGCTTCGAAAATAGGTTGATGGCTATAACTTCCAAAATAATTCCATATACGAAAAATTGGCATATCGTATTTTTATCTGTAGATGGGCACTATACATATGTACATAATGGCTTTATAAGGAAAGTCGAACTTCAAAAAAAAGTAGCCCGCCCACCTCACAAAATTTTAACTTCCAAAAATATATTTCGTAAAAGGTTACTCATACGCCCTGGCACACAGAAATCTTCTATAGTATTATTCTAAAACAAGGCGCTTAGCTAGACTAAACTACAATACGTACATAAATGAAATGTGTATCAAATGAAAGCTTATCATGAGCATGTTTGCACAAAATTACAAAAATTTCAATTGGTTAACTTGTTCATAAGATATTAGCGTTTAAAGTTTGCTTTAGTTTTTTTCTAAAAAAAAACCCACCCGATTATCGGGAGTTACATACTAGTCAATCATAATTTTTAGGAGTGGGGTTGGTAGCCTACCCCTCAATACTTAAATTTTGTTTAGTTTTATGGATCATATCTTAATTCTTTGTTCGCTGTGTAATGATTTTGAATTTTGAAGGCTTCGTAGCAACCAACCCAAACTCCATCTTCCTTTTCTAAATTATTATTTTAAGCTCAGTCATTTTTCTACAGATATACATATGTAGTTACTTTTGCACTGTAGATGCCTATTTATTAAGAACATTTCTACAATAACGTCCAACTCATTACCAACTCCTCTTTACGGTACGAAATCGGGTATATATGTAAGTATGTTTAACTGTATTAAATCGTATTCATATCGTGCATATTTACGAGTATGTACTTAATTTTGGAAAGCTCCACGTTATAATAGTCAGTAGTAGTGCCAACGAGTTGAGCGAGATGTTGGCTTAGGAGGAAAATACAAGGCCGTTTTTAATTCAATAAATTTCACGGGTCTTATTAATCATGAATAGGAAACCGTGTACGGTATCACAGCCTTATAACACGGCTGATTCTTACTATATACATTACCTATATAAAGTGTATCAAAAGTACAAAATTTTGCTTTCCCGTTTATCGGAACAAGCGATTGTATGGAAGCTATGCATTGTGTTAGTCCAATGGTGTTGGTTCAAACAAATGATTAATCTTATACAAAATGGCGACCGAACACCAAATTTCATCGAGATACCTCTAAAACTGAGCCACTAGTTTGCATTCAAACAGATCGACTTAACGCCCTGATCAGTCTGGCATACTTATAGGTGGTCCTACCTCTTCTTCTTCTCATACTTACAAACATCATACTTACAAACATTTATAAAAAGTATAAAAAGCTCCACGAAATGCCGGAATATCCGATGATTAATTCGAACACAGAGAAGTTATTGAAAGCATGTATGGACTTCCTGATTGGACTTATTCTAATGGTAGCGACGTCATTTTCACAATCAATTTTCAATTATCAACTTGGGAAATGAAGCTGCCTGTATACTTCCTGCCATTGAGTGATCCTACACCTTGGCAAACAATGAAGGACTTAACAACTTTAAATCTTGATGCACAGAGATATATTAGTCCCTCAGCAGAGCAGCCCTGATGTTTTACTAAAAAGCGCACTGTAGCGAAGGCTTGTAAAATCTGCTAGATGAACAAAATTGTTTCTGTTAAAGTGACAAGAGATCATGCTAGATGTTAGGCTTGATGTCTCTGGAATTTATTTACTTTCCCACATTTTCTAGACAGCTTTCTTAAAATTGTTTACAGTACACAGCACTAAGAGAAACAATATAATGATAATTTGACCAAAACAAACAAGACTACAGCTCCCGCAACTAATTGCTATGAGCGCATGCATATGGGATTTATAGTACTGAAGTAATAAGGACGTTGATAGCTTGTACTGGGCCTAAGTGGACTACTATTTATACGAAAATGGAGTTCTAGTAGAGCTTTAAAGGTACACATATATATGTACATGCGTATTAATGCCGAATTAGAAACATCCCTACCCATACGTGGACAGCGAACATACATCCATAAATGGTAGTTCAGAAAAGGAACAACACACTGCAATAAGAGTTAGCAAACACAAAAATCGCAAAACACGTATATGAAACTCTATAATAATGCCGATGGCAGAGCGGTGCAAAATTTACACAATGGCTTCGGTGCTGCAGTTAAGCAGACAAACGACAAGAAATAGCAAAGCTCCACAATAACTTTTTAAATTAAAAAAAAAACAACAGTGAGCCTTTGAATTGCCTTTCTAGTGGAACAGTTTGGCCTTCCACTGCAAGGAAAGAAGCTCTTCGAAGAAGGGATGTGAACGCTTCTTCTGCCAAAGGCGATGCTCAGGCAGTTGTGAAACCTCTGATGAGAGCCCGTAGTCAAATGGAGGGTAACGCTTATTATATGATTTTTTACACTGTTGAGGTACGCCACATCCCTGGATGATGTCTCGGTTGCACCTATCCATATACATATACATATATATTTATACAGAGTATAGTCTTCCTATGTATCCGCATGATATGAATAAGTAAATATGTGAGCAACAATGCACCGCACAGGAAAATTCTAGTGAAAGCAATTTACAAAAGTTTTTCCATCAAAAATCCGCTGTCAGGATAAATATCATGAAAATGGCCGGCGAATGTTAAAACCGGCAGCAGCACTAACAACAACAATAACAAAATTTACCAGCTAAAAAGCAAGTAAAGCTCTAAAAATATGATTTATGAATGGCTGCCTTCTTGCTTATATAAATGTGTACCGTTATAAATAAGCATGTATGCATGTATGCACGTGAGTGCGTTGTACGACGTTCAAACTCAATATGCTTCACTATCCTCTATCATCCTTTGCGCTGCTGTCATCACTTCTGAGCGGCACTCTTTCTATTGCCCCATTTACTAGTTTACTGCGCAAAAATTTTTAAATATTACAACAAAAAAGTTAACAAAAATTTTAAATAGCGCGAATGTGCTGCTACTTACATTATGCCACATCCATTACTTTTGATTTTGTTTTTTATATACTCAGCTGAGCTTAGCTAAGAGAGTATACAAATTTTATTCGGATAACGGTAGGTCGCGATTCCAATAAGCAAAATAAAAAAAGCAATAAAATAAAATAAAATATAACAAAATAAGAATTTTAAATAAAATTAAATTAAGTAAAACCAATAATTCTCCGATTCTTCGTTTTCACAGGCCAATTCTATGCAGACATGGCTGCTTTCAAGGTCAAAATTGTTTCAAGCTTGCTGCTTAAGCTCGCAGCTGAGTATATTATATTCGCCTACACCCAAAGTAAGACTACTTACTTGCTTCATTTTCACTACGTTCTTCCTCTTTTTAGTATCCCCTTTGCACTATCTTTTGACCTCGCACCTGTCCCGTGTTGTACCGCATTTTCTCAATTTTTCGCCATTGTTGCTATATAATATTTAGCTCCTCCACCTTAATAGCGGGCAACATATTTTTCCACCTGATATGCCAAGGCATCGACGTATTTACCTCCACTTTATTGTCAGAAGTTTTGTAAAATTATTTTGCTCCCTTCACCATCTTTTATGTGTGTGTAAATCACCTCAAGTACTTTAAATTGCTAACATTTAACAAGCAACAATAAGAAAATAGATATAGTAAATAAAAAAAAGCAACAACATAAACTGCTGTTCAAATAGTCCAGCATAAAGACAATGTGATATATGCTAAGGCAATAAATTGTTGGTTCGTGGCGGGACAATAACCGTTATACGTGGACAGCAACAATTTTGTAGTCTTTAGTGCTTTATACCACAATGGTCCAATCGGTGGAATTTAGTTGAGATTGAAAGGAAAACTGGAGAAGATATATTACATTTTTGTAAGGAGATTATAAATGGGCATGTGTAAGTGTCGAAAATAAGTTAAATAAATTGAACTAATACTTGGACATATTTCAAAATAATTGCTGCGATAAGTTCTTTATGAGGTGCCTTCATCTGTTTGGCTGGTTTGGTTTTGTAATAAATGAAATGAAATGAAATATTTGATAAGGGCTTCATTTTACAATAAATTTGTTCTATTACCAGAGCGTACCGTAGTCGCAGCTGGAAAAGAACTGTCAATATCCGTTTTACCCTTTTTACATTACCTCCCGCTTCGTGAAAAGTTGCTGAGACATAAACAAATTTTAATTTCGAAGAATTTTCTTTTTGTTTCTTTCAATATTGTTTACCAATATTATTATTTGCACACACTCCTCGCTGCATTCGCTCTTAGAATGGTTATGTCCCTTATGCTGGTGATACATTTTTTTCTGCACCGGATTTGTCGTTTGACGCAGAAGCCATGCCCATCTATCACAACCTGGTAGATTTGGTTGATAGATAAAACCGAGCTATATGAAAATTGTACAATAAATTTCTGATAATTTTGGAAAAGTGGGCGTTGTTTATCCCTTATTGACGTCCAAACTTTATAACCGATCCGGGTGATACTTGCACACAGGGTTGAAGGATCTTCTAGGTATGACGTTATCTATATTAAGTCGAAATGCAGGAAAAATACAAACTTATTTGACTCCAGCTAATGAAAGACTTTGGAAAAAGTGGGCAGGAAGTGGTGCCCCAAAAAAGAAGCCGCGTATAGGAACATTAGTACTACCAAATTTCAGTATTCTCTCTTCAACAGTGAAGCAGAAAACCCTTTCCTACCTCTCCTTATGAAAACTTATGTACAAAAGTGAGCGTGGTCGTCCGCAGATTATGCTTATTTTTTCTTCCTTACACTACGTATCCATAGTAAACCTCGTATCAAGTTTCGTCTTACACGGTTCTGGAGTTATTAACTACAGAAGCTTGAAAATTTCTTCACTCATATGTACATATGAAGGGCGAGAGTGCAAAAGGGCCTAACCCACAATTTCAAAATTTTTCAAGGCGCGAGAAAAACGTTCGCATTTTTCGAATTTTCAGTGTATTGATCTGAAAGTGAAATCACTTTTAGATCTTGATAGCATTTCTTAGGGGTTCAAATTTCATGCGATTCGGTGCAGTATTTTCGGAATTACGAGACTTCGAATTTCTCATAGGCCTAACCCAAGGGGTGCCGAGAGTGCAAAAGGGCCTAACCCGAAGGTGCCTTTCACTTTGCCGGCGTCAGCTATTGTTCATTTCCTGTTTTTATTTAATTATTATTGCACACTCACATCAACAGTCGGAGACTGTTTCGCACTGATGTTTTTCCCCTTGGCTGTCGTATACGCGTGACCCTGGCGTTCGCGACGAGAGTCTCGTTGTCTTGGCATTTCTCCGCTAGTTTTCAATCTAGAGAAATGAAATAAAGTGGAAAATGATTAGTGGGGATTACTCTACAACGCCTTGATTGCGGTTTTTTTTGAAATTTTGATTAAAAATTGCCAATACAAAACGATTTACATAAACGTCAACATACCGATCGCACTTTGAACTGTCACAACATAACCTAGGAAAACACAATCAAAAAACACTGTCGTAGGATAATTACTTGAAGCTTCTCATTAACGCTAAACACCCTAGATGTCGTCGCAGACTTATGGTTTTTGTTTAAACTTGAGCGATATGAACAAAAACACGGTTTCCCCATAAGGCGCAATGAGGGCTTAGGCCCTTTTGCACTCTCGCTACCCCGCGGGTTAGGACCTCGGCCAACGTTGAAAATTCATAAAAAATTCAAAAAAATTTGTAGAATTTTTTGGTCAACGCCTACGTGACAAGACGTGTTTTGGCAAACTGAAAAAATTAAAAACTCAATTTCGAAAAAAGTGTGGGTTGGGCCCTTTTGCACTCTCGCCCTTCATATGTTGGCGTTGCTATGCCCATTTATCAAGAATTAGTGAAATCATCAATATTAATAGAGCTTTCAAATTTTATAACCGTAGCTGATTTTTTGGGAAAGGGTTAGACATTCCCTTTGAAGGTATCCTGCCGTGTATATATGTACTTTCTCAACAGTGCAGCAGAGCTCTCAAAATGATAAAAAGAAAAATAGTCTCTATCACAAATCAGTAAAGAAGCAACGAGCCAAGCGCTTAAGCAATCATCACACCAAATTAGGAATCGTCACATCACATGAGTAACGTACATGATGTGCCTAAATTAAGGATGTATGTTCTATTGCCATTGACTAAATAATCTAGAAAATGTGCAGTTAAATTCCTGCAAAAGCAAAAACAACTCTACAGCGCAAACATAAAACAAGTGAGGTAATCTTAATTTGGGTGCAACTTATTAGAATATACTTAGCTGTGAGCTTTGGAAACAAAATTGGGGTCATTTATTTTCTTATGTGTCATAGATGAATATCAGGGGCAACTTATCTGTTAGATGTAATTGGCAATATGACAAATGTTTTTTTTTTTTTTTTGTAAATATTCGATATATAAAAGGTGGTTATTTAATTAATAGTTATTGGCAATTTTATTCAAAATTGGGAGATAATCTTGCATACAGAATTTCAATAAGACATTTAAACATTTTCTCAAGTTATCTTTCTTACAGACGGACAGCCAAGGTTCAAACGATTTCATTTTTCCTGCTGAGAACTTTTATAAACACTAGTCAGGTGGGAGCTAAAGCTGAGTATAAACCCAATTTGAGCTTCAGCTGTTGACTGGATAATGCAAGCCTTTCAACACCTACGCACAACACCATAGCTTGCGATAGCATTTGCCACATTTTGAAGAAGTTGACACAGTGAGTGAACGAGTGCAACACATAAAATATCTTCAAGCACATTTGCAGCTCGCAAAGTATTTCAACAAACGCTAGCTTAGTTTGTCCCTGGCCAAAGTATGTGCACTTGCAACTGCTGATCTGCCAATGTGGCACATTGCCATTAACCGCATCGTCGCACATTAACACTTGCCAAATGAGTTGACTTGCAAGAGTTTAGATAGATGGCATACCTTGAATAGACACCTATGTAGCACTGGACGGAGATGCATCCACCAACAATTATACGTATTCCTAGTGAATCATTTTCAAAACGAGCAGGACCTAAGCAACAAAAATATCGTGACATAATACCGCAAACAACAAAGCAAACAAGCCCACTGGACCGGGTCGAAAAAAGTAGTATAACAAAAAGTGTTGGTTTGTTTCAACTAAAAAAAATTATACTCGAGGGACGAAGAACTCGGTTAGATAACGGAACCACATATTTATTTCAAAACGTCTGCAGAGCTCAAAAGGTAGTTAGAAGGTTATAAAGTGCTCATCGTGACTAAAGTTGTGATATATATTTTTTTTTAAATCAGTGAAATATCAAAGTTGTAATAAAAAACGATTTTGACTATTTTTGTAAGGATCAAAAGCTATTATTTCATTTTATTAGCAAAATATTTTCACAACTTTTTTTTTTTTTTGTATGGAAAACAATCCTGTCTAATGCGCATCTAAACACACATTTGTGCATCAAGTCCTTGATACAGGTTAAGGTAAGATAAATATTGAAATATCTAGAATGTGGCATCAAATGTGTTGCATTCATTTACATACATAGGTAACTTGGTCTTCTCAAATACTGATGAGGTATCTTAATACAATGAAAGCTTTAAGTGTTTTGGAACAGTATGTGTTGTACCCTGACTCCATGAGTGATTGTATAAACGTCCTCCCGTGCTATGGATTTGTAGACAAATATGATGTCTGAGTTTGATTGAATGGTGAGAAGTACGAACGATTATCCTACAAAGGGTTCGGTGCACTTAGTTTAACGAGTGGTTTTACATGAATTTGTATGTGCGCATTCAACTGGACTTTACTTAGACAAATTTGACGTGTACTTCTCACTTTTGACTTGGTGCACTTAAACAACTTGTTGTTGTTCTTCTTGGCTGCAAGCATAATACCCTTTTGGGGATGGTACGTAATGAGACACTCTTTTGTAGTTTAAATGAACTCGGCGAGCTACATAGGAGGGGGAGGGAAGGAGGGAGAGAGAGGGAGGGTAGCGCCTGTTTCTTGTCTCTAAAAATAACAACAACAACAAAACCTAGATTACTTTGCTCATTCATACTACTTATCTGGAAATTAATATAATTACTTAAACTTAGAGACTTTGCATATTTGTAAGTTTTGCAAGCTCGAGACCAGATAAACAATAATTCGTAATGAATTTTAATTGTCAGTTTTTTGGGAAAAATTGATAATTGGAGAAAAATTACAAAGGAAAAATCAACAGCGATGGATGGGATTACATGTTTCAGAGTTTCCAGGCTCATCATCAGATCCCTTTTCGGACACTGGGATGCGAACCAGTGTCTGCACCAAAGCCGTTGTTAGAAAACTCTAACACTAAGCTATGATGCCCTGTGACGTCACAATGCACTTATCTCCACTTCAATTAATTCCCTTTTGTTTGTTTGTTCTTGCCAACAGTATACACAAAATTTCTTAAGACATGCAGTCTTTATGTTATGATGTGTGTTGGTCTTGTTGTTTTGTACATATGTACGTAAACCCGTGCTTTGGTTTCAATGTATTTTGTTGTTGGATTTTGCGGTCTATTTTGTTTACAAATTTGTAAGTTATGAGCAAGCTCGAGACCAGTTAACAATAATTCTAAACGAATTAATATTGTCAGTTTTTGGGAAAAATTGATAATTGGAGAAAAATTACAAAGGAAAAATCAACAGCGATGGATGGGATTACATGTTTCAGAGTTTCCAGGCTCATCATCAGATCCCTTTTCGGACACTGGGATGCGAACCAGTGTCTGCACCAAAGCCGTTGTTAGAAAACTCTAACACTAAGCTATGATGCCCTGTGACGTCACAATGCACTTATTTCCACTTCAATTAATTCCCTTTTGTTTGTTTGTGAACTACTTTGAATATTATTTTTAGTACGCTTACATGCATTATATATATATATGTTTATACTTACCTCACAAAAGTTACGGAGAACTCAAAATGGTTAGCATCATGCAACTAGTAAGACTTGACAACATATAACTAAGAAATGGCACATGTTGCATGTTTTTATTTCTATTCAACATGACATCTAACTGTTTTATTTTTACACACATCCAAGCAACTGATTACTCCACTAATTTTTACTCATTTCTTCTGACTCAAATGACAATTGGTTCAAGCTTGCTAACAGACAACAAAGATAAGTGGAAATGGTTAGTTATTGGCTAAGGAGGAGAAGAAGAAAAAGACGAAAATCCAAAGTGAATCTGCACAAGCAAATTTTGTTATCTTACCAACTTATTCTCAAAGCCCTCTAACCTTCTTGACATGCATGACTTCTAATATTGAGCACATACGAAAACTTTTGTGACTAATTTTATTAGTCAATATAATCATCTGCTAACTTATTGGTCATGTAATCAAAAGAAATTGAACATATATAAACAGTGTACATATGTATGTATTTAAGACCGTATAACAGTAACAAATAAACTAATTTGATTGCAGATTTATCTTATCTTCTTGAATGACCTGTTTGTTGGCTAAGCCAATTTGCTTCTTTACTCTGCCATTGACTACTGTTTACCGAATGCTCATCAATGACCATCAGATGATTCAGCTCAATGACTGTACCACAAAACTTATCAAAACGATATCTATTAGAGCAAATAAAATCAACGAAAACGAAATGTTTCATTTACGGTAATCAAATTGTATTTATGTATGCTTATTGTCTCGGGGTCCTTTTAGTATTTGCCAAAAGAGACAGATATATTATTTGTTTTAGATTTCAGTGGATTAAAGTAATTAAATAGTAAAGGATATGCACACGTGGTACACATACACAGGTAAGAGTGGTTCCGTTTAAATTCAGTTTCTAAAATATGCTTTTTAGGTTTAGTGTAGATATTTGTAATAATTTAACACAATGTAATTACAAATTCAAGGTTTATATTTCCATTCAGTTTTCGGGGATTCCAATCAGTTTCGGTAATTAAAATTCTTTGCAAATATGTAACTATTCAGATAATTTCAATTTTAACAACCTTGGTATTGTATTGGTCTATGTTCGCCATTTTCGTCGTTGGAACTTCTAAGCGTTTGCGCTGTTTATGAGTCCAGGTTTTAAGGTAACACGCTCTATACATATATTGCTCGTTCCATTGTAAACAGGGTTAATTAAAAATTTTAATTTTTTTTAGATAGTACGATACATTTTTATAGCTACCCAAGGCCATTATATTCAACGTTATAAAATAGTCATTGAACTAAAAATGGCGGAAATAGATGTACATATGTATTTGTATCTGTGTATTATAAATTTTCGTAGCTTATCTGTTCAATGTAAAGTGAATCAATTTGAAAAAAATCTATATTCCACCAACATACAAACATGTTCTTTGGTTTTGTTAGATCAAAAAGTGGTTTGATTTCGAATTGATTCACTCTATTAGAAAATAAAAACGCATTATTTCAAAAAACCATTTTCTTTTTTGTATGAAACTGTATTATTTAGAAAATTTCCGTATGAAGCTATTTTTTTTTGAATAAATTTTTTATTGTAAAGTGAATTATCTCAGAATGAAAAAAGTTTGGATGGAATATGGAATTTAGCATCTCACTTAAATTAATATACATACATATTTTGCTTATATACTAGCTTAGTATTTGTAGTTTGCCGTCATACCTTATAAATTGACGTGACCCTTCTAGTACCAACTACATTAGTCGTAAAAGTTAACTGTTTGAATAGACATAACTTTAATTGCGTTTTCCCAAAAAATTAGAATTTTGAGTTAACCCTGTTACAATGGAAATAGCGATATTTTGATTCTATATTTTATTTATGTAAAACGCATTTCACAATCACAATTAGTTAAACCTAAAAAGTCAATATTTGTTGTATGTATTCTAAAAATAAATCTCTCTTGCTTTGACAAATGAAGTAAAGAAACATGGCCTGATCGCTTCGTTTTCACTTTGCTGCGTGGTTTCATCTGCCCACTATTTACTCGTTGCTGCTGCGCTGCTGTTGCTGTAGCGACGTTTTAACGAAGGCTAAATATGGATTATTTGAATTACGAAATTTATAAAATGATTGTAATTTCACTATAACAACTATAAAACTATTATTATTTCCTAGAAAGTTTTATCTTAATTTAAGTCAATGAATATTTTAAAAAACAGAATTTTAGTTAATCCAAAAACTAAAATGTAGAATGGCGTTGTTAACCGAAGGATTTTTTTCCGAATACCGAATTGTCCTCTTCCTTGCTCGTGTATGTATGAATCTTACGACAGTTTTGGAGGGTTTTAGCTGCTTATCTTATAACTTTAAACGACTTATATTTGTATATTTGTATATCCACTACTATCTCCCGAACGACTTCACCGATTTTAATGAAATTTGGTACACAGGTACTATGCTTTGTTCTAAGATTTTCTACTTTGGTGTTGCCACTTGGGGTGGTCCTTAGGGTTGCCACCTATATCAATTTTTTTTTTAATATTAAGCAATATATGGCAATATGGGTATCAAATGAAAGGTATTTTAGGCCGTATACCAACCATAATATTTTCGAGTTGGATTGCCACCTAGGGTTGCCACCTGAACGCCCTTTATTTATTCCTTCAGATATCGACCACTATCTCGGGAAAGGCTAAGCCGATTTCGATACAATTTGGTAGATGGATAGTATGTTTCCTTCTTAGATTTTCTACTTGGATGTTGCCCCTAAAGGAAGCTTAGAGGGTTGCCATGTTTCCGATTTTTTTAAATATTAAGTAATATAAATGAAAGGTATTTTAGGCCGTATACCAACCATAATATTTTCGAGTTGGATTGCCACCTAGGGTTGCCACCTGAACGCATTTTATTTATTCCTTCAGATATCGACCACTATCCCGGGAACGGCTAAACCGATTTCGATGAAATTTGGCAGATGGATAGTATGCTTCCTTCTTAGATTTTCTACTTGAATGTTGCCACTAATGGAAACTTAGAGGGTTGCCACCTTTCCAATTTTTTTTAAATATAGTATGACAATATGGGTATCAAATGAAAGGTATTTTAGGGCGTATACCAACCAGAATATTTAATACACAACACGTGTCGCCAATGTATGTTAAGTGACTTTTTGTGGTTAGTGTTCGATATTTTGGAAATTTATGCTCTTGGTAAGTAAGATTATGCGGCAAATTCGAAAAATACCGAGCAAGTCTCGGTCACCCAGGTACTAATAATGAAAACGTTGTAGTCGCTCAGACTGATATGAATAAGCCCACGAAATCCTAGTTAATGCACCAGAATTCTTGCTGACTAGTTTGAAAGTTGACCGCATGGTATATATGTATGTGTGCATTTATGTATGTTGCTCAGCTGTTTCGATGACCGCATGTACATTTTGGGTGTCATTGTGTAAAAACACGTGACTAGAATGAATTCGTAAGTGGATTATTTCTGCAAAATGAAATATTCTACATGAAAGACACACAACACATGTACATATGTCTAGTACATACATACATAGATTGGTGATTAAAGAATTAAACAAATTTTTAAACAAGCACAATATTTGTTTTGAGAAAGATAAAAGAGCAAAATGTTTATCTTTTGGTTTAACTTTAGAGTTGTAGTCACATTAAAGCTTGAGTACTCGGAAATTATGTCCAGTGAAAAAAACAAAAACGTCAGCCGACCACGCCTACTTTTTAAAAAAGTTAATCCAAATAGAAGAAAGACAGAACAAGCAAAATATTTCGTGTTATCAACTCTAGTCTCTTGGTATTTATTTCCAAAGTAATATTTTCAACATAAGTAGGAAAATATATAAAATTTTTTTTAAACCGCTACTTAATATTCCGCGTGCCATTAAGGCTTTGTGACTCGTCTTTAAACCATTTTTTATTTGTTGGCTCCAGCAAGTAAAACACTCAAGTCAGATGTAAAACGCCTTAGTTCAAAACAAAGGAAGCATCTCCTAGTTCAAACAAAAATAGTTTAAATTGTGTACCAACTTTAGTTATACAAACAGAAAAATATCTAACAAAAAATTGATGTTGACTGAAATAAAAGACTTCATATTTAAAATCAGTTCACTTCAGTGGTTACTAGCTTAACTCCATATAGCCAATAGTTCTTCCCTAAGTACTCGTAACATACAAACACACAAAACTGTCCAAATCGCTTTGTGTTTGTTTGAAAATCAATTGGCAAGAAGATATATTGGTAAGCCGCTTTGTCACAGGATTAACCACCACAAGTTACCGACATCCATTCACCCCCTTAACCGACTCTCCCGAACTCCATTAAACGCTTACTTTTCGCTCTTTAATGCTTGTTAGTCTTGCATTCGCTTTCGTTGCGACCATCTGTGCTGTGTCGTCCTTTTGCCAAATAAAGCTTTTCAAACACAAAGCAAAAAAAGGATATATTGGATTTAAAATAGAACAAAAACAACAACAACAGCTACTAAACATGTGAATCGTCGCTGCTGCCAAGTTAAGAGATTAAAATTGTGGTTACGTTAGCAGTGAACGACAGGCCGTGGAGGTGGCAATGGCCAACAACGGACTATCCCAATGGTCACCCACGTGCATCCAAAAAAAGGAAATGTAAACAACAATAAGGAAAAACAAAACAAACACATTTACTTAAATAAAAGAAGAGAATATGGATAGCTTAGAGTTCGACAATGTGAGTCCTTGTTTATAGTCTCTTGTTTACATTGATGCTAAAAAAGCAGCTGAATAACAAACAAAAAATCTGAAACTCGGAAAAAACAAGAAAACGTTTACAATAAAGGACAAACATCATTTTCTGCAAATAAATGGCTTCATTACGTAACGGACGAGTAACGTATACTCGGTGTCGTATGGGCTGGAAACGCAAGGGAGTGAGTTGTGAGTTTGGCTGATTTTAAAACAAAAAAACATGCTTGAAATACAGAAATATGTCGCTTTAATCCGACTAATAGCTAAGCATTACAGCTGCTCTGAAGAGTCTTATGTAGGTCCCTGCTAATCGATTGAGCGTGCAAAGGTTACAGTTCACAACGTTCATATGAATGACGTAGAGAGAGCTAACGAATACATCATCTATCTAAATTATTCCTATTTTTTAGCCTATGCAAAAAACTCTTCGTTGATTGTGCTGTACGCTTTTTGTTTTTTCTTTTTTGCTTCTACATAGATATATCAACATATTTGGCAGTATTCTTCACCAATCAAACATCTCTTTGATGCCGGTGGCGTAGTTTTAATTCCATCCATCAACGCCTTTTCCCTACTAGAACATGCCCTGTAGGAAAAATATCAAGTTTTG
The DNA here is from genome assembly GCA_951509765.1 of Sphenella marginata. NCBI lineage: Eukaryota > Metazoa > Arthropoda > Insecta > Diptera > Tephritidae > Sphenella > Sphenella marginata. The sequence continues at coordinate 90,155,527 of OX608080.1, read as the reverse complement.
GTGCGAATTATTTGAAAACACCATTATTGTATGCAAGTTTTCTTTGGAAACTGATTTTGATAATCACAATTTCTGAAGCTTTCTTAAACACTATACCTCTTTTTGAGACATTCTTTTAATCAAAATCTTGAAAATAAGATAGTAAAACAAAAATGGCAATATTATTAGGATATTAAGGTGAACTGTGCAACAGCATCAGCTCGGTTGGAACAGAAAAGGCCATTTGAAATAGAAGTGTTTCACACCTTTTTTTGCAGACCTTTTTCTAGGGTTTTGTAAAGATATCTCTAATTAGTTTTAAAGTTGGTCTTTCAGTTTTATAGAAGCTGCAGGTAATTGCTGTACAGTATGAACACAAAAAAGCTAAGATACTAACTATGAAGAGTAAAACAAACCGAAGGAAGGAAAAAATAAAAGGGGTTAGGGTGCTGTAATGAAGAGAGAGGGAATGAAGTGAAGGAAGGAGAGTACAATTTGGCAAAAAAAAACAAATGAGTAAGTTTAACTATCTATGCTGGCAACAATTATGACAAAAAACCACAAAAATCGGGAAGTCCATATAATGAAGGATGTACCCATAGCGTATTTGAAAAGAAACTACGAAAAAGCACTGCATCTCTAAATCCCTCTTTTACAACTGAAAGACGACCCAAAATCAGGGACTTTGTGCGTACCAAGATGTGAAACATGTTGACAAAATTGAAGAAAACATAGTTCAAATTTTTATTCATTACTAGCAAACCCGGCAGACGTTGTCCTGCCCAAACACTAACTTGTTTGCATTTAAAATATGTGATTCGCCCTCCTAATTTCAGCTCCACATCCTTCTCTCCGTCCATCCTTTTCATATGCTTTTGTCTTTTCATATTGCTTTTTAATTGTCATTCATATACTATCCCTTTCTCAATCCCAATCCCAAAAGGATTTAAAATGACTCCATTTTAAAAATCGCATCAAGATCTTTCATTTTAGACCCATTTTTTCACAAAAACCTTCTAGCTCCAATTTTGGTCTACGTTTTGGTTAATATCTAAAACCCTTCGTTTTATATTGGAAAATAGCTAAAACATGTTAAATCATTTGTCAACACCTTTCATTTGATACCCATATAATACCAATACCATCGAGGGCCCCTCCTGGTTGACACTTTGACCAATATCTCGAAAACAACATTTTTAGGGACATCTCCAAAACCTTTCCAAATGCCTTCATTTTTTTAGCGTATAACCATCTCGAGCAGATACAAAATTTACCTTCCAAATTTAGTTATGTGTATTAGGTCCAGCCGTTCTCAAAATAGATGTTTCCATAAATGAAGCAAAGTCCAAATTAATCCTGTGGTCTTCCCCTTTCGATTGATACCAATTTTGTGCGAATATTCCAAAGTTTACCCGAAACCACATTTTGACCGATAACTCTGTTATCGATAAATATATCGAAATGAACCAAAGTCCAAATGAAAGCTGTGGTCTTCCCCTTTCGATTGATACCAATTTTGTGCGAATATTACAAAGTTTACCCGAAACCACATTTTGACCGATAACTCTGTTGTCGATAAATATATCGAAATGAACCAAAGTCCAAATGAAAGCTGTGGTCTTCCCCTTTCGTTTGATACCAATTTTGTGCGAATATTACAAAGTTTACCCGAAACCACATTTTGACCGATAACTCTGTTGTCGATAAATATATCGAAATGAACCAAAGTCCAAATGAAAGCTGTGGTCTTCCCCTTTCGGTTGATACTAATTTTGTGCGAATATGCCAAAGTTTACCCGAAATCACATTTTGACCGATAACTCTATTATCGATAAATTTATCGAAAGTTCATGATGCCTGTTACCTATTCTACACTCCTAAGGACCTGTCTGCAAAATTTCGAAATGATCGGGCCATTTGTTTAGACGATAAAGAACCACAAACATCCGCAGTCACTCACAAACTTACGTTTTTATATATTAGTAAGATTATTTTTTTATTTTATAGTTGTTCCCAATTTGAGTCGGTTATATTTAAAACACCATTTTGACCTTATTTATCGGAAAAGGGTTGCTCTATCACCGTCGTCTATTTAAACAAATTGTAGCCCAGCTCTGAATATAAAGTCATTGTAGTGTTTTGTCTTTGGTCTACATACTACATTAGAACATTAGTTTACATTTTAGTTTCTTTTACTAGCTCCTAAAAAATAACAAAGCTAATGTTACTAGCTTTCATTTTCCTCCAAGGTTATTTCATTAGCAAATTTATATGTATATCGGTGCATGTACCTCCATACATCATGCGTCCAACACTGCACACTTTCGCTCCTACTTCTTTTACACTATGTCTTTCTCTTTACATAACAAATGTGCGAATATGCATATGTGCGTTTATCCTTTCTGCATTTCCTTCTTGCACTTAGCAAACAAAAATCTCTGAAGCCACCAACATCATCACCTTTGAAAATGCCTCGGGCTTTTAATGCCACCGAAAGTAAACGTAAAAGTGGACAAAAAATATGCATCTTCTCCCATTACGGTTTCTTCCATCCTAACGCCTCAAAGTAGGATGCCACAAACGTCCGGTTAGTATAACAACGCATTTCAGAAGTGCTAAAATGGTTTTTCCTCTTCTTCTTTGAGCAAAAAAGTTCAAAATATTACCTCTATCGCTTACATTGCACCAAACGCTCTAGAGTGGTGAAGCAAGGAAGACGCATGGGATGAGAGTGCTTAACTATTCTATGAAAATTTAGCCTATCACTGATTGCTCTATAGAAGTTTGAAATTGTGGCTTGGTAGGTGTGTAATATGTGCGTGAGTGGTGCGCCGGGTTGAAGTGTTCAAACTAGTCAGCTTTTGCTACATTTAAAGTGGAAATTGAAACTTAAGGCTAACTATTGAAGCACAGGAAACGAACTTGTTTAACTAATTTTAAACTTTACATAGTGGAATCGCTTAAATGCTGATATGGCGGGATACAATTTAAAATTGCTTCTCCACACAACAATGAAATTGTATGTTGGAATTGAAATCGATATTTCGAAATGTCGCAAAGAAATAGAGCTTGACGTGGACCTGAAGTGTATAGGTTCCCGAGCTAAAAAGCTGTTGATAACTTTACTGCGTACTGAGAGAAGTATTTAGGTTTGAGCATTGTGTACCTTATCAAGTGTGATATCTTACGCATAGACGTCAAAATTTTGAGAAAATTTAACACCTGTTTTTTTATATTCTGTATTGGTTTCATCCTGCATCTCGTGCTTTCATTCATTAGAAGATAGGAGTAGCGGATGCGCCGCCATGTTGAAGTGCCTGAGATGTAAACAAAAAACTTCATTTTGATGTGCCTGTCAAACGTTTGACAGATAACATATCACACTTGTACTGTTACACAATGGGTTTGAGTTCCCAGTCGTTGTTCAAAAACGTCATAGCTTAGACCTTGTTAAATGAAAGTTCACCTAGTTTTTTGCAATATGTTGTTTTGCAAAGCTACTTCAATATATTGTGGTTTGGAACTTTCAGCTGAAATGGGGAACTCTTAACTGAACTGGCAGTTTTTGCTGCAGTCAGGTATCATACGCCGATGTAAAGATAAACATCAATAAAACATGGTTAACATTAGGCATCACAGTGTTATCGTGTTGGACCTACCACCTGCCTAAAAATGTTATGAAGTGGTGATCTTCCAGACATGCCACCTTCTTGAATTTCTCTCCAAACAGATCCATCACTCGGAACATGCTTTTTATTTTTTTCTACTTCACTTTCTTCAGAATTTGAGGGTAACCTTTTTCTTTTTCGTCCACAACTTATATTCAGAAAAATTATCTTCACCAATTTCCGAAAACTCTTCGTCAATATTATTGATCTCTTCTAAGAACTTTTTCTGTCTTGTTTGCATCGACATTATTCTAGGTAATCAGTAAACTGTATTTCTAAAACCAACAAAATAAAGTATAAGCTTCTTCTTTCAAAGTTTTTCTACCTTTTCAAACACTAAAAATTCTTGACCACTCTAAAGTTTTGATAATTTCTTGAAATTATATTCAGCTCTTTTCACACAACTACTTTTCGCAACTGTCTATGCAAAAATGTGCAACTAAATAAGCTTATAACACAAATGAATTCTCTCAGGGTCAAATGACCCGTTATGGTAGATAACAGTATACGACAAGTATAACTCAAATGTTTACCATTTGAAACACACTAGACAGCTTGTAATATTTTTTGATGGTTTCGAAGCACTAACAAATAATTGGGTTTCAATTTTACACAAGAGCTTAAAAAGTTGTTCACCACTGTCTCTTTGAACGCAAACTAGTCCCTCAGTTGGAACCAACTGGAACTCATCGGAACCAACAAAATTGCACCAATACAAGGCACAATGGATTGTTTTCAGGGAACTCCGATAATGATTATTTTTATATTTTTAATGAATAAACTCAAAGGATTCCCTGTATCGGAAGACAGTTTGAAGTATATGAACGTGCATGTCTCGTCATGCTCAACGGAAATCTGGGGCCGTATCGTGTATTCCGTGATCGAATAGGCAATCGTATCGAAAATATTTACGTTAGTGATCGTATAAGAAAAATTATTGGTATGGTGATATACGTTCACAACCGTATCGTAATATTTAACAGTGCTTTCGCCATGATTTTGCGTCTTTCAAGGGCGGTCCTACAGCAATCAATCAATCTACAGTCTGGTGGCTGTTGCCCTGACCTCTGCACATTTGAGGCTGTTTTTTTGTTCAAAAAAATTTTATATCATTTTCTATTCGTTCGGTCTTTTGATGAAATCCAAGAAACTTACAGATAGAAATGAGCTGAACATATTTTGTAAAAAATCTGCCTCCAAAACCATGATAATACATTACTACAAGATCACTACTATCAATAGAAAGTTTTCCATTTGTTGAGCAGTGCAACTAAACTAATTACGTGAACTGATGAGTCCCAGTGTTACAACAAACTCAAAGCTTTTGAAACAATAAACAATAATTTAATTTTAATTGTCCTTCATTAACAACGCTAATTTTGCATTTCACACCCGCTCATCTCCCACAGTCAAAAATTATTTTCTGCAATCAAAACTTTTTGCCAACAGAAAATAAACTAACAGGCTCATCTATATACATACATATGTATGTACACATGTATATATGTATATAAAATAAGATATATGTATGTATGCGCATGGACTCCAAAACTACTCGGCTGACTTTTATGAAATTCAGGATAGATTAGTAAGATAGATTAGTAAGTGCCCGGAGAGTTTCTTCTTTAAAGTTTTTTTAAGGAAGTGGTCCCGGAACCGCCCTATTCATAACAATTCTATGTATACTATAGTACATTGTATAGTAGCGTTATGCTTAGTTTAAATTTTAAAGTATGGGATGATTTTTCTTTCAGGAAGTAGACCAGCGACCGATCTGTTCTAAATAATCGTATTTATGACTCGATGAGCTTGACATTTTGCATGTAGCTAGCGTTCCATCTTGATAAAATATCCGATAATATATCTTCTGAGAGGTGGGTCAGAGACCGACAAATTACTATGTTAATGCATAGAATAATTTAACGTCGCCAAAAATATTGTTTATCCGTTAGCATTAACGTTCTTCAATGGTAAAATGGCATCCAAGTAGCAAGGCACGCCGGGTGGTATTTAGATATAATTGACAAAAATTAAGTGAAACAGTTGGCCCTAAACCCACTCGCATAAATACATATATACAATTTAAGTACATACCTACCTCCACTGCGCCTCCCCCCTCACTTGTAGAATTTGACAGATGCACAGCCACAACCGCAACTGTGGCAGCTGCCAGTGGTTTTGCCTTACAACTTGGATGCTAAAGTTGGCTATTTGCTTGTTTAGTTGTTGGAATGTTTGAATGGCTTGTTGCCTGCCAGGTTATTTGCGATTTAATGGTTTGTCAATAAATTTTAGAACCAAACGTTAAAAAAGAAAGTATGTACATTCAAATGCAAAATCACTAACAACGCATAACTTTGTAATTTGTTATTTTTAGTTTTTGTTGTTTATCGGTATGTATGTGTTGGTGTTGTATGTTTCGTTTGCAGCTTATAACCGTAGGCGTAACTTTTGTAACATTTGTTTTATGCTATTTTCCAATGTTACTGGAAGTGTTTGTAAAATTCCTCAACACCAACAAATCAGTGATTAATTGCATGTAATAAATTGCAATTGAATGGCAATGAAATTTTCAAAAATGTGTTTGTAAAGCTTTCGGCACCGCAGTGACATATATCGATACCTGGAGTTTGGATAAATTTCGTGTTTGAAAGCGCTCGAGGGTTTAGCGCTGACAAAATATAGGTATATGTGTACGTTTGTTCGGGTTTTTGTTTTATTTTCTTCAGCACTACAAATTAAAGGCTTTAATTTTCGTTATTACCAAAAACGTGTATTTAGTGTTTTAAATGGCATCGCTAATTAATCGAAAGAGAACTAATTTGTAATTATAATGAAGAGCCAAGGTTTCAAAGTTCCCAAATGCGGACGCAGTTCATATTCGATTAGAATTCCGGGGCAAAATAATAGAACTGGTCAGAATGAGGACTTTGGATTTTTCTGCAGAAAATTTAAGTTTCATTAGTGGCAGAGTTGCCAATATTTTTTTTAATGCACGTAAGTCGATTATACTCCAGCAGATAAGTATATAAATGGATTGTTGTAGATTGTTACAGCTGCTGAAGCCCAGTACCCAAAGCGGATGTGCAATACCGAAATTCTAGATATGTTCTTTTACTTTTCGAATTAAATTTGGATTAAGCATCAGCAAAAGTGTTTTTCCAAGAAACTCAAAGCTGTATAGTAATCCATACGTTAAAGATGAGCTAAATTTAGACTGAGAGGGCTTCAGTCAATCCCAGACACACTTTATTCAGAAAGTAGTCCGAAAGAGCAACAGCTGAAGTTGTGCGAACTTTGCTCGGCTTATGAAATGGTCTAGCTCCAAACAGGGCCGCCGAGAGAAAATCCGGGCCCGGGGTAAAAAAATTACCGGCCCCCCTAGTAAATGAACAAATTCTCAAAACCAAAATTACCATCTTTTACATATTTAAATATATACATACATACATACATATGTGCATGTATATCGCTGTATAAGAATTTTCAGCATTCCAAACTTTTCTGCTGCAACAGAAAAAGAATTGCACTTTATGCTGCAAAGCCGACGCCCAAAACCAACAATACATTAGAGGGGTGCAGACAAGTTAAGAGATTTATAAAATTTTATAATGTTGCTATCTACGAAAGGTGATAAGCTGTTGTTTTTTTTATTTTCTGTAAGTAAAAATCTTGGATAACATTTCAAGATTCCCGGGCCCTTTAAAGCCCAGGCCCAGGGTAAAAGACCGCTCCTCAGCCCCCCCCCCCCCCCCCCCCTCTCGTCGGGCCTGGCTCCAAATTAAAGTGTTTAAGAAAAGATCTTAAAAATGTTTTAGAGCTTTCCGCTCACAAATCGCCGAGTCAAATGGCTGGCTGTGTCCAGTCCTTTTTTAATATGAATCCGAAACCATACTTGCAATCTAGTGCTATCACGATGATAGTTGGAAACTTCTTGAGTTACCTCGTCGAACCTTAAGGTTGTCGATACGACTGCGGGTGTATTCTAAGCAACCCAACTCGCCTGGGGGTGTTGGAGCCCATCGAATGTTCTACTTACCTTGTCTTTGCTTATTTATTTCGGTAAAGACTTTTCTTTCAAACAGTGTCATCGAGCTTATATAAATACTATTTATTAACGTCAAATTTTAAAAATGAATTCTATTATCTCCTCTCCTCATCTTCTTCATGTTCGAATCCCATTTTCATATTCACCAGCCCCCGCAGGTAATGAATATGAAATAGGGCTAGTAGTTACCAGCAAGAAACGCTACCTAAATGACTTCTCTGAAGTTCTGTCAATCAAAATACGCTTTGGAGATGTGTAAAAAGTGGAGATCTCGTTTTTCAAATGTATCCCTTAGTATTTGCAGTGGGCTCCAGTTAGCAAGACACTTTTCACCATCTACAACTAACGATAAGTGGCAGCTAAGTTAACAGAAATCGTTGGGCGATCTGTCAGTCTGTCCCAGTTAGTCCTAACTGGAGATGGCGAAACAGTCCTATTGATTTCGTCCTAAAACTGGTTTCACCTAACTGCTATACAAAACAGGTTTTGTTTAAGGAAATAGTTCAATTGACTGAACTTGATGACTAAATTAGTTTTACATAAACTCAACTTCTCTAAAATACGTTAACCAAAGCATAATGGCTTTCAATGAAAAGCCGTGACAAAGCCAAGAGCCATCGATTCTGGTGCATGTTGGTATTTAAGTTTGAATGAGAAGTGAAGTGGTTGTTGATGGCTTTAGTAGCACACCCCACAAGCACCGCAACAAAGTTATAGCGACACTGCGCCACTTCACCGGAACTATAATCCAGCCACCATCAACCCGTCATCCATATAACACATACATAGCACAGCTGAAAGCATTTTGTTCGTGCGGTATCACAGGTGGCAAAGTTTTGTCAACCATCACCGGCTACCCGTTATTCCCGCCCACTCCTCGTTCTGTGTAAATTCGTAATGCATTCTTTCGTCGTGGTTGCGCTTTCATGTTTCTTGTTACATCCTTTCGACATGACACGCGGCAACATTTGCTTTGTGGAAGGAAATTTTTATGCGATCGATTCGTTGGTTGTTGTAATATTCAATCGGCTATCAAAACGTTTTGGGCACTCCTGCACACCTCTTCACGAGCTCGCAATACCCACCAGGAATTTTCGTTAGGTCCTACTTGTGTAATTCATTCCAGCATGCATGATTTTGTTAGGTTCATCGCAGGTGCTGCTAAAATGTGTTAGCTGGTCATGACATTTTTGAGTATCTCATTTTCCACCTTACTATAGCAGCTTAAAGTAGGAGAAGCCGAAGTTATCAGATGACAAAGTAAGGCTGTGAGCAGCTACGAATTCAGGATCTTTAGGAAGATGTCGGATACAAAAGCAGTAACAAATATGATTGCGAAAAATGATTTTTTAAAACCTGATTTCAGTGATAAAAAGGGTCGTAAGCGCTAATGTTATAAAAAAAAATTACGCGTGTGGTCAGAGCTACTGACGAGTACATGAAACTGGCAGCTGTGAAGTGAGGTCTGCTGCTATTTTCAGGTATGAAGGAGTTATATACTGAGCTGGTTCGTATACTCACTATCTTACCTTCCTTCCACCTAACGTATGTATCATAACAACCAAATGAAAAAGGCAGCTATATTAGCATGTACGCACGATTATTTCCGAACGATCACTCTCCATTCCTTTTTGTACTATACAAAGTCATTCATGCGAAGGCGGCCATCGCCGTGCGTTAGTCATGGGGAAAAGTCATGGAAGTTGTTATGCTCCGCTGGTGAAGAGTAAGGCTGAAAGTATTCATGATTTCCACCTTCGGTGGCCTACTGGGTATGTTTATTTACGAGTAGGTATGTGTGTATGTATGTTTCTGCATGAGTAAAGTGTTCATAGAAATGAAAATTGTTTTTTGCTTTGTGAACCTTTTGGGAACTGCAAAAAAGGTTTCATTCAGACTCCACCTTGTGAATCAATAAAAGGAATCCTTAATAGTTAGTAGTAAAAAATATTTACTTCAAGGGGAATTTTGTTTAAAAATACATTGTAAACTAAGAGACGGTCCTAGATTCGAGCCCTGGTATAGATAACATCAAAAATGGCTTTTAAAAAATATGGTGGCCCCTGTGCAGTGGTTTGGCAAACTTTCCGAATGTATTTCTGCAATGGAAGGCTTCTGATAAAGAAAAATTCATCAGCTTTGCAAATGCATTGCGGAATCGGCAAAGTCTGTAGGTCCCGCCAATTTGTAGGAAAAATTATAAGCAGCACACTACAAATTGGGAGAGAAGCTTGACCCTAATCCGCCGGAGGTAAAGTTTTGTCAAGCACAACATTGATATCAGTTGGATAGAAAATTCCAGTAAATATGACATGAAGACCAAGTTCTTTAGAACAGAAAGAAGTTCCAGATCAATTAGAAATTACGGCGTAAAAACTTTCAAAAAGCTGCCAGAGCAAATAAGAACCGCGATTAACTTGCAGAGATTTAAAGATTCGGTAAGATCCTTCCTGTTACTAAACTACGACCACGATTGGCAGTAGTGCTTAAAAATGTAAAAAAACAAAAAAAAAACAAAATTTTTTAAATTAAATTTTTTCTAAGTATTCGTGTAAAATCACTTTAGATAAAGTTACATAATTTTTCCTGACACGCACATGAGAGCGTGGGTAATTAAACTGTAAATTAAGCTAATTTTCTCGCACAAAATGTATTATTTTTTTAGGAATTTCTTTACAAAAAGCATTAGAAAAGGACGAAAAAAAAAAAAGCTGCAATTATTTATTTATTTAAACGAACAAAAAAAAGGAAGGATTCAAATTAGCGGCGGGCTCCGGTAAATATGACAACGGCAACTTGTGATGCATGCTTAGAATACTAAGAATGGTATTGATGTTGTGCAACCCGACTATGACAAGTTGCGAACAGCAATACGCCGGTTAAAAACAATAAAGCCATACCATGCACCATGCGCTACGAACTGAAACCTGACGTGAGCAGCCCGATTGAGTCTTATCAGGGAAGAAAAAGGGATGTTGCGCAGCACCAACGTCAGTCAGAATTGGAAAGGAGGTGCCAGATTTGTTAAATGTGATGTTTGAAAAAATAATAAAAGCTGCCGAACTTAACCACGCTGGAGTAACATTTTATAAAAGCGTTCAGCTGCGTATGTACGTCGTCATTGGCCGTAGAAACCGCGCTGTAACTTCTGCGTACTCGAAACTAGAAAGAGAAGGAGAAATAAGTTTGATTATAAAAGAGGGCAAAACGAAATATGTATGTATATGCGTTTTGGTAACGACGACCCTGTTGACAGCAGTAATTAGAAAAACGCCTATATAGAAAAGAGAGAAGTGAGGGCGAAATACTTGAGGGTGACCTAGTAATCGACGTGCAGATCGTAATCTAGTTAAGGAAGAAGCACTGCTCTTCATATCTTAATTGCGACCCTGGAAAGCAACTCATTACCCGGGTTTTGATAAAGTGAGGATGGCAATAATATACAGTCAGTCAATGTCAGAAAATCCGTCTACCAGCACCAAGTCTTATTCTAAACTAGCAGGGTACCCGGCGTTACTCGGGATGTAAGTAGTTCAGCACAATATTTCTTTTCTCACATATCCCGTTTATGTCTACGGCAACCAACTAAAGTAAGGCGTTTTTTAATAGTCATCCCCCTTCCATTTGACTCTTTAGCTGTGTCTTAACATTCCCCAAGTCATCCCCAGTCATTTTTCAAATAAATTTCCAATGTACAGACCCGACTTTTCTAGAGATTTGTTATAGTATAGAAGATATATTCAGATTAACGTAAGAAAGGCGATCCACCAATTACGGAAAAAATAATCTAATTAATATGGGTCTTAATTTTCTCTCTGGCGTTATGTGGGAAGGACTGCACTGGGCCCTGTGGATTCTACTTCGATTTCAATGTTTCTGTTGCCAGTGCAAAGTGCTACTCGTATATATAAATCGAGCAATGACAGAACGGGAGCACTCCAATTCATACAAAGAGAAACTAGGGGAGTCCTTATCGTGCGATTTAGCTTAATACTGCAGACGATAATCGTAGTAGCAGACCTTAACCTTCCAGTGATGCCCACGATGTGTATGCTTTGCAGGCATGTCATGCGAATAAACAAAAATTAGCCCATGCAACTAGCTATAAACATTTCCTACACTGGCTGTGAAACTGTGGGTGTTGGTTCGTGTTTTAGCTAAAATGAATACAACTCTTGCGATACATCTGTTAATTCTCACAGTGGCCTTCAAACTATAGATACTTAGATGAACATTTAAACAAGAAATGTGGCCAAACAAGTTTTGTCGGTATTTTATTTATGTTGATGTCAAACAAAATTAAAAGAGAATACATTTGGCGATTAAATGCTCCAACAACAACAACAAGTAGCAATATTACCTGCTTACAAACGAACTCATCTAGATGTCAAACAAGCAACATAGCGATGAGGAGCAACCTGAAGATATATGTGACAAGACGAGTCCGTCCCGCTATTAGTTGCTGCTGCTGATGTTGTTGTTCTCGCGGAGGTGGGTGTTGTTAAATGACGTACTGCCAGCCCGAGCGAGCGCTTGCGTTTTGGATTTCGATGTCGCAGCTATTTTTGCAATAAATTAAAGAAAGTCAACCGATGCGTGTAGTTTGCGTTGATTTATCGATCGGAGTGGACGTTTCACAAAAGGCTAATAAAAACTATTTGACTTTGGTGGAGGCTAATGAATAAAAATAAGATAAAGTAGCTAGTAGGTCCAGGTTCGGTTTTGTGAATAGGTACAAATGCATAAAGTTTGAGACAAAAAATAACACCTGTGGAAATTTTGTGAAATTTAAACTTAGTTCAAAGCATTTTTTTTCTATTTTGTGTGAGAAAAATTGTGCGTAACTAAAAGTTTATAAATAAAATAATGTTGAAAAGTGTGCTAATACAAAATACCAGCATGGATTATAATAATATTGTTGGAACAATGGTTTGGAGTGTGCTTGACAAGAAATTGGGAAACATAAAAATATATAAAATAAATAGCAGTGACTAATTCTACAATTTTTTTGTTTTATAAACCAGATGTGAAGTCGCTTAAAAAAAACAATTCACGCTCACAAATACTTTTATGTATTGACATATGTACATATGTACATTAGGCTGTGTGATTTCTCTGAGAAAATTCGATTACGCTAGAATAAATCCAGTATAAGTCGCATGAGTCCGATATGAGTTGCAAATGAGCATGCAGCAATGCCAGTTGTAATCTCTCTATAAGGATTGAACTGATCCGTTTTACTTATCAGTGCTATGAAGACCCAAATTGAATCCATTTATACCCGAACGAGCACGATAAGACTAAGCCTCTTTCTACTCAAACAGATACGGTTCGATATGCATTTTAACACCTATATATGTACATATGAATATATTATGGAAATCAAATATTTTTCTCAAATTAAAATTTACTTATAATAAAGGTGTGATACCTATTAAAATAATGTTCTGGTTTCGGTTTTTGTAACACTTTTCGTTCCCGATACGTTAATCAACATTCGGTTTCGTCCCGATTCCAGTTTCAAACTAAAAAAAAAATTTATATATTAAATTTTTTACTTAGCTACAATAGGAAGGTTGATTTTTTACTTTTTAAATTTAGGCACTCTGATAGCTATTTAAATGAGGTTGATTTGGCTTGTTTTGAAAAGGCTGTCAAATATTTTGTGGTTCCTTTATGAAATTATTGATTAAAAGTCAAAAAGTTTGTATTGTCCTTTATAGGAGTTACCGTGGTATTTCATGTTAGTTTCCCAAAAAGAATTTTGTTCCAAATATATGTATACCAGAACTGCATTTTAGCTCCTATTAACTTATTTATGAAATATTCAACAGTGAAGCATGTCCCACCCGTTACAGCTGTGGTAAAATAGTGGTTAAAAATTGGTTAATGTTACTCATATGCATTATAATACTAAATAAATGAATATACTATTTATTTATTTTCAACAAAAAGAAAAAATTATATGTACTAGTAAATTAGGTACTATCGAGGCCCTTATATCTGAGTAAAAATGTATGTGGATGAAAAATCTATAAACTTAATAAAACGAGAATTAATTCCGCCTGTGAAATAAACTTACCAAAAGACTCCCCTTTTGCTTCTTGGCCATACTCGATTTCTTATACATACATACATAAATAACTTCATTCAACGCTTCAAATACACACATGTCCCACCCGTTACAAGGACCTGTCCCACCCGTTACACTTCTTTACTAACTTTTCAAGTTATAGCAATAAATATATTTGAGAAAAAAAATTATGTTTCTACAAATATATACCATATATGTCTGGTCGTAAAACCACATTTAAGTTAAATAAACTACTTTCATAAATTCGCAGAGTTTTAGTAATATATTACTTGACTGCCGGAAAGCGTCTTTTTGTCCCACCCGTTACAATTTTAAAACTTATATTATTTAAAAACATATTACATGTATTCCAGTTTTCTCTTAATGGGATCATTAATTGAGGGCGAAATTTGACAATATCTCTATTAAAACCAGAAATCGATAACTTGTTTTTTTGAAATCTTTAACTTAAATCAAAAAAACGGTTTCGAAAACTGTATCGGTATCAGGCTTGCTTATAACGGACAACTGCGAACTATAGGTTTTAATGGCGATTACTCTCACGATTTTTGCAGGGTAAAAATCGTCTCGTTTCAAACTAAATTTCTACAAGTGGCAAACTCAATACTTTTTGCTGAAGCACTCCAATGTACATACATGCATAATATTAGTAAATTTAAGAAATAAGAAAAATAAGGGACAAATAACAACAACCTAAAGATAGAACTTTGGATTTAATGAGTTAAGAAAGTTTATGCTTCGACACCTGAGTAAATTTGTGAATTCTTGAGAAAATTTCAATGATGCAGCATGTTTTTATGGATACTACAAAATGTTTTAAGACAGTAAAAATCATAGCACAAAAACAAACTAGCCATCAAATGGTCTAAAAAAGGGCTCATGTTATTTGAAAGAATACTCTATAGAGAAAATCATTTGCGTTCAAAGAGATTTGAGCCACCTAACTTGTGATAAACCGTTACGGGAAACCCGCTAAACGCAATGCTACTACACTACCTCTTTCGAGGAATCTTTCAATCCAGTATACTTCGTCTTGATTATATTAGCGTCTACTTTATCTGTTTGTATTACATATATTTGTAACACCTCTAAAATAACAATAACCACCGAATACTACCTACTTTTATTAACTGATCCTGAACTCGGCATACTTACAGATACATAGTTTTAAATATAAAATTTTACATTTTCATAAAAAAATAAATTGAACATTTTGCAAGGTACTTTTGACATTTTCAATAAATTTGATAACGCTACATATGTTCACTGATTTTAACTAAATCCCTTTCAGTTCTGAATAGTTAGGTATGTGATTTTAAAAATAAAGAAAACAATCAAAAAGCATGTTCTAAAATTGTAAGCAACAAAAACGCCAAAAGACTAATCAAAACAAAGAGAAGAACTCACTCAAAAAATAAATTATCTAAAGCAACATCACACAAATACTACGAAACATTAGCCAGCAGCCAAAATGAGTCAATCGTGTCTACCAGTCAATGCAAAAATGTCGAAGGCAAAGAAAGTGTTGGATGAGGCCCGTGAAACTCAGAATCGTGAGCTCGATTTGGTTGACAAAGGGATTAGCTCCTTTGAGGAGTTGCCGGGTTTGTGTAAGTGAACAAAATGCAAATAGTTGTGTAGTAAAAAAATTATAAAATAAAAGACAAATACAAAGTGCATATTACTCAAAAAAAATGTATATTGAAAGCACAGCGCATAGCGATTCAAACTTTGCTGCCCACGCTAATTTGATTTGGTACAGACATATTATTCTAGTCAAAAATATGTAATAATGCTGCGGGTGTTTGATATGATAATGCCAAAAAGTTTCAATTGTGTTTATAAAGCTTTATTAATGCTACAAATCTTTATTATTTTATCAATTAAAAACGGACTATGACGTCATTGAAACAGCTGTGAATGTAAGGCGTTTGCATTCATATTTCTAGATACATACGCATTGCAACAGAGATTCTTCTATGTAGCCATGCATATTAATCTTGTGTGTATACTTTGCGGTTTAGTGCATTTACAAATCAAAGTATATAAAAGTTGGCTAGTCTCTTAAAGTGTAACTTAAACAAAATTCATAGATTCCATAATGGAACTTGAAGTATGTATTTACATATGTGTGTATATACATAAAAACATATGTACATACATACGAGTACATATGTACATCTATGCAACTAGGTACCTCATTCTACCTTCGTTAGGGGTTGCTACTTGTTGCTATTATTATGATCAGGGTTGATATTTTTGTACCCATCAAACGCATACATTTCACGTACATACCTTACGAATTAGAGTGGCCAGATGGTTTCGAAAAAAACGCTATGTAGCTGAATATTTTTTTATGCCATTTTTACAACTACAACAAATGTCCTAGAATTATACACGAGGTATCTTAAACGCTTAAACACTCTCAAGAAATATAAAAATTTATTGCACATACAGATATATTTACAGAACTATAGTAATAACCTTTCATAAAAGTCTAGAATTAAAATCCCTTATTCACCTACTCTTAGTGTGAAATTTGGTTTGATAAATAAATAATTTAACAGCTGACTATTTTTTCAAACTGCTCAAAAAAATTATAGATTATAAAATTATAATAAAATAATCTGAAAAGGTTTAGTCATACACTTATATTTTTTTCTTAATATACATACATACATACATATGTATGTATATCCAAAAACAACTTCACCAATATTCAAGGCAACTGTTAGTAAGGAGTTTAAAGTTTTGATAACTGCCTAGCACAGGGTTGTAAATAGCAATACCACAAAAAAATTACCAGACTATAAAAAAAAGCAAGTTGCAAAATTTCAACTCGAGTAGAATTCAGCTTTAAATCGTAACAGGTGCTTTAACTCTTCAACTTTGCAGTGACGTGAATGAAATCTCACAAAAAATATGTTTCGGCGCTCCGCCATCTTCAGTGTAAGTTTTCGAAGAAAATCAAAATAAAACAAAAAATGTGTTCCTTATGTATGTGGCCAAAAATGTCGTTTAAAACCCCGATTCATAACGTCGGAATAGGTGCATGTATGTGGCTCATGTCAAACCCTCTGCATCAGGTATAGCTCCGTGCAAGGTTTGAAAATAATGTCCTATACTCGAACACCCTAATTCCATTATACTCGCATTTGAATACTTTTAGGTTAATTCTACACAATTTTTAACACGGCAACACTGAAAACGTATGAATGAATTCACACTTACTTGCCTTCTGAGAGGCCTTTGTGTGTGTATAACTATGAGAAGTGTTCGCTCTCTGTTGACATTTGTGAGGTATACATATGTATACATAATAGTTAATAGTACTACACAAAGTTTGAGAGCCATTGGAAATTTTAAAATTCTGTTTACATTTACGTACATTAGGGTGGTCCAATTTTTTTTTTTTTTGTGATTTTGACCCAGGCTAACCCGTAATTTTGTTACCCCAATCAATCACATTATCTATGCGAAATTTCAGAGTTTTGCGACTTGTGAAAGAAGGTGCTCAACGCAAACGAAATAACGTATTTTGCCCTAAAGAACGAAAAAATTACATTATTGAATATAGAGCATTTGAGTACGTTTTAGTAAAAATAAAGTGGGAGATTACATAATATAAAAAGGTATTGGTCCTAAATAACTATTTTTATCGGTAAGTGTTTTGAAATTATTAAAAAAAAATATAATTAAGTATGCAAGCATTTATTAAATATTTTCAAAAATATTAGTGAAAATAATGGCAAGCTCAACACGTCAAAAAGATAGAATTTTCATTCTCGGTGTACGAGATTTGCAACCGCTAACTCGCTTTAATCAACTTCCAACTCTCAGACAAACACTATTGCGTTTTCACGAGCTTGTGAGAATAAAAAAAAAGTGATCGAAATGTGGCACATTATGTGATTGAGGAACTCATATAAGTTTGGGACAAGGCATTTATACCAACAAATGAGGCGAGAAACTGTATTGATAAGCTTGAAAGAATACACAAAAGATGGTTGCTTTTGAAAAAGAACAAATCCAGAGCTTCTCAAAGCCAGAAAGACCGGGAAAAATCATTTGTTGAGGAACTAGACCAACTATTTGATATCGCACGAGCGGATGCCCTCGATATGATAAAAATTGACGAAGATCGAAAATTTTTAATCGACCAAAGGCAGGACCGAAAAATGGTGAAAACTTCTTTTGATAAGAAGGCTGAGAAAGTAAATGAACGCTCGCAAAAACGTAAGTTAAGGGCGGAAGAGCTGCGTCAGAAGGCAAATCAAAATGCAGTTTCAACCTCGGTAACATCAAACCAACTTGAATTAAGCTTTAGTACTTCTTCTAGTGAACAATTGGAAAATGACGATTACATACCAATAATGCAAAAAAAAAAACCGAAAGAAGCCTCGGCTTTGACTTCAGACGATTTGCCATCCGCAAGTAAAGTTCTCACACCGCATGTATTAAGTGCTATGGATCGCAACAATATATCAGATCGTAAGGCAGCCAAACTGATCATTCCAATTGCTGTCTCACTTGGTTATAACCCGTCAGCACTTCCAGTTTCCAGAAGCTCGATTCGACGAGAAAGAAAAAAAGCAAGAATCGAGTTCCATGCTGAAATTAAAGCTTCATTTACGACAGAATATCCGCTAGTTGTGCATTGGGATGGAAAGCGTTTGCCTTGATCATATAAATAACAAAAAAGTGGAGCGGCTTCCTATACTCGTGTCTGGAGATGGAGGTGAAAAACTGCTGGGTGTTCCCAAATTGAAGGATGGAACGGGGGAACAAATTGCAAGTGCCGTGTGTAAACTTTTGGAGGAGTGGGAATTAAAAGGTCAAGTTAGTTCTATGAGTTTCGACACTACATCTTCAAATACAGGTTATAAAAGTGGAGCATGTGCTCTACTCGAAATAAAGCTTGATCGCCACTTATTATGGCTAGCATGTCGCCATCATGTGCTCGAAATAATTCTTTCCAAAGTGTTTAATTTGTGCTTTGGGCCGTCTGTATCCCCAGAAATCAAATTATTAAAAAGATTTAAGGAGGTCTGGGAAAATATTTCGCGAGATAGTTACACAACCCTTGATTTATGTTCAGCTTCTAACTTACTGGTTCAAAATACTTTAGCAGTGATTGAAAGAACTGATACGTTAGAAAATACTCGAGATGACTACCATGAGCTCGTCGAACTTACGTTGGTCGTTTTAAATAAACCTCCGACCAAAATTCATTGGCGAGCCCCTGGGCCTATACATCATGCACGATGGATGGCCAAGTTACTTTATGCCTTTAAAATATTTTTGTTTAAAAATCAAAAAAACAAGTTCAACCTGACCAACGAAGAAGAAAAGCAAATTTCACGATTTGTCAAATTTGGTGCAATGATTTACACCCAAGCGTGGGTACAAGCCCCATTGACAGCAGAAGCACCCTATTGTGACTTGCAGTTATGGAAAAACCTCAAGGCATATGAAGAAATGGACTCTGAAATTGGAAATGCAGCAAGAAGTGTTTTGGAACGTCACTTGTGGTATTTATCTGATGAGCTTATCGGGATCGCTCTATTTTCCGACAATCTGACTTGTTTACAAAAAGCAGAAATCATTCGAGGAATGAATGTTGAACCAGGGCCACGAAAAGTAAGAGGTAGTCCCCAAATGTTAACTCCTCAATCTACTTTGGGTGATTTCGCCACAAAAAGGACGGCAGAAACGATTTCCAAATTAAATCTTAGAGATTCTTTCCTGCAACTTGCTCCTGAGACATGGAATGACAATTTGGATTACCTTGAGGGAAAAACACGAATCAAACACTTACGCGTGGTCAATGACACTGCAGAAAAAGGGGTGTAAAACTGTTCGAAGAATTTAGCAAGTCTCTAACGAAAGACGAAGATGAGAAGCAGTTTCTGCTGCAAGTTGTTGAATTAAATCGTAAACTCATATCAGCTGATATAACTAAAAAATCCCTTATAGAAATAGTTTCAAACAAAACCCACTAATGTTTCAATATGTTTTGAATAATATTAACTATATGAATTATATTTTGCAAATATGTTTTGAATAATACTATATGAATTATATTTACATCTTTTCTTTCCAAAATAAAATTATAAAAAATATATTGTTGTAAAATAAAGCCTTTTTATTTACAATAAAGCATTTTTCGAGAATTTTTAAAAATATAACATCGATGAGCACCCTGTTCCTTTCAACCGATTTTCCTTCAATTTTAAATTTAAAGTTTACTAAGTATGGGTAACAAAAAATTGAGTTAGCGTGAAATTTCTGAGACAAATTTTTTTTTTTTCATATATACGTGGACCACCCTAACGTACATACTATTAAGTGAGTTTCATCCATTAACAAATAGTATATTTTTTATATTATTTATTTATTATTGTACAATATTTACTAGTAAAATTAAATTTTTTTTTTTTAATTTTTCCGTAGTCAACATGTCCAACATAACACGCCTGACACTGAGCCACAACAAGATCACCATGATCAGTCCCGGCATAGCCAATCTACTAAACTTGGAAATATTGAATTTATCCAACAATGGCTTGCGCGAACTGCCAGTTTCATTGTCTTCAATGCCAAAGTTGCGCATATTAAATGTCTCGCTAAATCGTTTGGATACTTTGCCACGTGGCTTCGGTGCATTCCCCGTACTGGAGGTGCTCGATTTGTCCTACAATAATCTCAACGAGAACGTGCTGCCTGGTAACTTCTTTATGATTGAAACACTAAGAGCACTTTACTTGGGTGACAATGATTTCGAGCATATACCCAAAGAGTTGGGCAATTTGAAGAATCTACAAATACTCGGTTTACGTGATAACGATTTACTCGACTTGCCACGTGAAATTGGTGAACTTGTTCGTCTGCGTGAGCTGCACATTCAAAACAATCGGTTACAAGTGTTGCCACCTGAAGTGGGCTATCTCGATTTATTGGGCAGTAAATCAGTGATGAAGATGGAGGAGAATCCATGGGTGGTGCCGATACAGGAACAATATTTGCTTGGTATTAGCCACGTCATCGAATATATAAAAACGGAAACGTACAAAATGTGAGTAGCTAATGGTATTCAAATGGGAGTCCAATGATTTAAACGAGTTTGTTTTATCTTTTCAGTCTCTACAATCGTCACATAAAAAGCGAACGTGGACCACCACCGCCCAAAGCCGATAAGAGCAAGAAAGCTTCACGTGTGCGTGCTTAGGCTTTACGCAGCTGTGCAATGAGCGGCCATAGATGAGCTTCGAATTTCCATAGTGCCTTTGGTGCATTAAATGCGCAAAATCAATTTTATTTAATTGTATTAACACTGAGTTTTTATGTCGTATTTCTGCCTGTATCAATCCCTTTTATGATTTTTTTTAAAACTAATATTAAGTAAATGTTAAATTATTAAAAAGTGACTATTTTTCGGGGAAGCAATCGAATTCAAGACTGAGCAGTGGTCGGGGTTTTAAGATCGAGCAGCTGTCTAGTATTCAGTCAAAAATATGAACTCTGAATTCAGAATTCTATGTTTTTGGATGACATGCCCCGTGCTTTTCCTCGGTGGAGTTACCGGACTTGTCTGTTCGTCAAAAGCTGTTTGGTTCCATTAACGAGAATGGCAGCAGGAGTTTGGTAGTGAGAATAAAGGACATTATATTCGTTTATGCGAGTGGCATGGCTGCAGCCACTACAACTCGGTACATCAGTTTTTATGTTTTAAAAGTTTGTAGCTTATGACTCACATAAGTCGTGGAACACTCTACCCGATTTCCAGATGACAGGCCTGAACAAATTTTCAAATTAGGACAGCAGATGAAGGGTGCGTGTGCTATAAATCAAAAACAAATGATGTATCACATTTGAGCTCAAAATATTGGTTTGGTTAGCATATCGGTAAGTTCGTATCCTCATCGTAAGATAAAACCCAAAATGCAGTTGGTCGGTAAGGTTGTGGTTCGGTTAAAGTATTTATAACGATATACTACCAAAAAATATCGACAACAACCTACAGTCCACCAAGCGTCATTTGTATTATTCAATTTGTTTCAGCCACCCCTGAGTAAGCAGTAACAGGACGACTTCTGGGTGGTGTTTTCATCCCACAACTACTTCATAAAAATCAAAAGCACCTCCATCTGACTTGCCAGCCACATTTTTTTCTGTTTTACTCTAAAGTCTTCTTTCGCTCATACACCAGAAATGGCAATACAGGACCGCTGGCAATATTCAAAGTAGTTTATTCCAAATTTAACCGATGCGTACAGTTTTTGAAACTGCCTATGATAATAGATCCTCACAAAAAATATCTTTTAAATATATCTTAATATGCCCTGAGAAGCATTCCCCCGAACCTTTGTTTCGTCCGCTTTAACAACGCTCCGTAAGTTCAACCTACTCGGGGGTCGAGTTTTTCCACCTTTCGCATTCTTCGTATTTTCTATTATGTTAAAACAGAAAAGTATGGGAACTTCTTTGTTAACAACTTTAGCCAATCAGTTCAAAGGGAACAAGGCTACAATTTTTACTTACAAACCAACAACAAAATTACAACAAAAACCATTCGGGATGTTCTTTAAAGACAAAATAATGGCGAAACCCTGTTGTTGTATCAGCAATAAAATCCCCCTGCCTTGTTATCAAATACATTACATAGCATTTTAATCAACCGTTGGAAGAGGTAGTCAGATACCATGCGCAAGCGGGTATCCAGGAAATATTTTCGGTGGGGGTCCAATTTTTTTTTTTTTTCAAAAAAACCGTCTTGACTTGAAAATGGAAATGACTTAAATAAAAGTATTTTTCTTACGACTGCAAGCGCAACCCAAATTTATCAAAACCTAAACTTTGACCCCAAATAACTATTGATTGAGCCGAAGTTTTGTGTTTCGAAATATTATGGAAAACGCCTTAAAAATGTTGTATGGGAGCTGGTTACGCCTCAGGGAATTTTTATAGCCCTTTCCGACCGTATACGCACAATTGTGCGTGTAGGTTTAAGTCTTAATATTTCCACAAATACTTGAGGTAGAGTAAAATAAACTGAGGTATACATATGTACATAAATATGTGGGGCAAAACACGCCAAGTGTGCCAGTTCAAAAAATTTGATGTCACCGATAGTCTTGAAATTTTGCAATTTTATTGTATGGATCTAAACTTTAGATTTCTTTAGATTCTAAAGCATCAAAGGTGCAAAAGGATTTCGCTCTAACATCATTGGTTGTTAAAATACAGGGCCGTAAATATTGAGATTTCATAAGAAACATGTATTTTCGAAAATTCACTGCTCACATGAAAATTTGTTTAACAAAAAAGTTTTCTCTACGCATTATGGTTTTTTCGTCTACTTTTCGAAAAAGATACAAACTTGAAAAAATAATTTTGTTTCCAAAAATTTTCGAAGCACAAAATTTGTTTTTCATTTTTTTTGAAGAGTCCTTTTAAATTTTTAAAATGATTCAAAACGAAAGCTCAATTCTTCCTCTTCAAAATGGTTTATAATTTAGAATGGAGTCTCTGAAACAAATGGGTGTTAACAAACACTGAAAGCGTGCGGGCACGCGCCGAGTGTGGCTACTGCATTGCTTGACGCGCGACAACTTGGTGGTCGCCAGTTTAAAAAAGAAATACGCCTTGTATGAATTCAGAATAATTTTTTTATTATGAACAAAATCATGTTCTGTCTTTTTTTAAACAATATTCAGCGGGGAATCAAGTGTATTTATATTTTTGCGTATCCTGAATAAGCTAGATTTGCTATAACTAGGTCGGAAAGGGATAGGTAGGTAGGGTAAAACCGGGATAGTTGCCCCACTTTTTGGAAAAGCTGCCTAAATTTGAAAATATTAGTTTTATTTGAATAATTTTTTTTAATATAGCTAGTTCAATATTTTAACTTTAATTATTTAAATTTTGGTTTACCTATCGTACACGGTTTTTCCAGAAATTACTTTTTCCTGAAACCTTCTTTTTGAGGGATAGATGCCTATCTTAGGGATAGTTGCCCCACCATGAAAATATTGCGAAGGATAGATGCCCTTTATGGCATGTAAGCGAAAAACACAAATCGAACGCAACTCAAAACCATAATAAATTAAACATGTTGGGTTTTTAATCTTTTAATTACTATCATTAGAAGATACCTAAATCAAGTATTAGGTACATCAATGGCCATACCTACATACTTTATTAAATTGAAGCGTTTGCTTTCAAGAATTGGCATGCATTTTTATATATGTTTATTAAATTCAATTTTATAGGTACATACGTGTTTATTTAGAAAAAAATAAAAATTATATTTTTATAAAAATACATTTTACATACAATCTTACACTAAAATAAAAGCTACTTAGTAAATCTATTGGAAACTAGAGGCAGCCAATAGTTATATAAACGTTTATTATATCCCTTTTTTGTTTTTTAGCAGCATATCGTCGAATTAATGTCCTCGATGGAATCCCATATTTTTAGGATAATTCGTTTATCCCCATCGTATTTTTGTTCATTTCGTCGAACGCGGCCTGCAGGCTTTCTGTAGTCCCTTCCTTTTGTACTTTCGCGGCATAATTTTGCTGAAAACTGTTAAAAGTCCATAAAGTAATACATAAAACATATATCAGACTCCAAAAGTATGTAAAAAATATATTCTTACTCCTTTGCCCCTAAGGGCATCTATCCCTCGAAAAATCAGGGCAACTATCCTTTTTGATAGGGATAGATGCCTACGAATTTTTTGAATAAATTATAAACAAAAAAACATCTATTTTTAGTTAGATGCAGTCTCAATGAATGAGTTTATTAAGGTACTAAAAAATATAATGGAATTTATTACTAGTTATAAAGTTATACAAAGCACAATACTTACCTTTAAAACTTTTACGGGTATTTCAATTTCGTCGCAAACAAAATGTTTTATACTAACAAAACGCGTGTTCACTGCTCGAAGCCCTTAGATAACTAAAATGAGCTGTGGCTGCGGCTGCTAATTATTAAATTAATTGTTAGTCACGAGCTCGGGAAGTTAGATTTTTTGAGTATTGGGCATCTATCCCGTTGGGGCATCTATCCCGGTTTTACCCTACATAAAGCTTCGAAGAGGAACACAAATAAACCGAAATAGCGCTTAGGTGTATAAAGGGCCGTGCGCAGGAATAAGCCTTAGATACGCGCCTGAAAAGGGGATGGACCAAAGTTAAATTGGCATTAGAAGAGTAGGCTCATTTGTGCAGATAAAAAGATGATTAGTGTCATGGTTAGGCATGTTGCATGCCGGGTAGACAATCAGCATGTTCGGGTTCAGTGTTTAAAGGTAAGAGTTTAGTCTGTTACAATATTCAGAATCTTTTCTCCTCAGACTACTCGCGTTCTTCTTCGGAGATAGATGGAGCTTGTGCTTGAACGACAGCATTTACTGACTCTGTGTGGATAAGATTAAGGGCCTGCCTGTATACCTTTGGAACAAACGGCGAAAAGATGTGATGCTGGATTTCCTGGATTGCCTTATAAAAACTATTCTAGTTTCTCTTCCTTTCATTCGCTAACGCCAGCCGGTTGCTTTTGACAATCTTTACGCTAGTGTGTTGTTGCTCTAGAGTTGACGTTACCTTGTTATTGTACCATGTTTCAAGCGAATTTTCAAAAGATGTAGATCTGTAAGGCACTTATCAATTCTTTTTAAAGAAATATTGCAATCATCACTGGCTTTTGAGCAATCACATGAGATTAATTTTCTGGTTCTGTGCAACAGATTCGACAACATTTTTGCAATGCTTCGAATTTTTTGAAATTTTAGAAAAATATTTACCTATCTTGGATTTATGTTGCCGAAATAGCTAACTGGATATTTCGAATGGGATTGAGAGCTACGCAGTTCTATAAACGGTTGTCGACATAGTTTATAAGTAATTTTTATGCATAAACTTAATTTCTGTTAAAGCTTTTATTAAATTTTATTATACATACCAAATTGTAATCAATCATAAAATGAAGACGCTTTTGTTTATGCTTAAAATTGAGCGAAATGTAGAAATTTCACAAGTTTTTATTTCTAAACAGCACATTTTACATTAAAAAAATACATACAAATAAATTGTTTATTATAATTTATAAAAGTCAACTAACAATGTGAGTTTATTAGGTATGCGCTTAACTTCATATACATACATATGTACATACATACATATTCATATGCAGTTGTAATATTTATTTGTATTTATTACCTAAACTACTTACATATATAAACTTGTAATAATAAAAAGAAATTAAAATTATGAAGAAAATGATGCTTTGTTTTATGACTTTATACGCTTTCAAAAATATTCATATTTGTATCAAGGTGTGTCTGTGTGTGTGTGTATGCAAATCTATATATGTATGTATGTGTGTGCATACAAGAACTAGTTTATACTAAGCTTAATTATTTAAAATAATGAGGCATTTATGATTTGCAAAGCAAACTTCAACAAAAATATATGTATATGTATACGTATGTATGTATGTAGGTCATATACATACATTATTTAGTACTTATGTAGTTATCTGTTTATTTATTATTAAATTTATTTGAATACATTCCAGGCATATGCATTACTAATGCTGTTATAATGATTAATGAAACAGAGATAAGAACCTCAAGGAAGGCAGTCAAGGTGCTTTTGTGGCATAAAAATACTTACTATCTATATATGTACATAAATATATTTAAAAAAAAATATTATTTAAAAGCAAAGTTGTTCTAAATTTTATCTGCGTATGCTTATCAAATAAAAAGCTTTAGCTTAAAAAATTAAAAGCTAAACTAAAACATATGTTATCTTTGTAAAAGTACTTGTTCTAAATTTTTTTAAATACTTTCGAAATAGTTCACAAAAAAGGCAAATTGTGGGTCATCATTAATTTCTATGAGGATAAAAAAAAAAATTTCATGATTTCTAAAATGTTTTATTTTGGCTTAAAATCAAAGATAATCGAATACTTTCCAGTGAGTGGAAATAAATAAATTCGGCTCTCATACCAACACGAGTTATTTTTGCGAATGGAAGAAAATCCGTGAAGATTTGTAAATTAAAACTTTACAGTTTAAACTTTATTATTACAATAGTAAATGCAAAGAGCATAAATTAGATATTGAAAACATTGTTGTTTCTACTACATGAATTATAATCGGCGGGAATGAGAATATATGCTCAATTATTCAGTAAGTAACAGAAGCAAACAAAGCGAATATTAAGTTTTTGGTATTTTAGCTAATATTATAGTGGACCTTTATTCCTCGTTGGTCTTCTAAGGTTCATGAATACCCCTAGGATTCGCTTTTTCTTTGTCAGCTACGGTTTGTCTTGCTCAGTTATGTATTAATAAATGCAGCAGGAGCGAATCCAATGTATTAAAAATCAAATAGACTGTGGCCAGACTACTAAAACTGCAGCATTATTTAACGCTTGAAAAACTAGAGCATACATTTCATTGAATTCTGCTATATCGAATGTTATACAACAAAAAAAGAAAAACTTATTTAAAAAAATTAAACAGATGTTATTGTTATATCAAAAACTTTATATTCGGCGATATTGCTACTCTTCATACATAAATAGATATATCGACGACTGGATGGAACATCACTTTATTTCAAAATATTTTTCAATAAAGCTCTATTCCGGTTTTTTTTTTCAAGCACGGCCGAAACGCATTTTTGAAAGAAATTTCGAGATATACATATATGGCGTTTTTGAAAAATATTTTGAAATATGATGATCTCCCACTCAGCCGTCGATATGTGGATTATTCTGGAAATATCATAAAAAGCGTTATTTTTTTACGAATATGGGGTTTACATTGTTACTATTGTTTTTAATAACAAATTAGCATTCACCGTTCTAATTTTGGTAAGTAAAAAAAGTTTAAAATCTAGTAAAAAGTTAAAAAAAAAAATATTGTAATATCTTCCGCACAAAATCTAACCTTGAAAACCTTCCCTGTTGGTTGCTAATTTTGTTATTATTTATATTTTAATTTTAAATGCAATTCATCATTATCAAAATGCAGTTTTTCAAAACAATGCCATACACTGCCGTACAATTGAATAGGGGCCAACAATTTTCGGAATTAAGTAATAAGATGAAACGGAAAAAGCCAAACCGTTTTGTATTTTTAATTTTTTTTTTTTCAACAAGAGAACTGGACCACTCTGCGCCCCAGAACGCTTACAGCAGTAGGTATTAGCATCTTTTGTTTCATTGTGCGTCCTTCCACGTTCACTTATTGGTTATCGGAGATCTTAAACTTTAAGTTAGACGTCTAGTTGTGCAACGGGGAAAGTTTCATTCAAATTCATTCAGAATTATTTGAGTGATGCGAGCACAAACTTGCAGACACACAGACAAATATTTTTAAACGGTTACTTCGGATTATATAGTATTAATAATAATGCCTCCCATTAATTTTTTCTTTAATATCTTGCTTTTTGGATGAGTTAATTCTTTAAAAATCAGGAAATATTGAACCTATTGAGCTAACCGGCAGTGTATATAATTCCACGTTTTTCATTAATTTGCTAACAAAAAAGAGATTACAAATTTGTTAAATATAAACCAATCTGATGTTTTAAATATTTAATATAAATTAAATTGTTATATAGTTTTATTTTTATGCATAGTATACAGTAAACCAGATCAAGAAAGATTCTAAAATATTTTTAAATGTTGGTTTGGTTGCTACAACAAGGCATTAGAGAAACAAAACCTCGGGAGTCTATCCAAGTACACCTGAGAATACATTGAACAGGGTGTTTTGAGCTTAAGTTATGGGAGAGCTTTCGACACTCGCAACTTTTTACCACGCTCCGTTTCATCGGTAATCAGATTCCCAACTACTTTCTTTTCAAAACTGTATAGGCAAGCCAATCCTCGTAATTTTATAGCCTCAGTTGGTTCTAGAAGTCAAGCTTGGTTTTCGTATTTTGAAATTAGCACATTGAATTAATTTTTTCAAAAATGTTGTTTTTGTTATTGGTTTGACTGTATTTTCTTTTTGCATGCTTATAAGCTACACAGCTGACCCTATTTTAAAATGTTTTTAAAAAGCTCCCATTTCTGGATTGCTTCTCAAAAAATTTTTTACAAGCTATGCCATCTGATACTTATTTTGCGATAGGATAAAAAACTTTGAAACACATTACGGAAAGTCACCTACAGAGCTTCACGGGACGAATAAAAATTTAGAATACCAGATAAAGGCGCAATCAGTGCAGTGGAGCCTTATCATCACCCGGTCACGCGTTTCCTATCCAAATTATAAGACTAATTCTTCTACGAATCGGCGGTACGTGTTTTGAAGCGCTGTATTGATTCGAAGCAGAGGCTTATTTTGTACACTCTAGATTGAGGAACTAGCTTCCAGAACGCAACATAAAGCTAATAACTGACAAGAATAATTAACTAAGAATTATTATTAGCTGTTTTTGAGCTCACAAAACTTACAAATATAACAAAATTTATAAAGGCCCTCACAAACTGCTTAGTGCTTAAGTATAAAGTACTTATGTACATATATTTGCACTTATAAAATGTTTAGTGATCAGGCCCAACGAACTTATTTATGCTCTTATACACAGCTTAATATTTAGAATAATCAGTAAAAAGGCTTTTTTTTGGAAATACGCGCCTAATAAATGTGTTTCTCAAAATCCTTCCTATCGTATCTGATTTACTATATACTGAACTCTAATCAGTCAGCTAATTTCACATAATCAAATGCAATTATTCATACGTAAATAGTTTATACCCATTAAATGCTATTGCATGTCCAATTCAAATTTATATCTACATTTTCAATTTTTTCTTAAATATTTTTTAAATGTCTGCTGTCACAAATCTTATTTCACTTTCATTATTCTTATTCTATTTGCTCATTAAATTTTCTGCACAAAATATTAGAATTATGCTTTTAACCTAGTTTTATCATTTCACATCTTTCTTTTATCTTTTAGCTATTTCAGCATTCGCTTTTGTCTTTCAATCTATCAAACTTTCGAATACACTTTCCTTATCTAAGCTTATGTCCAATTTCACTATTTAATTTAGATTCATATTTTTGTATTTGTTATTTTTAGTTTTTGATTATTTTCATGCTTGTTCCGCTTGTTTTTTTTTTTTTGTATTTTGTATATCAATTAATTTAAAAAATATATATTTATTTATTCATGTATTTTATGTTTAAATATTTTTTTATTTTTTATTTTTGTTAGTTTTCGTATTTATACTTTGTTTGTGTGTTTTAAATAATAATAATTAGCGTAAAAATTACATTTACATTTAATTTGAGTTCATTTGATTTTTGTTGTGTTGTTGTTGTTTCTGTGGTTTTTGTTGCTGTTGATTTTTGTTGCTGCTGTTTTTTCTTGAGCATTTGTTGTTGCTGCTGCTGCTGTGTTTGCTGTTGCTGCTGTCAAACTTTGTTATTGGTTGGCCGTGTGGTCGCTTCATAGGCTCCACGTCCCAGCGCAGCATAAGCATCCGCATATAACTCAGGATTTTGCAGCGATGGCGGTCGATTATAATTTGCTGGTTGCGGAACGACGCCTGTGCGCATGTGATGAAGCAGAAATTTTTTAAAATGAAAGAAGTTGATTAAAATCAAGAGCACGAATGTTTATAAAAAAGTTAGTAAAATGTTTGGTATTTTACACATTCAAAATACATAAAATTTGTATAAAAGAAAATTATATTACTTATATAACATATTAGTTGTGTAGAACTTAAATATTGATATTTTTTATTTAGTAAATAAACAAGTAAATTAGTTTAAAATCAAACATACATATATACATTCACGCACGTTGCAGTTAGTATAGTTAGTTATTTCTTGCAGTTTGACAATCTTCTCAATTTGGCGCCTTCTTGGAAATTTTTAATTCAATTGGCATTACCACAAAACTCCGTTTTTTAGAAAATCACTACCTTTCTTTACTTTCAATTAAAAGTGGAAGTCGTCCATGAGGGAGGTTCTCTTGGGATAGTTTTTCCGATCAACTGACGAAAGAAAAGACCTCACAGATTCGCAACGGTCAGAGTTTTATTCTATTAAACTATTATTAGGTCACATTACTCTCTATCCACCAGTTTCAGTAAGAAATTGAGAAATATGGTGATTGGTTTTTAAGAAAATAAATCTTATAACTTTAAACGACTTATTCTTGTATATTTGTATATCCACTACTATCTCCCGAACGACTTCACCGATTTTAATGAAATTTGGTACATAGGTACTATGCTTTGTTTTAAGATTTTCTAATTTGCCACCTATGTACATACATATATACATTTTTTTAAATATTAAGCAATATATGGCAATAGGGGTATCAAATGAAAGGTATTTTAGGCCGTATACCAACCAAAATATTTTCGAGTAGGATTGCCACCTAGGGTTGCCACTTGAACACATTTTATTTGTTCCTTCAGATATCGACCACTATCTCGGGAAAGGCTAAACCGATTTCGATAAAATTTGGTGGATGGATAGTATGCTTCCTTCTTAGATTTTCTACTTGAATGTTGCCACTAATGGAAACTTAGAGGGTTGCCACCTTTCCGATTTTTTTTAAATATATGGCAATATGGGTTTCAAATGAAAGGTATTTTAGGGCGTATACCAACCAGAATATTTAATACACAACAGGTGTCGCCAATGTATGTTACGTGACTTTTTGTGGTTCGTGTTCGATATTTTGGAAATCTATTTTGGAAATTTATGCTCTTGGTAGGTAAGATTATGCGGCAAATTCGAAAAATACCGAGCAAGTCTCGGTCACCCAGGTACTAATCATTTAAGGGAGGAATATTAAAACAAAATTTGTTAGCGCATGTGTCGAGATATTTAGACAGGCCCACCGAAATCAGAGAATCCGCAGATAAATTGTAAGTAAATTCATCCAGAACCAAGCACTTGAAATTTGGTATATATATATGTATGTATGTGCATAGGTCTTTATCCGACGGAAAAGTAATATAAAAGAAGTTCTTTGAACTGTAAAGTAAATTCAAAAAATGGGTTTTACAAAAAAATTAAGAACGTGAGAGATTGTGACCTCCGAAAAAGTGCTCGGTTCTCCGACTGCTGAAAGCACAAAAACAAGATCGTATGTGCTTATCTCCTATCAAAAGTAGCAAAACTGCTTCTTGTAGATCTCTAAGACGATCAGTTGTTTTGTATTTGACAAAGCGTTGGAAACAAAATTTCAAAAATTTGAGCTTCAAAAGCAGCGCTTATTGCATGCTCTTTAAAGTAGCCAGAGAGCAATGTTATTTAAGCCTGGGAACATAAATTTCGAGGTTTACGTAGAATTAGCCAAACAGAACACATCATCTAAATACATACAGATTGATTTGAAAATTTCAAGCACCATTCCCCATTCACATCATAAATTATATTTAGTATATTAAAATAGATAAATTTACCTAAAAAAGATAAATTTTGTGTGTTAGTTGAATCTAAAACTTAAATATAAAAAATAAATTTTTTAAATATAAAACATAAATCATTTATTAGTATTAATTAAAAAAACCAAACGCTGGTACATGCTGAAACAAAACAACAACAATTGATCAAAAAATACACAATCACAATGAACAACAACAAAATATTTTTACGAAAATAGATAAAAAATTTGTTTCTTCACTTCGACAAACAAAGAGAAACAAATAAAAAATTAATTAAATATTGAAAAAAAAAAAATATTTCTTTAAAATTCATTAATCATAAAAATAATATAAATTGCACAAATGCTTGACAGTAGATAATAGTGAAAATGGCGTTAGAATAAAGAAAATAAATTATTTGTAGGGATTGGAGAATGTGTCGTACCAATTTGGTGATAATGAAAACGTGGAGGAATATTTGTATGTATGTCTGTGGCAGATGTTGTGGAGTGATCAATGAGTACACGAATGTGGGTTCAGTAAACAATCTTGCGATGTTTTTTTTCATTGGACTGCTGAGAGCGCTGTGGGGACTCTTTAGAAGAGCGCCCCGCAGCAGAGGTCGATGAAGTATGTGCAGCTGGATTGCGGGATTTATTACGTTTGGCGGCCGGTGCTGTGTACGTTCAACGGAGTATTGAAAGAAAGTAAATAATCTTGATTAAATGAGCACAAAAACGGTAAATCATAGCAATAAAATTAATTGAATTCAAACAAAATTATAAAATTTAAAAAAAAATTAATAAAATGTCTTTGACGCAAAACAAATCAAAAAGTGTATGAGAAACCTAATAGAAATTTTTAAAGAAGCATTTGTGCGAAAAACAAAAACTATGCGACTCTCTTTTTCGGCACATCAACGCGTTTTGGTGCCGATCGTGGCTGAAACACACCTTTAGGCGGCACATAAAATGCCTGCGAGAGTGTTGCCTGCACTACATGTTGTTGTTGTTGTAATTGTTGTGCTTGTACCGCGCCGGTAGGCGGCAGAGGTAGCGGCATTTGTTGACGTGCAATAACACCAGCGCTAGGCCCTACAACGCCACCGCTGACCACTGCGCCATTTGGCACAATCCCAACACCACTTGGCACACCACCAACCACAAGGACAGGTGGTGGCACATCTGCATACCCGCCATGTGTTGTACTGCGTGTTCCACTGGATGGACGCGCTGACGGTCGTGAACTACGCCCATGTGCTGGCGCGCGCCCACTCGCTGCAGCCGCAGTACCACTTGCTGCCGCACGTGCACCGCTAGGATGATGAGCATGATGTGGACCGCCGGTAGGCAACGGCACTACAGAGTGCCCACCCTGTTGGCGATCCCAGTGTTGAGGATGCGCACTACGTTGATGTCCACTAGCTGCGCCGCGTTGCTCATGCGCAGGCGGTGGTATGCTACGTGGGCCCGCACCACGACCCTGATGATGGCGTTGCTGAAATGAAAGAATAAAATTAAATTTATCGAAATTTTCAATCAACAAGTCAAAATTGTATAAATATTCATAAATGACACTCACCATTCGCCTCAGTGTATTCATTGGAGCGCGCAGCGTTTCGCTAATGCGGCGCGCTCGTCGTTTTTTCGGATTTGAGCTAGGCGTGTGCACAGCGCAGCACTTAATGAAAATGCCCATTACAATGATAAAGCAGACACCCATTATAACTACATAATACCAATACTCGGTAACCCATTGCGCCACCGTTAAAAGCGTTTCACGATTCAACAACAAATTCTTCAGTCGAACCAATGGGCCATCTGCATCGACGGCACGACACTTAAGAAATACATCACAGTAACCCTGGAAATTATCGCATGGCGATCCAGGACGTAAATTTATACCACCCACTGGCAGACCAAATTTATGGGCAAATTCACTAGTGCTCCGACATGTGCCACTATCATTGCCATTCTGGCAAGCGAGTTCGCATAGTCGACGCTTATCGACATGCGGCACCGCTTGTGATGTGAGGAAGCATTCGGTCATGTTCCACAGTAAGCAAATGCTGCCAGAACATTCGCCGCGTATACAAAGCGCTGTGCCATTGTTGCATTTAGTTTTATCATCACGCGGTTTGGGTTCTGGACATTCGGCGGTAGTGCCATTGCATGTGCTCGACCAGGAACATTCCGTTTCCTCTTTGCATTTTTGGTGATAATTCGTTGGCACAAATTGGCATGAGTTGGATAGACAGCATGGTCCCTGTGATGGTGAGCATTCTGTTTTGGCGCGACGCGTACAACCCTTTGCTGAGCTATTCATCGATAAATCATATTCGCTGATGATGCGTGGATAACAGCAAATATCTTTGCATTCGTCTTCATTAAAACCACAATCGCACTCTTCGCCCGATTCGACAATCTTATTGCCACAGAAAGCGCCCTCCGACACCTTGAAGCAGTCACGCTTCGTGTTGCCAACCAAAACATCGAGCACATTGGAAATGTTACGTATGGAGCATGGTGAGAACTTAGAATTATTTGGCCGATCGCCTGAGGTGGCGCTGGCAAACATAATGAAATTTCCGTTTAGACCGCCGGGACGACATTCTAGTGGATAGTCGTGCTGTGAATAAGAGATACAAGTTGTATAAGCATCCTATGTCCGATATCAGAAAACGATTAGAAAACTCACCGGCGAACCAAAATTATGTCCTATCTCGTGTGCCAACGTCAGCTGTGACACCTTAGGTGGCACCCGACTATTATAGTTAACGAATGTGATTATGCCCGTGTTTAGCGAGCGTTTTGTGCTTTGATATTGTCCACCGACTGTTTCAGTGTAAGTCTTGAATTTCTCACAAATGCCACCAGAAGCACCAGAGGCGCTGGCTACCCAGGCTAAACCTAGAGTACCACCGGTAAAGTCTCTGCAAAAGGATATGAGTTAAGAGCATTACAAAAAACATTCAACGTTTGTTCAAATTTTTTCAATTAATTACCTATAAGTGAACACATAGGCTAAACAAAAGTCCGAATGATCCTCCAACGAGTGCAAATTCAAAAAGTTCGAAACATCCATATGCTCATTGCAGAAGGCATTATGTGGTCCATTGTATGAATTGCGACAAGCAGAGTCGTCATCAATTTTGATGCGTTGCACCTGAAGCGAGATAAATATATTATTGTTATTGTGATTTACAGCATCGATATTTTAGGAACATATTGGGTCCGAGCCGTCAAAATTTAGATCGGTATGTTCTGTCATGAAAGTGATTTAAAGAGGTTTATACTGAAATACCGCGCCTTACATGAAGGTCGAGTAGTAGCAAAATTCAGCAGGAACCGTTAGTTCCGTTATTGTGCTTTAGCTACGAGTATTTTGCCCACACTATACGTAAACTATCTTCTGGTACCAGATAGAGAGAGCTAAACTACTTCCAAACGTCACATTCAATCTTTTAGGTAGCTGACAATCTATTAGTTCTTTTAGTATATTACAAAAAGTTCTTCAGAAAAAATTAGTGTTGTTTTCTATTTGCATTCCTCTTCACTCACCTCGAAACGTATATTACGATGTTCACTACGTCCATCGAATTTTGTATTACGATATATATAATTTACGGCAGTTACATGATGTGCAATTAGTGAAGTAATCTCCTCGCGCGTCTTCACGTCAATCTCGTATTTCCGACCACGATCGTGCTGAAAATAATAATAGATTTTTATAATAATAATATAGAATTCAATAACTTATTTCAAACAAACAAATCAAATGGTTCGATAAGTTCTTGTAAGTTGTTGTTGTAAAATATGTCGGAATAGTGAATGAGTTCTTAAAAATAGTGTCTAAGTACAGGAAAGATTCGGATACACATTATATGAAAGATTCTACCTCTAGCAAACCTCTTCAAAACTTTTGAAGTTTCTGTTTATGTTTATATCTTACAGGGACTGACTTGAAATACTTTGACATTAAAGGTGGCTAATGTGATGGATGGTTTTGAAATGGTTTTTGATCACTTCGTAACGATTCCAAAATATTTTCGCAATCATTTCTGGGTCATTTTCCGCATAAATTTGGAACGATTCCATGAAGTGTTTTTGATCGACTGTTTTAGAATCAATTTTATTCTTTTTGTCTAGGGTCGCACTAGCTCAGAGTGGCCATATAGTAAAATTTGCAAATATTTTTGGATTTTCAAGGCAAAACTTTTTTGTCACTTTAATTAGAATTTTTTGCTAAGTAAAAAAAGAGTTAACATTCACATAAAGTTCGGGAGCATATAGTAAAATTACACGAATATTATAACCAGGTGGCTTCCTCATAAAAGGATCTTCTTGGCACTTTTTTGTAATATTTTTCGATATTGTTGAGGTCGTGAGAGGGTTAAAATATTCTAAGAAAATCTTTACCGTAAAATTTTACTGGAGGTCTTCGAAGGAAACAAAAAAAAAAATTAATGGCGCTGGCTACAAAACAGCACCCAGCTTTCCGTATGTTCGCATATTTCGGGAGACCAAACAAATGAACGAACTTGTCCTTTTCGCAATAATTTTTGCAGACTCACAAAACACTTTATTTATTTTTTTTTAAATTGTTTGAAATAAAACTTCTTTTCTCAAATAAAACTACAAATACACGATTTCTGGAATACGTAATCTTTAGTAATTGTGTCATGGTTCTGAATGGTCTATAGAGTGGAGTATGTACGCCAGCTTCAATAGTGGATACATAATCTATTATATGAATTAAGCCCAGTAATGTATTTGTTTCCAGCAATCTTGCGCTTATCCATGGATAGTGCTATAATATCGAAAAGGATCAGAAACTATTCTCCTTGTATTTTTGCTAGTTTAAAAATGTTCAGTCTCATACACATCTGATATATGTATGCCAACGCAACGTCAAATGAACTAAGTATGAAATGAACAACCCCATCCTAGCTTTCAAATCTATATCCGGTAGCATATGTAATGTCGTTAAAATAAAAAATAAAAAATTGAAATAAGCTAAGCCGTGCAAAATTGTGTATTCCGTTTCAGAGCACTTACGGCACCTTAATTTTTTTTTTTGGTTTTTATAAGCCCTACATTCCCTGCACCCGCATCCTGTCACATTTGGGAGTGTGATGCGCTGCTATGCTCAAATAGCTTTTTACTCCACAAACAACATTTTTATCTACCTATATAAATTTACTAACTCGCTATACTCGTACACAACGATTACATATCTTTCTCATAATCCTTTTGTTCCTCTTCAGTATACACTAAATTTCGACGTTACACTCCGCCATCTCTATACCTAGCCTACATATTCCATGATATGAACATCCGCGCGGAAATCTCAAACAAAATGGTGAAATTATGCAAACATTGGCATTGGTAAAAAAAAAATAAAGCAAAAGCAAGGAGTAAACAAAATACAATAACAAGAGAATTAGAGCAGTTTAAAATAAAAAGAATAATACGAGTGAATATATGTAAAGGATAAATGCATCAACATAAAGACAAACGCTAAGAAACAATGGCGAACGTAAACTTCATAACTAAACTGAATTCATAACTCTGCCTTGTGCTATGTTTCATTTCGGTAAGCTATGTATTTGGCCCAACTCCCTACAAAAGTATACATACCCTGCAGCGAACTCAGTAAGTAGTGAGACAAATAAGAATAAGATCGACTTTCACAAAATAAAAACTGGCGGTTGAGTAGCCAGTGCAAGGTTTTTTGTTTGAATTGCATGTGAAAACAAATAGGCTGGAATCGCTTTGATTCGAAATCAACGAAATAGATCTAAACTATAGACTATTTCACTTGTTTGAAACTTTCTATATAGTTCTGAAGTAAAATGAGCTAAAGTAGAATGGAAAACCCACATAAAAAAATTTAGATCGAACTACTAGTGGTTCCAAATGCACTTCAGTTCAGAACTAGAAGTTTTCGCTACAGGGCATTAGGATGGTATATTAAACTACGTTTATGTATTGTATGTATTTCACTTACGTCAGCAATTCCTTCGCGTATATGCCGCCATATCAACGGATCCGTTTGTATATACAACGAGCAGGTATTTTTGTTCTCTTCACGTCGCGCGCTCGCCCCATTGGAATTGGAGCCGGTAGCACGTCGTATACGTTCATGCACCTTAGCATGCCATGCTGCGCGATCCATATTTTGAGGCGTATACTTTCGCCCCGTTTCCGGATCATAAAACGCCCCTGAGAAACTGCTACCACCACTACCGCTGCCGCTAGCCATACCATAAATGTCATCGGCTGATGAAGCCTTTGGCGTCAATGGTCCCCATGCAGCCGCCTCATCATCATCATCGAAGCGAAGATTCGCGTCTTTGGAGTATTTTTGATAAGGATATTTGAAGTCGTCGTCGCCAACAACACTACTACTACTGCTGCTGCTGCTGAAGTCGTTACTCCTTGCAGGAGGTATTGTCGTCGTTGTCGGCGCATTTACTGTGTGAGTTGAATATTTTTTCGGTGGACGCTGTTGCGCGTAACCAGCTCCTGGTCCTGTTGCTTGTGCAGTGGCTGTTGCTGTTGCTGATGCGGCAGTCGATTTTTTGTGCTTCTTGTTTGTTGTGGATGATGCAGCTTTATCTCGTTCATGTTCCGCTACGTCCTGCATTTGTGTCATGCGCTCACTATGGGGTTTGGTTAATTTGTGCTGTTGTTGTTTTTGGTGGGTGACATCATCCTTCGACATCGGTTCCGGTAACTCTTCAACAGCGGAGTTTTGTATACTTTCCATCCATTGGGATACCTCCTCTGTAATACCACAACCAGCAACATGTCCTGCGGATTATGAAACGAGACAAAGAAACAAAAAGAAGAAATGAAAAAATATGAAAACAGTTGAGTTAACTTGAATTATGCAAATCACAAAAAGAAGAGTGCGAATAAAAAATAAATGTTAAGTAGATATGTCTATAAGATTAAAGGGACATAACAGTCAGACACACACAGGTACTAAAGTGAGAAACGTTGTGGTAGTGAAGCCACTTGAATGCGTATGAAATAGGCTGATGTTGGGACTTTCTTATTTTTAAACTCTTTTAAGTAGATACTGTAGCTCTTTCGCATGTGAGTTCAACAGATGGGAACATTTTGATACATTTATTAGGTTTTAGCTTACTGTTATAAAATAAAGAATTTAGTGATTCTAAAATATATCTAAAGTCATATCGAATAATCTTCGTTCAGGTTCAACAACAGAGCCCGTTCTGGCCTATTGAGTATGTCCTGTTGGAGACCAATTGTAAAAATGTATATCCGAACGGGAACGATGACCGCTTTCTGCTCCTACCGGTACGGCTAGGCTATACAAATTAAATTTAATTCAAGCATTAAACTACTTGGAATCAGTGATAGC
This sequence comes from Sphenella marginata, assembly GCA_951509765.1. Lineage (NCBI taxonomy): Eukaryota > Metazoa > Arthropoda > Insecta > Diptera > Tephritidae > Sphenella > Sphenella marginata. The sequence goes on along the minus strand of OX608080.1, from coordinate 90,115,921 downwards.
CCACTATAGACGGAAGTGATTAATCGCGACCAGACCTGTCACATCTGGATTAAAATTAAAAATGAATTATATTAAACTGCTCTATTAATTTAATTGATTAATTATGATAACCGAACATTTTTATAATAATCAATCGATTAGGACTAAATTTTAGGTTCGATTAACAAGGATTTAATAGGATTTATTTCGTTTTCAAATTTAATCCTAGGATTAATCAAAATTTAATTTGACAAAAATTTTTTGATTAATCGCGACCAGACCTGTTAAATCTGGATTAAAATTAAAAATCAATTATATCAAACTGCTCTATTAATTTAATTTATTAATTATGATAGCCGAACATTTTTATAATAATCAATCGATTAGGACTAAATTTTGGGTTCGATTAACAAGGATTTCGTTTTCAAATTTAGTCCTAGGATTAATCAAAATTTAATTTGACTAAAATTTTTTGATTAATCGCGACCAGACCTGTTAAATCTGGATTAAAATTAAAAATGAATTATATTAAACTGCTCCATTAATTTAATTTATTAATTATGATAGCCGAACATTTTTATAATAATCAATCGATTAGGACTAAATTTTGGGTTCGATTAACAAGGATTTAAAGGATTTATTTCGTTTTCAAATTTAGTCCTAGGATTAATCAAAATTTAATTTGACTAAAATTTTTTGATTAATCGCGACCAGACCTGTTAAATCTGGATTAAAATTAAAAATGAATTATATTAAACTGCTCTATTAATTTAATTTATTAATTATGATAACCGAACATTTTTATAATAATCAATCGATTAGGACTAAATTTTGGGTTCGATTAACAAGGATTTAAAGGATTTATTTCGTTTTCAAATTTAGTCCTAGGATTAATCAAAATTTAATTTGACTAAAATTTTTTGATTAATCGCGACCAGACCTGTTAAATCTGGATTAAAATTAAAAATGAATTATATTAAAATGCTCTATTAATTTAATTTATTAATTATGATAGCCGAACATTTTTTTAATAATTAATCGATTAGGACTAAATTTTGGGTTCGATTAATAAGGATTAATGAGGATTTATTTCGTTTCCAAATTTAATCCTTGGATTAATCAAATTAATAAAAAATTTAATTTGGTTAACATTTTTGATTAACTGCGATTAACGAGGATTAATAACAAATTTTAGATATTGCAATATTAATTGAAATTAAAAAAGTTTACAATTTTGTGTTTTTTTTTTTTTAGCTATACATGAGTAAGGAAGGTTTCCTAAAGGGGAACGTTCATGTGTTACGAGCTCTTTTATGAGTCCTAAATGAGGGTATTTCCCTTCTTGCATTGGTCATCCGATATGAGCCTGATTCCATATATCATATGAGCTTGAATAATTTTTTGCTCATAAATGGCACTTGTTGGACTCTAACCTCTTCAGCACTGGTAGAAAGACTGTTCTCCTTTGTCGGAATAATAAATACCCCAATGTAAAATTTAAAAATGAATTGTTATTATTATTGTTTTTATTTATTAAGTTTATGTATATTAAATGTTGAAATATTTAAAATTTGTTATTAATCCTAAGTAAATTGGAGTTAATCAAAAATTTTAATCAAATTGAAATTTCGATTAAATTGATTAATCCTAAGATTAAATTTGACAAATAAATAAATTCTTATTAATCCTTAAATTTAATCCTAATCGATTAATTATTCGAAAAATGTTCGATTATCATAATTAATCCATTATTACAAAAATAACAAAAATTAAGGTTGAGTATCAATGATCAAGATTAATGATCATTATTTAACCGGTCTGGTCGCGACTCACTCTCTATAGTGATCAGTCATACGATTCAGGGAATGTATCTATATACACATATAAAATTTATTTCCCTATTCAAGCCTTTGAATCCTTTTGCATCCTTGTTAAAATGCACTGAACCATATGCTCTATATCTATATACATACATAGTACATATTTTTCTTTGTATTTATTTGTTAATTAAACATTTCACTGAAATTTGTGAAAACGAGTTGAATGAATAGCCGAAAGATACACTAACAAAAGGTTTACTATATTCAACATTTTGGAGTTGAAAACAAAGTGCATCTACAGTATTGTGGGATATAAATGTAGCAAAGGATATTGCTAAAGCTGCTGACCCATTTCATGTAGTAATAAATGCTATATCACTTTCTTTTTTTTTTTTTTGAAAAAATCCGAGCATCCTTTTTCTCGTTTTCATAAAAAAAGTTGCTTGAAATTTGCGAATTTCGTACAGCATAAAAAAAAGGGTGAAAGATATTTTGCCTGATATTTTTTATTTGGGCATATAATATAGAATCTGCCTTTTTTCTTTTTATTTAATTGCATACATTACTTAATTTAAACTGCTTTTGTATTGCACAACACTGCAGCTATTTTATGTGTATATAACAACTAAATGAAGGCTAAACTACAACAATGGCAATGCCACATTTTTCTTCTTTTTTACATTTCGCTACTTACTTTTTTTTCATAAATTTTTTTAAGTATCATTCTATTGTACGTACACTTTTACACATTTCCGTGTGGACGCGAATGCGATGCCATTGTGTGTGTGTAATCACTTTAACGACTCCGCAATCAACCGATAAAAAGTGGGCCAAAATGCATTCATACATACATACAAACACATAAATAAATAAATGAATATTTCACATTTTTCGCTTCGATTAAATGGTTACATTTAAGGTGAATTTGTGGTTTCATTTTACGCACAGCAAGCGATGAACTGTAAAGGATTGGCATTCAGAAGATATGCGACTGCAGCATTGGCATGTTTACTATTGTAGTTGTAAGCTTGAAAACTGAGTTGGGAGAAAGTTAAAGGATGACTCTTTAAGAATTTTACATTTAATTAAAATTAAAATTGAAGTGATTGGATTGAGTCCAGTGAAGTTATTAAGCAAAATAATTTGAAAAAGTTACCCAATTTAAGTCGTTGTTATCAAAATGTGATTTTAAATTTTAATGTTTTCAAAATGGGTCTCCCCTCAATAGTACATAGTATGCCAGCCCCCGAGTGTATTTCGACATTGAAGAGCTTTCAGTGGGAAAATTCCTTCGAGGAAGCATACTGCTCGATTATCGCTTCTTGATTTTGATTCTGTGACTGTTATTTCTTCTCTGGCAAATACTAAACGTGATCCTCACCATATAACAAGGATAAGCTCTCTTCTTTGTTGTAAGTGTACTCTAGGGACCACATTTTTCTTTGGCAATAAGTAATGCTTCATAGTAAGCAGACCAAATCAGACTCCTAGAAAAACATTTCGACGACGACCCTCGCGCTGAGGAAAATTGCTAAGAAAGTTTATTTTTACGAATACGACAATCATGGCTTACATTTAGGCGACCAATTGTTAATACACCCTCCCTCACACAAATTGTCTGATTTGCACCACTAAACATTCAGCTTATGAAGTTTTCTCGGACCCTGTATCACAAAGTAAAATGTTAAATTTGAGTTCAAATCTGCAAGATACGTCCGACTAGAGCTTGGTATATTGTTGTAGCGAGATCCTTAATACTCAGAAATGTTACTGAACACATCCTTACATGTGCATAAATTTATACGAATTTTGAAGAAAAGGCTAATGGGAAAAAACTTTCAATTTCATGATGTCGCCATAAATGCAGCCAAAAGAAATATTCGCATTACAATTCAACGGATAAAAGATAAAATTGAACTAACCTTGCACTCACAACTTAAATTGAAACGAAGAAATACTTTAAAAAAGCCAAAGCGTTAAATTTCATGCGCAGCCAAAAGCTTGGGCAACCAAGAGGGAGCAGGGAATACGTTAAAATGGCAGTCAAGTGCGGAGTCGTAGATTTTGCAACTCTGCAGTTTTGTATGTACAGATAAGACACAAAATACATTAGTTAAAGGACGATGGGTTGGTAGCTCCGAATCGAGGCAATGAAGACACGTCGCAGTTAAGGCTACGCAAACAAACGTGACTGAGTGAATGCGCCAATTGCCATGGCATTGCACCGACAACCAGGAGCAGTATGGGCAACAACAACAACAACAACAATAAAGCAGTCAACAATACAAAACGAAAATTATGATCATATTTTCACAAAAGCTGAAAAAAGTCAACTAGCCAACCAGTGTTGCCATTTTGGTGCTTTTAGAGCCAGATCTAGCTCTTTTTTTTTGCGTTTAGCTCCAAAATTCTGTTTTAGCTCCTAGCTCTATTTCTAGTCCTTTTTTCATTTTTAGCTCTTTTTTGGCTCCAAATTTATTTGGACAAATTGTATTGTAAAATGAAGAAAGTTTTTATTTCTTTTATAATCGACGTCGATATTATTATACTAGTTTCAATTTTTTCAATAATTTGCTAAAGATTCTGAACAACCTTACCTCCCGATTCTGTCTTCATAATAAATAATCAGAAAAAATATTTCAAGCGTTTTGAATTCTGAGTCAGAATTAAAATGATTTCATTTGGCTTTGACGCAAAAATAACACCCATATGCGAAGCGAATACATTTGGCGAATCGAACAGATTGGCGAACTCACCTAAAATTTGCATTGTGAGTGGCGAATGCACTTTTTCGTCTGCTGTGTGATGTTGTCATTCAAACAAATTCAAAAAGTTCATTCACCACTCATCGCCACTCATAATACAAATTTTAGGTGAGTTTGAAAATCTGTTCGACTCGCCAAATGTATTCGCTTCCCAAGTGACAATATGGGTATAAAAATTATTTTTGAGTTTTACCAAAAATTAAAAATTTTTTTTCTTAATTATTTATCAAGCTTGATAATTTTTCAAAAACACAATTATTTTTTTTTTATTGACTTAGTTATACTTTTTATACGTTTTAAACATTGTTTAAGTTAAATCTATACTATAATAAATCTCTAGAAAAGTCGTACATTAAAAATTTCTTTGAAAAATGACTGGGGATGACTTGGGGAATGTTTAGGCACAGCTAAAGAGTCATATAGAGGGGAGATGACAAAATGTCGAAGTTAGACTGTTAAAAAACGCCTTTACTTTAGTTCTTTGCCGTAGACATAAACGGGATATAATGTGGGAAAATAAATATTGTTCTGAACCTTCTCAGCCTGTAAATTGTTTTCGCAATTGAGGGTAGCAGGAATTTATTAACTACTTATGTACATACCGAGCAAAGCTGGGTACCCTGCTAGTATGAAATAAATGTAAAAACTTAAGTGCCTTTTAGCTCTTTTTTTACATGTTTTGGATTTTCTTGAATAAACATAGCTCTTTTCTAGCTCTTTTTTTTCTCAAATCTAGCTCCAAAATAAATTGTATCCTGGCAACACTGTAGCCAACACCTAAAAGCAGACTATAAAATCGTTAAGATAACAGTTGCAGTAGAATAGTGCGCGAACTCAAAGCTTTTGTGTACATAAATGTATAAAGCGCTGTGCGAAGAATACAAAGCAAAAAAATAAATAATAATGCAATAAAAATTGGGAAGGGGCACTACCTAAAGTGGATATAACAAAACAATGGCGAATCGAAAAATATCACAGAAATGTTGTTGTCAATGTGTTGGTGTGTAGGCTGAGTGCAGACGAAATTGAGTGCAGAGTGGTTGAATAAAAACCAAAACAAAAAAAAATTATCTGAAAGAGGTCATTGGTACAGAATGAAGAAGCAAAGGGATTCAAGCACAAAAAATGCTACGCGAAATAAAAATTGGCAAAAAACGAATTTCCTGCGAAAATGTAAAACAAAGAAAGCTAAAAAAAAATTCGAGTAGCACCTCTCGTGCATAGAAGACCGCGTTTACGACCCCAGAGAAGCAGCAATTTGTGCCTAAGGGACACATTCGCTATTTGGAGCCACAAAAGTCAAATCTTAATTTTTTTTTTCTTGGCGCTTTTCAGTGATCATCTACGTTTGCAATGCGGCACGTTTACAATTGGAAACTGAATTTTCTGTTATACCTTTGAAATGTAAATATTGCGCGCTGAGATGAAGTGAGAAAATTTGGTGTAGAAAAGATTGGGGTTGAGGAAAGTGTGGATGTAAAACGTATAAAAGTCAATCCAAACTTTACAAAGTGCCGACTGAGTATGTTACACTTTTTTGGAAACACATTAAGTGTTGCACTAAAGATTAAAAGAGGATTGATAAAATTAAAATAAGCGAAAGTTAAACAACAGCTGTATTCTTTTGTAAGCAAGTTTCGTTTGCCACGCGCTTAACTCAGGAAAAACGTACTCAAAAAACCTTAACTATTTTATAATTAGTAGTTTGCAAGCACTATTGGCCAAATGAGGGCGCCATTTTAATTCTTAAGTGTAAATATTCATGGGTAACTGGAAGCAGAGATTTCATATCTGTCCCTTAGAATATTCTTCAAACCCAAAAATAGCCTGAAATTCACTCATACCTAATCCATATCTCCCACAAAAGCGCACTCCTCAAAAGCAAGTCTCTACCAACTCGCCATCCTTAGCCACGTATTCGGTAAATTTCGAGCTGCACTCAATGCCTCTTTCACCATTATTCCTGTTTTAAGTTTTCGTCTTTATAAGCTTTTGTTTGTCCTTTTCTTCCATGCGCAAACAATTCGTTTAAGCCGTAAGGCAACATTAATATTTACACAAAGAACAAACAAAAAATGCAAAATGCAACAGTTCGCACACTCTTGCGCCACCGACCCCCTTCTAGCTTGTTCTTTCACAGGACTCACAAATGCATCGAAGTAACTCTTGCTAGTATTGGTATTGCAATAAAGCGCGCGCATAAAAAGAAGTGCTGCAGCAAATAGAATTTATACACTCTTTACTGACCAGCCATCCACCTGATAGCCTGAAGCTTTTACTTGTGCTTATGTAGTTAGGCGAAATTGGCGGGAAAGCAGCTCACAGAATTCGCGCTGTGAAGGGTATCCGATATTGGGATGGTGAAAAAGTAGTAAGCCAGCGCGAACAATGTAAACAAAATCTAAGAATTTATTTAGCCTTGGTTTGGCAAAATAAAGAAATTCTTGAAAAATAAAGAATTCTCCTTATTTACTATATACTTATCAAAAAAGGTGTACTTTTGAGCATAAAACTAAAACATGTTCAAAAGTGAAAAGCTAATTTGCTTTGTATGAGTAGAAGGGTGAAGAGAGGAGAATAAAAATTTGGTGTTGTTTGTAGAATACCCTAAAGTATAATTTTGGTAACCATCTTGTTGCTGTCCCTTTTTCATTTTGAATCGAAAACGTTAACGTCAGAAAAGGCATTGAAAGTAAAAAACTGCCCCACGAGTTTAGACACTCGAGGTGGCATACGAAAGTTAACAAGAGAAGGAAACACTCTGGCGCAAAATCCTCTATATTTGCCAATCTCATCAATTTATTAAAAAATGGGTTAATTTAAATTTGAAAATTTGAAAATAAACACTCACAGATGCCAAGTTTTTTTAAGGACAATTTTGATGCTATTTTTTGGCGACACAAATTCGCGATTTATTTTTTTATCTCACAGCTTCATATTTCTAAAAAACAAAGGCAAGTTCCCCACTTTTTCTAGCTATCGCGGTCACCGATTTTTAGTTATCTAGATCAACGCAACAAATAGTAGAATTTTGATATCTAGAAATTTAATTTGTATCTTATCCTGAACTTTTACTTAGGGCTTGAACTTTTACTTTCTGTGGCTCACCGGAAAGTTACTCAGCGGTTTTCATTTGTCTATATCACCGCGTCATCTTCCGGACGGAATTTTATCGGATCCGCCTAGTACCAAACTTTCCAACCTTGGCTACTCTCACACACAAACACAAGAACAATTACCAACTTAAAATAAATATTATAAATTTTAAAGAGAATCTCTCAAACAACATTGCAAAAATAATATATTTCGACTGAAAAATTAAACCAACAAAAAAACGAGAAAAGTCTTGAAATCATAAGCAACAATTTCAACAAAACCAAAGCAAAATTCCACCACATTTTAAATTTTTCGCATGATAACGTTCTACGAACGCATATGAATATGTGTATTCTCTTTCAGCTTTATGAATTTTCTATTGAATTCGTGTTCCAGTTTTGGCCGATTAAGCCTACAGACACAATACGACATTTGTACTCATAATCTGTTGTTCTTGTTATTTACAAAAAGTTGTTGAGCACGAAATTTTACTTTCGAGAGCAAAGAGAGTTTGGTTGGTAAAGAGTGTATTTATATAAAGGCAGTCGGAACAATGTTGATGCTGACAGGATACTCGTAGTGATAATGCATCGCAACAGAATAGAAGGTTTTGTTTTTCATATTTTACTTTCAAAAGCTATGACCTTTCAAGTCTCCTTAATCTAAAGATCTGCTGGAATTATCTTTAAGGAGGACATAAAAAGATTGTATACAATAATTTAATTTCTTGGCGGATATTTTATAGGTAAATAATCATTTGAAAGAGTGTACATATTCAATTCATATTAATTGGTAATTTGGAGCGACTGGAAACATTACTTGTATTCTGCAATAACTTTTGCGGAGATATTGATACTTTTATATTAATAAAATTAAAGAAAAAAAACTTTTTTAAAAATAAGCTTTTATTATTGTTTAATAAAATTAACTAAAAAGTAAAAAATAAATTCACTGTAAAGAAATGTAACACTTTATAAGTTCTTTGTAAACTTTACCGATAAATAGGCTTCTACGTATGTGATAAAATAATTCCATATGGTACATGATTATATATTTTTAACATTAAAACTTTACACTTAAATTATTAAATCTTCCAGTCTACATCACAGTCTCAATTTTATTATTAATAGAAGCGTGTTAAATTTATTTGGTATAATTAGAAACATTTAGGACCTTCTTGTCTATTTGATCGTATAATTAAGGACGTGTAAGACATTTCTTGCTATCATATTTTTAAAAAACTTTTTTTCTTTAATTTAATTTTTTACTTTTTAGTTCTGTTTATCAACAAGTAATATACCCATAAGCTTGTTCTTAGAAAAGCTTTTTTCCTAAATTAATTTACTTTTTAGTTAATTTTATTAAACAATAATAAAAGCTTATTTTTAAAAAAGTTTTTTCTTTAATTTTATTTTATAATGCATTGTCCGCGAAACCTGAACGATGGTGAAAATTTGAAAAACCCAGCTCAACGGGAAGTTGGTACAATATCGAAAACAAAATTTCTGGAAATGAAATTTTTCAAATATCGCTACCCGTGCGCCACCTATCGGAATTATATTTTTTTTATATTGCGTTGGGGTAATAAACTAAACGTGGATAAAAATTTTAAGATACTACCTTAACGGGAAGTTCGTTGAAAAATGAATTAAACGACACCGAAAACGGACCTTCGAATTTCTTAAATAGAGCGACTCCCGCGCCACCTAGCGGGTCCAATTTTTTTTTAAACATATGGAAATTAATTAAGTACCACACACATGGTAGGAATTTCAGCCAAACCGGACCATAAATGCGATTTTTGAAAATATAGCGACCTACGCGCCACCTACCGGATTTTTTTTTTTTTTTTTTTTTCATAATATTGCATTGTCATCGGGGTTATACATCGGTGCAGTCTTTCAGCTCAATCGGACACCGGGAAGTGTATCAAATTTAACTTGCAAGATTCCATTACAGACATCCGTCAACTGAAACTACTCGTAAAATAAAAGCTTATAAAATGGGTATGCATAAGTTTTCTATAAAGGTTCATGGAAAATACAGTTTGGGCCCAATGAGCAGCTTTAAACAGCCTTTTTTCAAACTATACTTGAGCTGTTATTGCGGTATACGAGTATCACATATACAAGCAAGTGTTTATCGTATGTATACCCTTCCCTTTTTCGATTCCAGCAAACTTCTTATCATTCCCTTTAAAGTAATGCTTTTTGTATTTTCGATTGACGTACATCCAATTGATCAACCGTCATTTACATTTTACTTTACGTCAGTGCAACCAGCTGAGAATAAGTTTTGTCTAAATCACGCGTCGGCCTTTCAGCGGTATGCTCGCTATTCTAAGGAAAACTCACAGTATTCCCGCAACTAACCACTCAGCGCCCCACTCTCCATTGCATGCTGATATTCACTGATTTTGCGACTAATTACGCATTCTACGAACGTGCATTTTGTATTGGACTTTGTTTAGGTAACATATACGTTATGTCTCCTCTTCAAAGTAAAAATAATTTTATAATTTTAAGTTGATATGCGCCTTTTGGAAGTTGTCATTTCACTAACCGATAAGCATGTTTTCATGCGGGTGGATGACAGCTCCAGCTACGAGTCGTCAACAGCAGAACATATTCTTATGTGAGCTTAGGTTCTCTCACAAGCAAATGACTTTCAAATGACACAATCAAAAAAAATATGACAAACATGCAGTGCACGTCTTCAATAAGTCTCACACACTCGAACTGAGGAGAATAAAAACAAAATCCTTCAGTTTAACTTCGTAACTTGTTAGTGATACCTAAATCGTATAATTAAAAATTTAGAGGGCCCCCGGAATATTATATCCGTAATGTGTATCTCCCGATATAAGGAAACCGCACAAAGAAAACTACACCATATTTTTATCTTCTCAACTAATTGGCCTTAAAGTCTATTAGGTTAGGTATATAAACTTCAAATTGTGAAAGCTAATATCGATTATTAATACTCACATACCCCAAACAGTTTGTTTATTTGATGTGAGGTGAGAAATAATTTGCGATGAGAAAAAATTTAAAAAAAAATCAAATATTGCAGGCGAATGCACAAACAGAGCTGTCGGAATATGTAGATATTTAGGTTGCCAATCCATGAAAACCAATTCGTTTTATATGAGCCAAACAGTATATGTGTATGTGTGTGTGGGTGTACGAAAAGCAATCAAAAGAATTTGCCACTACCGGTAGCCGAAGGTAAAAAAAAATGTATTGAATGAATATCGTAGCAAGTGGAGGTAGACAATTTTGTAGACTGACTCCGATTAGGCGACAAATATGCAAATTGAGAATGGTTGGAAGAGTGAGAAATAGAGATTTGTCGGCATTGACTGATAGATGTGCATATTCCTAAAGATTCTGCAATAACAACTAACCAATGCTTATAAACAAAAACACAAACAGTGTAAGCTGGTTAGCAGAAATCTAATTCGAATGAAACTTTGCGACCAGCAGGGCTGCCAAAGTAAAGCCCGACCGAATGGTGTGTGCAGTTACCGAACCTCTAACATTTTTTTTTTGCGGTATATCTTTGGAATATTTCATAAGCTGGTTGTGAATTACAATCAAATAAACGAAAGATATAATAACAGCTTATGTCGCTTAAACGCGCTCATCCTCTTCCTCTTAATATATTTCTTCTATTCCTTAATTCTCCTCTATTGTGTACCACATAAATAAGAAAGCGCTCTCTCATAATAAAGAGAGATTAACAAATCAACACCTTTCAACCGTCTTCGTCGCTTTGCTTGCCGCTCTTGAAGAATAGTTTCTTCAATACTAGTAGTCCTATTTCTATTAAAATTACTATTCTCCATCTCTGTTGTATTTCTATTAATATCCTTGGGAAGGGCACTAATTATATTTCTTATCTTTTTCCCGTTCCCATTTTTAATTTCTCTTCTACTTCCTTTGCTAGATGTATATATATTTTTGGGTTTAATTTTACCCTGAACAAAACAACCGAGTGTCCGAATCGGACTTAGCCATAAATTATAGTTCGGTTGGTCACTCTTTTGAAATTTTGAGGACATTTTCCTTGCTTCAAACATTGAGGGAAACTCAGTTATGATAACAATTTTTAATCCCAAAGTAGGAAAAGTGTATGCACTGGAAAGGAAAACTACAAACTCGAAAGCTGCAGTCACACACGACGTTACTTCGAATCCCACAAAGCACAAGAATTCCATTAAAGTATAGCAAATTAAGTTGTGCTATAATTTTCCTAGGAGGAAACATTTTATTTCTAGTGGCTATTCGAGTTGGTCGTAAAACAAATGGAACATTGTGGTCGATAACTATGTGGTGCCAGTCTTTGATTACATTCCTACACATACTTTACGAGACAGGTGGTAGCATGCACCTATTTTGATTTGTTCACGCAGAGGGCAGCCAAGGGTTAGCATGAAATTAAATTGGAATTGTGAATTTCTAACACTTTTTGGGTGACTGGGTTCACTACACAAAGTGAGACAAGCTTATGTACTATGTACATCATAGCATGGGATTTGTGTCTGGCCATTAGAAAGAGATATGGTTTAGTTATTGCGTAGGTTCGCCAGAGGTTTATCTAATTACTTTGAAACGTAAATTAGAATGCATTAGTTTGTAATGCGAAAAATGAGAAAGTGTTGGTAACATTGCACTCAATAAGCTTGCGTATGATGAATGCACCTACAATGCTTCCACTTCAAAAAGATTTTGCTGTCGCTGTGTGCAGTGATTAAAAGACGATCCTTGCGATGTCTAACTAGGTAAAAGGCATGTCTGGCATGTAACCAATGCAAAATACTTAAAATGGTATTGACCGTTTGTTTCTTCTGTTACATAGTTAGTTCCTTGTTGGACTACATTACACACCTCCACATAATTACAGAGATACGGATTTGAATTGACCACTTCTATTGGTCTGTTGTTGAAACGTTTGCTGAAGATTTTGTAAACGAAATCTCCCAGCAGTTACTTTTCAATACTTCTATGCAAGTTGCATAAAACCAACAACATTCCAACACTTTGCTGTGTTTTGCATTTTTGAATTTCATATTGCAATGAGAATTAAGAGTGCCGATAGAAAAAAGTTCAATACTTAAATGAGTGTACGGTATAGATCTCAGGATTTTCCGATATGGAAAATAGAACTAAGACTATGAATGAAAACTATGTTAATTTTTTTGCAGTATCTCCTTTATTCTTTATTGATCAACTAAATCAGGGATGGGCAAACCGGCTCGTACGAGTATTTTGCACTTACGGGCGAGCTTTGCACATTAAGGTGCATGGTGAGGGACGTTCAAGTGCAGGTATGTGGGGCGAAGAACGCAGGAAGAGTATAATATATGTACAAAAACACATACAGTTGATAAAGAGAGTATTTGGCCAACAACAACAACGCTGCCAAACAGGTCTGAAAAGGGTCTCGTCTTCCTACGATTGTATGATAAATGTGCATTAACACGTTTTTCTACTACTACTTCCTCTAATGCTACTACTTTAAAAATACTTTTTTAAATATTTGTAGGCATATATTGCAAAATGAATCGGCTTGCATATAATTAAAAAAGTTCAATACTTAAATGAGTGTACGGTATAGATCTCAGGATTTTGCGATATGGAAAATAGAACTAAGACTGTGAATGAAAACTATGTTAATTTTTTTGCAGTATGTCTTTTATTCTTTATTGATCAACTAAATTATCGTTTAACACGGCCACTGCTATTAAAAATTGTAGGAAACGATTGTTAAATAATCAGACTCAAAAACCTGGCAGAAGATAATAGGCCACACATTCAAGGTCGAGAAGTTATGTGTCAGTTACGAAAAAGAAGTGAGGCAAAATTTACGTACGTAGATTTAACAAAAATTGTTTCTATTTTATAGATAACTTGAAATATTATATAGATAACTTGTATATGGAATTATCTAAGTAAAACTTGCGTTACTTTACTTTCAGTAACTGACACATATTAAATGTTCTTGCCGACTTATAACAAAAAATGGAACCATTTGCCTCCTGACAACATTCGACGTCATAATTTTCCCAAGCTGACTAAAAACGCAATCTCACTACCTTTTTTAATGAAAATAAAATAAAAGCAAAAAATCCATATAAAAAACGCTCAATACAATTTTTTATGGTCAATTTCTCCTCACTTTCCAAAATTTATTTATTCTTATTTATGAAGTTTAAACAACTTTGTCTTTAGCAAATTAGTTCTTGAATATTTCTATATCACGAAATAAAAGAAAAATTATTAAAATATTTTTCCAATATAGAAAATAGTGCAAATCGTATATATTTGAAGCTAATCATGTTTATATACGCGTAAGTATATTTTGCCGGCGTGAAATAAACTTCTTGTTATTGCGTACAATTTTTTTGTACTATAAGATGCAACTCTGTGCAAAAAGCAAATCTGAAGTGATCACAGCAGTTATTAATTGCAATGGCTCCGACTTCGAGGTAAGACTTTAGGCGCACCGTGTTTTGTATTGTTTCCTTTCCTATTCAGAACTTTGAGAGCAAGTAACGTATGTATGTATATGTACACATCCATATGTAAATATGTACATATGTAATTTATTTTTCCGAAGTGTTTCAATATTTATTTAAAAATTGTTATCGTTCCTTACTGGAATTGTTCAGTGCATGCTATTCGGGTCAATAAATAAGCAATTAAATTAAATGAGAGATTGCTGTGCTTACAAAAAAATAAATGAAAATAAATATAAATATAAATGTTTGCAGACATGCATAACCATTTAACTGGCATTTCTGTTAGCACTCAAATACATAATTTGATTGTCTTGTATATTGTATACATAAATAGTAAACAGATAAGCATCAAAAGAACCACATATGTACATACATACATACATATATGGAACACATACACGTATAGAAAATATAGAGAATGCTGACCAAAAAAACGCCCACTCGAACTAAGCGGAGGTACATTGGGATTACCTACACAAATTTTCTAAATTTGAGTGTCCACGAAAGTGAGGTTTCACTGTATGAATGATAGCTTATGATTTAAAAGAGAAAATGTTCAGTAATAAATGAATTTTTATAAATATTTTAACTGCATTGGAAAGTTTATACACAATATTGTCTGGAATGTTATTATATATATTTCATAAAACAAGAAAGAGTGATTGAATTATTTTAAATTTGTACTCCGTTAATATGTATTTATGCATGTACCAAGTGGTCTTTACCAGCAAGCGGAACCTTGTATTCCAAAATTTATTTTATGCTATCACCAAAAATTCACATTTCACAAAAGCCTTCGAATGCTAGAATGGGCAGAATATGCAAACCGTCTACCGAAACACCAATGAGAATGTGTTTTAACGAGGAATTAGAAGTAAGCTAACAACAACAACAACTTTTGCTAACTCCTATGCAATTTATTACGCCGTCTAATAGTACTTATTAAATTTTAAAATCTCATTTGAATTTTACACCTGCATCATAGACACGCTACTCATTCAACGAAACACACCGGCATCAGATACCCCAAAGCTCAACAGCTGCATCCAACGTCATGAAGCTTACTCATTGACATTGTTGGCGCCATTAGAGCTAATATGTGGGTGGAGGGGAGACGCTCGAACATTAGCATTTGTGTATAATAATACATACAGTGGTGTTCAAAATAATACTAGTGAAATGAGTCGTTCGACGAAATAAGAACCCCAACCAGCGTTTTAAATATCGAAATTATATACAACTTTTGAGTACGCAGTTTTGTAGCCTATACAATTTTAGTACAAGTCAGAACTCGCTCAAACATTTCTCAAAATTTCTACAACCTTTATTGTAGAGGCTGTTCAAAATTTTCTGCATACAAAATGAAATTTAGTTTAGATAATTTTTTAGGTCTTCTTCTTGTTTCGTCCAACCATATCCCATTTAATGTCACTACTATTATTTTGAGCACAGCTGTACATATGTTAGTCCTTTTAATTACACATGCATTCATACAGGTGTGGCACGCATGCTACATTTGCTTAGCGCGAAAATGCAAAATTATGATTGGATTAAAAGCAGCCAACATTTGGTAGGAAAGATGGGCAGCTAAGCACAACTAAAATGATTAGGCGGTTGAATAATGGACACTCAGATGTCATGTAGCATTCATTTTTCAAAACTAATTTTCAGTGGAAATTTGATGTTTTGAAAAAAACTATACAAGTGCACCCGATTTTCATATTTGTTGCGCCAAAATTTTGTGTTCTCCTCTGTTACTGCTGAGAAAAGTTTTAAGGTTGCAGATGTAACCAAAGCTTATTTATGGCAGATAAAGTACGAAGCAGCTGCATGTATCTCCAATCGGCATTAGCCAACAATAAATACTTGCGGCTCAATAGGCATTCAGACCCCATTGTACTTGTAATGCTGTAATGTTTCCAACTAAATTTAAACCAACATACATACTTACTCTACACACGCATTCAAACATGCACAACCCACACATTTGTACACCTTGAGTCGGAACTCCATAACTTTACTCTTGAGTGCAGAAGGAAATAGGGGAGTAACAAGTTGAAACTCTACAACGTTTGCAATGCCCAAGAGGGTGGTAATGGAGTTCTGGCTTAAGGATAGCCAAAGACTCTAACAAACCACCTGTGCCTCACTCAATGCAATCTATTTCCACACGTACATACATACGTACGCACATATGTATAAACAAACTAAAACCCACAAAAAAATGTCTACCATATGTTGCGCTTACTCTCTTTGATCGAAGTACTTATGTACATCAATAATATCATTCTAAGATGAATATATATACGGTCCGCTGATTGAATTACCATTTCTTTGCTTTTGATATTACTCTTAAAATGATTACATAGGATTACTCCATGGAGTATCCAACACCAAAGCCAGAGAAGGAGTAGCTGATCGTGAAAAATACACTTACTCCCTCTCTGGCGTTGGTGTAGACTACTCCATTGAGTAATCTTTTGGTAGCATTTTGAAAGTACTCTCACAATGGATGCTCCATAGATTAATCAGCAACACCGTAGAGGGTAGTCCGAGATGAATTAGGCGATCGAATTACAGGGCATTGACGTGTAAATTGGGTCACCTGTTTTATTTGAATGAGGATACGTGATGATACATCATCACTTTTTATAGGATTTTGCTCCCTTTCTGCATTGGGCATGGTCTCAAACTTTTTGAGAAAATTTAAGGTGAAAGTACTCAACCGATATCGTGGAATTTGCTGCCATAATCAGTTCTCTTTACAGTTTTAAGTTTCATCGCTACGTATCTGCACTTGCAGCTTTGAATTTTAAGTATTTAAATTAGGAAGGTGTGCCTTTACAATATGTGAGTAAGCATTTTTAGAAACATGCATCCATCCAAGATTCATTTCTAATTAAGCATAATCACACACGCTGTCTGTTGGACGTGTGCGTATTACGATTTTCTGATTACAAGAATTTATGCAAAACTCAGCAATTCACTTCCGACTTTAGATATTTGAACACACAAGCCTGGCAAAAGCAAAAACGATGCGCATACTCGTACTAGTCAATGAGTATTAGAATGAAATATGTATAGCCTCTGCTTAGTGTATCTATCAGTTTTGTTCAGATGCCATTATTTACTTTATAATCATATCGATATTAAACGGGGTGAAAACACAATTTTCCTTCCAATTTTCTTAATATTAATGGTATTCATATAATCGTAGAAGTCTACGAAGTGTGTATTTTTATAAGTTTACACACCCCGTTATATGAACGCACCTGTAAATAGCCTCGGAAAGTTGTCAGTCACCGATGGTTAGATGTGTTCACTAAACGCAAAATGAGTAATAACTTTACAAAAAAAAACATATAAAATTATAGAAATTGTTCAAATTTATTTTATTTTACCTCTTCCATATTTTTATTTTTCTTTTGGCGGCTGACAGCTGATTCAATGAATTTGAGCATCGAGTTTACGAGCATTTACGCACCGAAATCAGTTGATGAATTTACGAAGTTTGCGTAAACTTCTTTCCATACAAATTTTGACAGTTCATTTACACACTTCGTAAATTTACGCGTTTATGAGCTTTACACGCTGTATACACGATTACATGAATACCGGTATTATTTTTCAAAAAAAATACAGATTAGAGGTTTGTCACTGCCAAAGCGAATATTTTGAAATAAAATGTGCGACAGCTCAGTAGTTTACGAGTTATCATTATTTCGCAAAGCTATTTGGATAGAGCTTTCATTTGATTGACGAAAACTTTATTTCAGATATTTGTTGTAAGGAATTTAATATATAACTAAACAAGCAATAATCCACCTGCAAAAATGTATATTAAACTCTGAAGCTTTTTTAGTATTTCTTTCAATATAACATTCAAAAACAAAACTTTTTTAGGCCCTGTCTAATCAAGTTATAGTATTTTCCAGTTCAGTCTAATTTGCATTCTTGTGCTATCGAAAATAAATACTATAGATATTTTGTATTTATAAATCGTCAACAATTTTGAATTAAATTAATATTTGGGATTTGTGTGATATGTATTCATATAATTGCTACACCGATGATGGCAATGTTTGGTACGTTAAAGTTAATTTCCATTAGGAATTTCTGTTTTTAGGTAATATGAGTATAATGCAAGGTATTTATGTACTTATGTATTTCTACAAGTTAAGGTATTTATTGTTTCCTTTTGGAATTGATGCCTCCTCTCTCTGTTTCTATATTTCGAAAATATTTAAAACGTCGGTTTGAATAAATAAGATATAACTGCAGGCTGGGATTGCATCTAAACTCACGCACCATTGTTAAATCATTCTGACATGGCGCAATCGGTATCTAACAATTTCAAATGAAATGAAACGAGTGAACCGAAATAAGTGAACTGAGGCTATATTTAATTATATTATAGTTCAAAAGAGAAGCGATGGGTAATAATTTGAGTTCTAACAAAGAAATTGCCAAAACGAAGTATTAACTGATACCAAATGGCGAAACGGTCTTGAGGGTTACAAATTTGAAACAGTGAAGGATTTCGGCTTTTTGCGAACAATGGGTTTCAGCAAAAACAATCCCAACCAAGAGCGCCAAGGGAGAATCACTCTTACTGACAAGTGCTACTTAGGATTGAGTAGTTGTGCGAGAAGTTAGGTTTTCTCTTCCTGTCAAAATCAGATCAGGTGACTCCTTGAATATTTAGCAATACTGACAAAACTGATATCACTCAGATTAAAGTATGTCATCACTTGTAACATGTCCAAATGCCAGGACACATTTTTTACTACACTCGATACACCTAATGCTTTCAACACTCCCTACCACACAACCCCAATAATAACCTGAAACGCATAACGTTCGAATTGTATTTGAAATGCACACTAAAATTTCCATATGCAACGAGTGCAATGCATTGCAAAATAATGCAGAGTTCTCTTTAGAAAACTAAAATTATGCAAATGAGTCATTAAATGTGCATACCAACCCAGATATTTCAGTACAACTACAGTGAACTGCACCATAAAAACAAATACGGAGCCAATTATGCAGACGAGGCGAAGGGATAAAGGGTAGAATAGGCATAGGGACGTGTATCGCACTCGAAAAGAGAGTGAAAAGGTAAAACGAGGGTAGCTACTTTAACAAGATATGCCCCTAAGGGACATGGGCAACAATTAAAGTTTACGTAACTCATTGCTGGACGGGAATGTCAATGAAATGCAGCCCGTATGAAAACTGCCGGACAAATGTGCGTGTTCACTTAAAGGTAGACAAGACGAGTATATGGCAGTTTGTGGAGAAATCGAGAAAAGGAGGTGTTAGAATGAAATATTGTATGTTGACAGAATAGAGGTCCGGTGAAGACCTTAGAAAGTATTAAAATAATAGTCCAAAACTCTTCTACCCAGTTTGAGAGAACATTTAAGTTAACACATCACTTAGATCCAAGTTATGTAGTTGGCGATCGAGAAGTTCTAAGATTACGAACTGTGACTATAAAAAATAGAAATTACACAAGTGAGGGGGAAAGCTATAAAACGCTTCCTGATTCTCCCAACAAAAAAATAGAAAACACAGTAAGGAAAGGACTGTCTTAGGCTCTCTCGGAAGCTTTATACCTTTCAAGTGTCCGATCCTTACTTACAATTAGTATAAATTCTGAAAACTGTTAATTTAAAGATACTTAGCTCAAACCTCATTTATTGGAACAATCGATTATATGGGAGCTACCCCTTGTATTGGTCCGATCAGTCTGGAGAATTGATTAATCTTATACAAAATGGTGGCTGCATACCAAATTTCAGCGAGATCTCTCAAAAACTGGGGACTAGTTTGCGTACAAACAGACAGACAGACTCATCGTCCTGATCATGTATGTATTCTTCTTCTCATACTTACAAACATCGGACCACAGTTGTAATGCCATTTCATGTTCATGAAAGGTATAATTACTATATGAAAGCTTAACAAGTTTTAGTATTTGAATTCTTGCTTGGAAATCTAATAAAGTTGAATACTTTATAAACAAAAATGCTATTTTGAATGTGCTTGTCCAGCAGGGCACTAAATCGATTGGGGATGCGGAGGACATCACATGAGCTCCCTTATAAGATAAACTTGCATAGTATATACAAAAGCTCTGCAGATTTAACCGAACTCAAATCAGGCAAGTCATCCCTACACAACGTAAGTACTACGAGTATCTTGGAGTCGGTAAACCAGCCAAGTTCGTTCCGAAACAATTTTTGTACGAGTTAGTTGCTCAATGTTATAGCTTCTAGTCGACTACAACTAGGTAAATACTTCCCGCGAGAGTTCTACATCGTTTTAGGTTAGAAACACTTCCGCATTTCGCTTTAGTTTTTTAATTTATTCTGTAGTTTAATGCGCTTTTTAAGAAAGCACACAAATTTGAACTGAACCTAATTTCCCAATTGTTGCGTCTTTCATATACTCATATTGAAAATCGCTTGCTCCACAAGTAAATATGTAAGTCATTTGCAATTACTTGAAGCAGCATCATCTAATTTCCTATCAATAATAGCACACTTTACGATCCCATTTCTTCATTCATGTCCTAAGTGAATGCATTACGTTGCTTGGTAATGAAATTAAAGTGCGCAACGCATAAACATTGCACAAGAAGAAGAAGAAAAAGATTGAGAAAAAATGCTTTTAGTTACGACACATTAAAGAAAATAGGGGAAAATATTGCTAAGCAACCCAGCAAGGACAAAACGCATTAAAATCATGCCACCAAATGCCATCAAAGTGTCGCCGGTGTGACCGACGCTGGGGCACACAGTCACAAGTGCGAGCTCACTTAGAATACCCTTTTTTACTATACTCTATGAACTAACAGTTCTTGTGAGAGAGGGACGGCTGCCCCTTTTCTATTTTGCATTAAAATGAACAACAACAAATGCATTTATGTTTGGTTTGTTTTTGTTCAGTGTGCGTTAAGCAGTAAGTGTCGGTGACAGCAACAAACAATGACTTACAACAAGCACAAATAACAAATAGTGGGTCTTTTAACCCCAAGATTAACCGCAACTTAATTCAGAATAAAATAGCTAAGGGACGATGTGTGATCGGAGTGGGTGGAATGCACTCATATTGGGGATGTAACGAGAATTAGATTGCGATTCCGTAAAGTAGGCTGCTTTGATTGTTTAAAGCGTTCAACAGCTTTGTTAGACAAGCCGGCCGAGCAAGTCATCTTAGACGCACGTGTGTATAAGTTAAAACCCAACCTCGTACACTGAATGACGCAGTTGACACAAGACTTCAGCATCAGTCTTATGTGGGTTCCTCAACATAGTCTCTAGACAGGAGCGACACTACCTAGTGTCAGCTTAGCTGGAAGCGAATGCGGTCATATAGAGTTTCTAAAGTCTGTATCTTTTGTAGAAGTATGATCGTCAACCATCCTGAAGAAGGAACGCATTAAAAGAAGTCACAGCACTCACCTTACACCGGTCTATTGTGCATGGATGGAAATGGAAGACTCCTCCAAGTCGCAAATGTAATTTTCTCGCGGTGGATGAAAACGTGGAGGACCTGCTGTGGGCATTGACAAGCCACAATGAAATTTGTGGTAGAAACATTAATTGCGCGTTTCTCTCAAAAGTCGTGGGGAACACGCTTGAAGAGCTTTTTTGAATTGAGTTCCCAACGTGACCTTTAAGCATTTGCAAGATTTTCTACATTATATTTCATTAGTTGCTCTGGAATTGGGAAAATATTCACCTTCAGTTCTCCTATTATATCCTACTCCAACCTACGTTTTTAGTTCTCTTTCAAACTCCGTTCTCGATAAACATTTGGTTCCCGATAAATGAAATATGAAACATTTGATTTCGATTTCGGCTCTGGCAAACTCACTTCCGTAACATCTGTAGATTGATATATATGTATATAGGCTTTCGAGTTTAATAATGAACACGCTTACGACCTACAGAAAAGAATTAAAGGAACTTAGGGCTCGAGGACTGCACATTTAATGCATTTCGCTGCCCATTTATTGCCCAGCGTATACGTAATCTGTATGCGTGAGTAATAAGAACATCTGTTTGAACCAACTTGAATATTTATTATGAGAACTTCGATACAAACTTTTATTTATCGCCTAAGCTGTTGCTTACTCACTGAAGCCAAGCGAAAAAGGGGAAACGGTTGTCAAAGGGGAACAATGAATCGATTATAATCGTTCTGGTGACTAAAAGTTAGGCCTTGCGCCCTACTGGGCTACGGGGAATTCCCGTAAGTTGGGAAATAATACAAAAACCCATGAGAACAATCAGATTATATGAAAAGAACAACGAATTTCCTTTTCTTATGAGAACTTACGCTAGTGCTGGGGTACTCGCCGCAAAGCTACATATATGCGGCACACGACATCACAATCGGAAGCTTGGCGTGAACAATTTTTTTTGTTTTATTTATGGCGCCACGCAAGTATTACGCATTCACCAAGCTTTGACGCCATTGCGACTGTAAGCACACAGGAAATGTCTGCATTTTTATATTGTGTCGTTCTACTTGAACACCCTTCAAATGCACATTTTCCACTGGTTGCTTAAACGACAAACTGCAAAAGAAAAGAAAAGGGTGCGAAAAAAGTGCGCAAGAGCCCTTGATAGGGAACTTTGAAGGACTGCAATAACTGCGTGTTTGTACCCAAACATTAACAACGATTGGGGTTAAGTAAGTCGCATATTAGCATAAGGACTTTTATTATTTTGCAAGTATTTTTACTGTAATATCCTCATTCCATTGTGTGTCACTTTAATGCATGCACTTTTAAGCTCTTTCAACTCGCATCCTTGATGGTGAGCAATAAATAAAACAGAATGCAAGTGCAAATGTAATTATGCACCAAACGAAAATCGATAAAAGAAAAAGTAATAAAAGGGTAACTTCTTTGTTTATGAGTTTTAGAAGAGAACTAACCGCACCGCGCGCACCATTAAAATGTAAGAAGTATCAGCTATTAATGTGAGTGTATTAAATGTTCCAGGCAGTAAAATTGCGAACCAGTCTTCGCAAGGGACCGTCTTGAGATATCCACTTCGTGACGCCTTCTGTACTGGTTACAAAAGTGATGGTTAGGAGACACTATGAAGTATCGGATATCGATAATCACTTAACCAAAAGCAGAACTATTTCCAAACTATTCAAACTGGAACCAGTTCAGAACTAGCCAAAGCCAAACTATCTTAGCACTGTCCAAAAGAGAACGGGTTCAAGACGGGTTGCTAAGTAATGCACTGGTGACAATTGCCACCGCCAAGGACCACTTAGACAGTTGAAAGCGTTGCTTAGGGATTGGGCTCGGACTGGTTGTATTTCTAAACGGTATAGCTCAGACATGACAAATATAAGAAAGATTTATGTGTCTTAAATGTCCTTTATCCACATGGAGAGCTTTGGAATACGCATTAGAACTGTGAGGGTATCAGTTACGAAGTAATAAACTGTGAGCAGATAGTTGAACGCTCTTTCTTAGGTAATGAGCTCGAACTATTTAACAATATGTTTTAAAAATCTCCATTTATATATCTAACATATCCAAAAACTAAAGTCAAATGATTATTTAATTTTTTTTTTCTTTTCGAAACGCATTAACATAAACAATTTTGAACCAGTTGGTGTAGCGACGAAATTGGCGAAGGTTTTAATCCATATTCCTTTCCACTAATTAAATATAGTATATGCCTAGGAGGGTTAGTGGATCGAAATTCTAATAGATAACCTGATAGGAAAACGCTTACAACTAACCATTAAAATTAGTTTGGACGTGTTTATATTAAAACAATAAAACACGGGAACAAGTTATATCAAATTTAGAAACTAAATTTTTCATCTTCAGAAAGCATAGAAACGTTAATAGTAACGAATAACAAGTAAGGAAAAGGCTGTCTTCGGCTGTGCCGAAGGCTTTATACCAGCGGTCGCCCCGTAGTGACTCTTTTGGTTCGCTGTGGCTCTACAACAACAACATGTGGCTCTTAAGTGGCTCCCAACAACAAACCAGATTTGCAAAACAAAATACAAAATTCATTGCAATATTATTCTTGGAATACCGTTAATTCATTTTGAGTTCAGATTTCATGCTGGATGGTCGCGCTTCCCTGTGAATGTGTAACGGTGCATACGCACGTTCATAGGTACATACGCATACGTTCAGTCGTATTTGTTTTTTTGTATTAATTGCATTGCCTACCAGTTGCGGTTTTTTGTCTTAGTTTAATAATAATTCTTTCGAGTATTTTTTTTTGATTCCAGGAACGATGTTGTTGTAGAAAGTATGGCGTTGTTGTTGTAGCGCTCAGTAGGTCGAAATCGTTGAGGACCCCTGCTTTATACCTTTCATGAATGCCAAACCACACTTAACGGAACAATCGATTGTATGGGAGCTACCCGTTATGTTGGCCCAATCTGGCTGATTTTGCCTACATATGTTACATATATAATATGTAGCAAACGTGCAAAGTTTAACGTTCCTAGCTTTTTAACTGCAAAAATTATAGCCCAAAGCCCATTTATCGAAACTATCGATTATATGGGAGCTATATGTTATGTTGGTCCGATCTAGGTGATTTTCACTACACACATTACTTATATAGCACGTACTAAACCTGCGAAATTTCGCTCCAATAGCTTTTTAATTGCAAGAGTTAGAGGCCAAAACCCGTTTATCGGAACAATCGATTGTATGGGAGCTATGCGTTGTATCGGTCCGATCTTGCTGGTTCCGACAAATGATTAATCCTATGCAAAATGGCGCCTGCTTGCAAAATTTCATCGAGATATCTCTAAAACTGAGGGACTAGTTTGCGTTCAAACAGACGGACGGACAGACGGACATGGCTAAATCAACTCAGCTCGTCGCCCTGATCATTTCGGTATACTTAATGGTGGGTCTATCTCTTCTTCTCATACTTACAAACATCGGACCAAAGTTATAATACCATTTCATGCTCATGAAAGGTATAAAAAGTTGGAAGGAAGATACGTATATGAAATCAATTAAATGTATTTTAAGTTAACTGTGATGGACATGAAATGGTTTTTATTTTAGAATTATGTTTAAGTAGATAAAACTATATTATTTTAAATGATGATTTTTGTTCTATTTCAGAGTTTTGGTGGAAGATTTTACTACTACCATTCGATTTTAAACCAACACAATATATATTCGCTTTATTCTTTCCATACATTTCTTCGATTTTAACAAAAATCAGTGTTTCTGCATATATGAGTTTTCAAAAAGTACAAAAACAACTAAAAAGCACTAAATAGAACCAAGCTCCTCAATTAAATTCAAAAAATATTTCCACCATTAAATAAATTTTTAAACCTCCATCCCCACACACTCAAACCCCCTCTACGCTTTCGCTTTTATGTATATCGCCATCCACACATATTTACACAATTTACGATGTTTACGTAACATTTTTCAAGCACAAATAATAACAAAGCAAATAAAGAACAAATAATTTAGACTGCTTACCTTCGCGTATATCCTTGTAAGCATCATCGACATGCGAATCCTTGTAAATAATCGAATGGAAACCAATATTCTGATTGTCGTCAGTTTGTTGTCCATTTTTATGATTTCCGCCGGACGTTGGAGTTGCTTTCATTGTGGTGAGTGTTGTATTCGTCGTCGCTGGCATTGCTCTTGTTCTTGCTGTTTCTGTACTCGTACGCGGTGTTGATGTGTATGTGCTATTTGTGAATGTTGTTGCTGCATTTTGTTCGGCAACCAGTCGTTGAGCTAATGGTATTTGTGTACCATTCGTAAAGTTTGCTGTTGCTGCTAATGGCGATGATGTTGTTGTTGTTGTTGTTGTTGATGATGATGAAAAATAATGTTTGGCATGTTCAACATAGTAGGCATCACGTTCTGTTATTATTTTACCCTCGAATATCCCATCCAATATAGAACCAAATACATAACTATTACGATCCCCTATCACATGACCCTCGTAAATGTGATCGGTCGATACATCCAAGGGCAGATTGTTGCTATCATAAAACTGTGACGAAGGAAAGAGAAAGTTAATAAAAATTGCGTTTGTTAAAATTGCTGGCTTAGAACTTAGTAACTATTTTAGTTTTTTAGTATCCAATATATATATATATATATATTTTTTTTTTTCATAGTTATTTCTCTCAATCAAAACTCACCTCTAACTTATCACTAAATGTATTTAAATCACGTTTTAGTCTAAGATGGAAGTGTCTTCCGTGTGCTGAAAATTTTAAATCTACATGCTGATCTTTGGTCACGGATCGTTTCGCTCTACTGTGACTAGCTCGTATGTGTTGATGATCATATTTGAGTTCTTCATAGTGCGATATGTATTCGTTAAGTCGTCGTTGACCTGGAATTTTAAGAAAAAAATGTGTATAAATTTTATGAAAAAACTTGGATGCAGTTAAATACGCTATCCTTAAAATTATGTCCTAATTTTTGAAAAGTTTCATAAAATATCAAATTAAAGAGATCGCAAGTCTAGTCCCGAACGGATTGGATAGCTCCTTCTCATTTCTGACCTGTGTAACGACATGTTGTTAATTGTTAGTACATCAATTTTGCGGCATTATTTGAAAATGCAGCCTATCACATAAAACCAACAACAATAACAAGGCCAGCAGAACTTAGTCAATATAGACAGACATGCATCACACACATTCAAGAAAAAATTTACGAAATTGGGTTAATGGAAAATAAGCGAATCTGGTTGCCACAAATGAGTGGAGCAGTGCAACAGCTAACCTCATCACACATGCATTAGTATACGTGTATGGATGTTTGTATGTATTTACTTGCACTTTGCACACACTCATCTTGAGACAATACCAACTTAGTCGACCAACCGATAACGGTTTGAGCACTTTAGCTGCTATTACAATGAAGTTGGTCGCTTGGTTGCATAGTTGCTGATAAGTTTGAGCCACATGTTGCCACCGCAATACTATTTTGTAGCTTAAACGAGTCACACAAATGCACACATTGTTCGAGATCGATGGCTTCGGCGAATGGTCGAATACGCCAAAGTACCTAATCCAAAGCGCCTGGCAGCGGTTCAACAATATTTGCAAGTTTTTTATTGTTGTTGTATGCCATTGCTAGCATTTATTATGTGCGCCTATGGTTGTTGTTCAACTTGCAGCTACAACAAATACACACTCACTGCTGGCATATTTAATTTGGTGTATTTGCTCCCCGCCCCGTATTTGATATGAGTATACTGAACAGTGGGGCAAAAGACGCTTTTGCTTGTTTGGTTTTAGGTGTACGTATGCATTGGACGACATTAGCCGAGAGCCAATTATCCCTATAATGTATACACTGAAGTCATGCGTCATGTTTCTAGGTCCACAAACGCTAATCTAAGGGCCAGTACCACGACTGTGTGTGACTTCAGTGAGCTTTTGAGTTGTTGATCGACGCATTTAGTGTTGCCCAATTGTCTGAGAAAATACCATTTTGTATCTAATCGTGAACTGTTCAAGTAGTGTGAGTTTTGCTAATCGATAAAGTGGCTTTGGCGATTTCGAATGCGAGATATCTCCACCGGGCCCACAGTGCAGCGCTGCCCATTTGTCCATTAACTGCTTGCAGCATTGCCAGATTGCACATTATTGTTTTAGCCTCTATACATGGGGGGGGAAGTGTATGTGCATCAGCTGTTTACCGCACTTTCGGCTGCCACTTAACAATTTTTTTTTTTGTTGCGGCCATGATTGCTGGTGGTGTGCTTGTTGTTGTTGTTACACTTGCTTGCCCACATGCTTAGTTGGCAATTTTCCGTGCGACTGCAACAGCTGCAATCAATTTTGCTGCATTCAGTTGATTTAAATTTTACAACACGTTTTGGCTGTGGCCAAGACAACTTAATTTTACTTTTTTTCCTTTGACCATGTTTGTGTTGTTTTTGCTCTTTCCATAAAACGTCAATAAGTATGTACTTGGTGGTAAATGATCTGGGGCAATGGTTGTGTTAGTGAACAATTTTATGTCTATGATGATATCGACTCACCCACTTGGTAACATTTTTTTCTTTTTTTTTTTGCGCATTAACCCCACTTCTCCATGTACAACAATTTTGCCTTGTTACTACTTTTCATTCACTTTTGCCTTCTCTAATTGAGTTTGACCACATTTGGCTCTTAAAAGCCGCTTTTGGCTTCGTTTATGAGTGCTGCGTTTGTGTTAGAAATGAGACTAAGTGATGGAAAACACAACAAAGTACGAACGAGAAACAAAACTAAATCAAACTCTCATTTGGCTTTTTTCTTTAAAACATTTTCTTTTCTTTCCCTTGGGTGTAATTTTCCTATTTGCTTCCTTCCATCCTAAACTCAGCAGCTTTGCTGTGTGTTCCTTAGCAAAAAAAAAATATCTCAGCCAACTGTGGAACGGAACATCTCGGGTTTTATGACCCGGATTTTCCGTGCCACAGACCTCGGTGTTGTTACCCTGGGTAAAGAATTCCTTTTGAGCCTCAGTGGATTGTAGACGAACTGGGCCTTTGGGTTCTCCAAGAGCCATTAAACGCTGTTAATCAGCGTATTGATTGGGATCAAGAAAGTGTTCGTAGGAGCATGGTTGGATCATTGGGTGTGTTTATGCATAACTGCCCAGCTTTTGAGAGAACCAAGTAGAGATTCTTCAGTAGGCAGTTGGAGTTATCTATCCGGATCTGACGTCTTCACTAATTAAAGAAGCTCATGGTAGTTCATTGGCAAGCACAGGGGACCTTAATATGGTACACGCGAACTTTTTTCAAAGGAGCAGCTGCCAACCCTTCTCACTTCTTTGATACCTTGCCTTCAAACCAAATTCAAATATTAATTAATGATGTGGCTGCAGTGTTACTGGGTTACCACACTGAAGGTCCAAGGTTCGAGTAGCGAGACAAGGAACATTAAATCTGGTTTGGAAAAGTTGTTTCAAAATGGGATGATTTGTCAAACTTGCAGAGTCGGAAAACTCTAGGCTCTGTCAATTGGTGGGAAAAAATTCAAGGGAGCACTATACCAAACGGAAGAAAAGCTTTGCGAAATAATCTGTTGTATAACGCGCCATACATTTTTAAAATTGTTTTAATCCGTCCGTTGTAGCTTTTTGTTGTGAAATTTCGAAAATAGCTTTTAAAGTCGGCCCCTGCTTTAATCATACAACAATTCACATACATAGAAAGCGAAGCTGGCAAAGATAAGTACAGGAAGACACTTTCACTGATTGCAAAATGATAAAAGTGCTGTATGTCGAGATTTTGCGAGATGAGTGAAGTTGTCTCTGTCTCTTGCCCTTCTCATAGACACGTATTTGCCTTTAAGCCCAATAAACACACGCATACATACAAATGTCATATAAAAGCTGAATGAAAGGAATAAAATCAAAAGATGAGAATGCAGCTGGAAGATGACAGAAAAATCTTAAAATGACGAGGCACATTACAGAGAAAGATGCCAAGGATAAAGCAACAACAAAAGCGAAATTGGCAGCTCAGGACAAAAGGAATGGCGAAGATGCGACGTGACGCGAGAGATGAGATTACTTCAATGCTTCGTTGGTATTTGCGTGTACGTGGGTTAAAATGCGAATGCCAATGTGAATGTGTAAATGAGTATGTATGCGTAAGAACCCTGTAGGAAATATATTTAGTTGTGAACTATTGCTGTTTACTAATTCTAACTAAATCTTGTTTACGTCAATTGGCGAATTCACAAATCGATGTTAGTACCAGTGGAAGATGTCATTACCCTTTCTATACTTGGGAAGTCTTGAAAAAATCTGCAGTTTAGAACGATTTCTTTTTTTATTTCTTGGTTCCAAACCAGACCAAAATTCTAAAAAGTAATTTCAGAAATAATTTTTTATATAACTTAAAAAAAATATATTCGCACTTTTTTTCTTTTTTTGTAAGCACTTTTGAATGAAATGTATGTTTTCTTGGCCATATTTGAAATTTGATTTTTGTTACCTACTTTCAATTCAAAGATTTTTTATCTCTACATATAATAAAATTGTAACAGGCCGATGTCTGTACATGGCAGATATCAACAAAAAATTGATTGGGGGAAGCATTATTAAACGAGTAGAATCCAAATCAACCATTTTTTTAATTTTTGTGTGTCTGTCTGTCTGTCTGTCTGTCTGTCCGTCCGTATGTTTGTGGCAGTATCACTCTGAAAGTACTGAATGGAAATGAATGAAACTTTTTTCGTTGGATTGCTAGATACTCAACTTAAAATTTAGGATATTACTTTTTTCGATATCTCAACCGGTTTTGGAGTTATCGCCCAATATGTGGACCAGGGGTGACCAAAAATGTCTGAGTACAATATGGATGTCAAACGAAAGGTGCCAATGAGTGCTATAATATGAGATGTGATCAATTGAAATATCCCAAATGGTTTCGGAGATATCTTGAAGTTATCGACGAATATTTGCAAAAAAATGTGTTAGTACAATATGGGTATCAAACGAATGGTGCCAATGGGTACTGTTATATGCGATGCGCTTAATTTAAATATCTCAAATGGTTTCAATTATATATCTTCAAAAATTTCGGACGGAAAAAGAGAAGGGTGGGTAGATGCCATGTACAGACATCGACCTGTTACAATTTTATTATATGTAGAGATATGTATGTATTTCAAATTTCGAAAACTGGCCCAAATGTATTTTTTAATTGTTGTTGTGAACTATACAATCAAGTTATAGAAAGAAAGTCGAACTTCGAAAAAGTGCGTATAGGCTATAATGATTAAAATCGGGATCATTATTAGAATTTTTGTCTGTCTGTGTGTATGGTTGTTCGAGCATCACACAAAAACTACTAAACAGAATTGAATGAATTTTTACCACGCTATCACTTAACGCCTAACTTAAAATTTAGGATAACTTTCATTTAGATATCTCATCCAGTTCCCGAGTTATTGACCAAAATGTGGGTCCGGGTGACCAAAAATGTTCGTTTTTTACAATTATGCCCATAAAAACTATGAATGAAAATTTCACCATTATAATACTAGACGTCTATCCTAATATTTAGGACATCTTCCATCAGGATATCTAATCCGGTTCCAAAGATATTGACAAAATGTGACCCAAAATTACTTTTTCCAACATGGGTGTCAAACGAAAGGTAGAAATGAATACTACATAGTGATGTGAGTTTTATTTCAGTATCTCAAATGATTTCAGAGATTTCACAAAAAATAGTAAAATTCTCTGGTCATAAGCTGTTATATATATAAGCTGTTATTGCATAAGTCGACTTAAGAAATAAGACCAATTGAAATTTTTACTGGCAATTTTGAATAGCAACATCGAGACATTTTTCAAGACTATCATTGGTCTATTATTACTTTGTTTATGAACAATTAATCCAATATGTTTGCCAAAGTTATAATTCACATTTAAGCTCAGCTGCTTACAGCCCAAACTAATAAAAACACAAATCGTAATTTTTCTATAGAAATATTGTTGTAAAAGGGCAACCGAAATTGAATTCAGTGCGTTGAAAGTTAACTCCAAGAAAGCTGTGGAAGCTGTCAGACGCACTATAAAAGATATCCGGTGAAACGATTCAATCATGGGAAAGGTAACAGTTTTATTTTGTGGAGATTTCCGGCAGACACTTCCCGTTATAACTGGGGGAACAAGGGCTGATGAAGTCAGTGCATGCCTCAAACGCTCGGTGCTCTGGCCAATGGTAAATAAATGAAATCTAACGCGCAACATGAGAGCGCAAGAATTTTCGGATATCCTGCTGAAAATTGGCCAGGGTTTACTTCCCGAATAGAATTGATTAGTAACTCTGCCAGAAAATCTTTGTAATATTGTGCCTTCAGTGGAAGAACTTATTTCTTCGGTTTATGGAGACGTTTCTCAAGTAACGCGCCAGAATAATGCTTGGCTCTGTAAACGAGCTATACTTACGCCCAAAAGCGACCAAGCAGCAGAAATAAGTTACAGTATTTTAAAAAAATTTGATGGAGAAGAGGTGGTATACCGATCAATAAACACGGTTTTAGACAGAGCCGAGACTACGAACTATCCTGTTGAGTTTCTCAACTCTATTTCTGCGCCCGGACTTCCCGCTAATAGCATCGCTTTAAAAAAAGGCATTCCGATTATGTTGCTTCGTAACTTAACCCCTCCAAAGTTATGTAATGGAACTCGCCTTAAAGTTACTTCTCTTCGAAATAATATTATAGAAGCAGAAATTCTTACGGGTTGTGGAGCAGGCGAAATAGTTTCCATACCACGCATACCCATACTACCAAACAATTTTCCATTTCACTTCAAACGCGTGCAGTTTCCTGTGAGTGTGTGTTTGCCTATGACAATTAATAAGTCGCAAGGCCAGACACTTCGAGCAGCCGGTATCGATCTTAGGACAAACTGTTTCTCACACGGACAATTATATGTTGCTTGCTCAAGGGTTACTGGCCCAGAAAATTTGTTTCTAATTTGTAATATGGGAAGAACATCAAATGTTGTATATAAATAAATTCTTTAGACTTTGTTTAATTATTGAAAATATCATTTTTTTTATTTAACTAACTACAACTGTAAATAATTGAATTACATTTGAAGCCCTTGCTACATGCGTTGTGGAACTATTAAAATAAATTAATAAAATAAAGTTAGTACCAGTGTTTTATTTCGACGCTTTCAAAAAGATAATTATGCTGATTCTTCATTATAACTTTTACGCATACAAAGTCGCAGGCATCAGCTAGTAAACCATAAAAATGTACCTAGGATCGAAAAAATGAATGAAAAGTGGTCCATTTTTTATAAAAAAAATGCAGATCATATGAAAGAAATTCAGATCAAAAAAGTAGCAACCCCGCCTTAACATCCTAATATACCCTGATAAATAATTTGAAAATGTGGTGTACTATTTACCTACAAAAGTTAAATCTCGCCAGTGTAAATTAGTCAACTGTGGAATCATAATTGAAAGATGTTTTTTGCATATCGCAATTCAAGCCTATGTGTTCCAGATTCTGACTCATTTATATTGCTGTGTGGCTATCTCCAATGGCTAAGCTTCTTAAGCAGACGTTGTTTTGCCCAAAAACGTAATTGACTGGAAAATTTGGTTTTCCCCTATCATTTTGGTCCATATCTAAAAAAGAGGATCTCTCATGACACCAAAAACCATTATTCATTACCCACCACCACCGTTCATTTATTTTCCATACTGTACAAATACCTTATGTGTCCACACCAGGTCCACATTTTGACCAATATCTCAAAAACGGGATCTAACTAACATGGGACCAATAACCAACTTGGGAATAATAACCTCATTAAAACCCGCATCAACACCTTCCTTTGATACCCATATCATACAAACAGCGCTAGGTTCACACCTGGTCCAAAGGGCGGTGAATTTAAAAAAAAAAAAAAAAGGTCGCCGCTAGGACCTTCTACGGGAATAAACGTATAACTGGGCAAACTTTTGCGTCTTTCCCTGTTGTGGTTCCGACGTTATGCGTAAACATAATAGATAAGATAATATCAAATCCCCAATTGAAGCAGTAAAGGTCGTCCTCTTAAATATACTTCAGGATATACCAGACTTACAAAAACAATTACTTTTCTTTAAAGACTTATCTGAGAATAATAATTTTTTTTAGACAGCTCAAAAATTGTAACATGCCGCATTTGTAGTTTTGAAAACCTAGTTATTATTGAACTAGTTTTCATTTAGTATTGTTGATCTAGTTCGGGGCAAGAAATGTGTGTCACTTGTCGCTGAGCTCTCTGCAAGGTATGATTCAAAAGCTAACGGGTATGTCGCAAATAAATATATGTAGGTATTTGAAGGTTGTTGAGATACAAAATCGCACAATTTTCTTGAGTTTATGCGAAAAGTAAACTCTAAATGGCGCAAAATTACTTATATGTAGGAATAAATAGAAATAAATTTTAATGTATGTATATGGATGAAGATGCTTAGTTATGTGCTTGAATGTCTTGAAGGTTGAGCTCAACATACTATTTTCGCAAAAGAAAAGACCTTGACCAAGGAGACTCTTTCTGGTGAAGAAAGAAGCTTTGACATGTGTTTAGCGATAAACTTAGAAATCAGTGCTACAGTCGTCCAATGGATCACAAAATTTTTTGAAAATTACTAAAGTTTTACCTGATTTTTTATCACATAAAAGCATAATACAACAAATGTTATTCCAGCTAAAAGCATTAAAAAGTAAAAATATTTAAGGAAATAAGCACAGGTTAAAGATTCCTTTCCACCGTTTGCGAATATTCGATAAATCTCAACTAAAATGATAAGAAATCGATAGAATTTTGGTATTCAATTAGTCGAAGCTGATACAGTTAAAATAATAATATTTGGTACCTATATTCGATTTTCAAAATTTTGGAAAAGGGCGTGGCGCAGCCCACCAGTGCCAGAACAAATTTTAAAATTGAAACTTGCTTCAAAGCATATCGTTGTGAATAAAAAAGCACGAAATCGATTCTTTACTAACTCTGCGAGATTGTTCTAACTCAAATATTTATGTTTGTTTACAAAATTAATTAATCTATTTCAAAAGTTAACGTAAAACATTCCACAAAGCATTCACTTTTTCATATTTCTACCTTTTTTCTATAGTAAAGAACCATGACACAGCTCAATTGCCATACAGATTTAATTCATCCACACATTCATATGTGGGCATATATGTATGTATGTACATATAGCACGTTTCATAATTATAACACTTGAAAGACTTCAACCGTAAGTACTTCAAACTAGCTGCTCCCATTTAAATTAAATAAATATAAATTTCAGATTCAAAATATTTATGCGAACCTGATTGGCATCTGCTATGTTAGATGAATACCCTGCAAGAAATAATTGTGCGCTCGATCGATTTTTTTTACTTTTTTTTTTTTTTAATTTTGAAACAAAATGTGGACATTTTTGAATTGCAGACAGTGAAAATTAGCATCTTGTTTTACCTGGGTTTTTCCTTGAAATTTTTTTCATAGGGTTATAATTATGAAAAGCACTTCGTATATCTATACCGCCATCTGTAGAGAAAGCCATAGAGTTTAGTTATTACACATATTTCATAGATAGAAGGCACTTGTGTCCGATGAAAACGAAACCAACAAAAAGGAAAAGTATTACCATACATTCTACATACAGAAAAAAATGCTGGATTAAAATAAAAAAGAAGCAATTTTTTCCGAATAATGACTAACATGTGTAGATACGAGTATTAATGTATCTCAGTGTCTGCTTGTAGATGAATTAATTTATGTGCGGAAAATACGCTTGCGAACGCAAAAAGCCGCAAATTGTTTAGCGCACTTACAGGCGCTAGAGCGTGGCAATGACTGAGAAAAAATTATGACTCTTAATGCAATGCGGTGGTATAATTGCAATTCCCTTTTGGCGAAGGTTAGGAGGAAGGTTAGGAATGGTTTATATGGGTATGTTAGTGGGCGTTGTAAATGTATGGCAGGAATGCGTAAAATACAGTCACTATGGAATATTTGTTGCTTGTAATCAAATGAGAGTAATCAATAGCCTCAAAATTTCATGCAAAAGGAAATCAATGGGCCTTTTGTCCTTATAACTAGATAATTGTGTTAATGTGTTCTTTGAATGTACAAAATAACTATTCAAAATTTATAATAAATATTCATTTCTAAACCAAAAAAAAAGTTACCAAGCTTCATTGAAATCTGGGATTGGGATATTTTTTCGATTTTATATACCCAGTTGTGAGACATAGTTCTGCAATCCCACTGAATACACCGCCACATTATTAGTTTTTAAAGGCAGACTTGTACGAAATTGGTATGGGGACCGGGACCACCACCTATTTCAAAATTTTAAGTTTTCATTCAATATTTCTCTTAAAAGAGAGTTTATCTAAAAAACTTTCGGTAATTTTCGTTTTTCCTTTTATCTATTGGAATGCGGAGATGTGGATCGATTTATAGATTTAGAGGCGGAGGTGGAGAGGAGACACTCTGGTAATACCGATAGAGATGGAGTCTCCAAATAAAATTATATGATTGAAAGGGATAGGATATAGAAAGAAAAGTTGAAGGAAAGAGAATGATGATGAATAATACTGAATCGGGGCAGGGTATGAAAATATGGTTACGGTGTGATAAAAGATAAGTAAAAAAGAGCGTAAGTCGATCTAAGAAAATTGGTAAATTTATATGTTTCGTTGCGATTTGCAGAAAAAATTTTAAAATTATTTGTCAAAACTAATAATAAAAAAAAATTTGGTAAAGGTTAAAAAAGGGAATTAGGAGAGTGAATAAGAGACGAAGGACAACTTAAAGTTTCTGAAAGTCTGTAATATTTTAAATATTTTATTAGCCCCAATAAACTTTAAACTTCATTTGGCAACCAATTCCGAGCTTTACTTTATAGCACTAATTGTTCAAAGTAATCTTCATGGCCATGACATTATTTATTATTTTTTATATATGGGCATGTATGTATCTATTTCAATCCGTTCATGCTTGGCCGTAAATCCAGACCTTATATGTATGAAAAAAAGTATAAAACCTTGTGCGCCTAACCCAATGCATTACAAAAATATCTGCTTTGGAATACGTAAAATCTACTTTCTGGGCTGATGAAGAGCGGTAGCAAGAGAAGTGACCATTTAGTAACTAAGGCAGAATATATGACGCGTACTTTATTCGGGCTACTTTGCATATATAAATTAAATATAAATATCATGACTGGGCAGTTCAACAACAACTACCCACATTGCACATATGATTGTTGACCTCTACCACCCCTTGCATGCTTTACATTTTTCTTCGTTTGCTTTTTAACCTTCCGAAATTTATGTATCCTTTTTTTTTCGATTCATTTCTTGTCCCAAACGGAAAAACGTTTAAGAGGGTCAAGCTTTTTTTCTGCAGGACAGCCCTTTAATTTTTAATTGACCGTTTACTAGTTACTTTTGTGGTTAATTAAGCTATCCGGGCTAAAATGGAGCATATTAATTATGGCGACTTTTCATTCATTGTAAGCGGAAGCAAAATAATTACAGTTTACAAATCTAGTAATCGAAACTCTTTAATTATTTAGTAGAATGAATTGCCTACTACTTATAAGTATATGTCTATAAATATGAATATCCTGGGTACCACATGAGCTACTATTTAAGAAACAATTTAAGCCAATTAATGTTAACTTGAAGATATTTGTCTCTTAGAAATGTTTACTGTGTGTTGGCCTAAATTTGACTTGTTTGAAATGTTATTGTTAATTTAAGTTAATTATGGTCTAGAACTTAACATTTCTTGTTTTAATCAAGCAACTTCCAACATTAAGCTGTCTCTTTTATTTAATATCTATTTCATTTGATTATCTCCTGATTAGACTGACTTTGCTGGCTGGTTAATGCAGCTGCAAGCCGGGAAGAAGCACACGTCTGTTGTTGAAGTGAACGTACTTCGGCTTGCTTCGCCGCCTATATCCACTCATACTAACGGATGAAACTGGGTCATACTGAATTAACTGACTGACCATTCATGGAGTGGGACGTGAAAAAGTTCTATACCGATATTTACAGTCCTTTTTAAATATGAATATGGTACTCTCCGGTGCCCGCACCTTTTGGCGCCAGTTTATATTTTATTTTTATTTTTTACTTTTTATTTTTTTTTATATTGTGAGCGCTGAGACAATTACGGTATGTCAGCTTCTATCAATACAAGGATTATAAAAAACTGTTGCTTATTAAAATAGCTTTCACATGGTACACATATTTTTGAAATCGGTTAAGCCATTCTGTAGTAATCGCAGCTTAAACGAAATTATTAACGTCAGATATTTCGATACATTGCCATGCCCTCAACTTCTAAAAACGAGGCTGTGTTTGCCTAGGTAAAATGTAACTCTATGAAAAATTTCATTCAAATCTGAGGTCGTAGGGAAAAAAAACTCGAAAAAAGCCGGTCGAAGTTTACTTGCTGTTTTGGTTTTGTTTCTGGCTCTTCTATTTGAGATCGTTATATGCATGTCTTACATCTTATATGGGTCAATTTCAAAAAAAACGCAATTTTTGTGTCCCCGCACTTTACACTACTATTTTAGGTAAAAAACAAATTAAAAAAAAAAAAACAAAAATGGGACAGTGATCACCGAGGAATATGTAACAAAAAAACATAATTCTCAAATTTGTATATTTGTTTTTTTGTTTATTCAGTATGGTGTTTTGTTTCTCCCTCTGACTCCTTTCATACAAAAGCATGTGTCCCCCGTTAGAATTTCTAGTAAACAAAATAAAATAAAATCAAGAAAACAGTTACTGGGCAACATTTAATAACAGTTTTCGAATTATTGGGTACCTTTCTTTTGTTTTGATTTGATATAGTTGTCAAAAATTAATTAGTGCGAATTTGGCGTTGCAAAGAACAGTTGTCCCCACAATTTGCATTGAGCGTCACTTTTTTATAAATCAAGAAATATTAGCAGTTTTCAATTTTCATTTAAATAAAGTAAATAACGTAATAAAAGTACAAACTTTAATTATTACAATAGTGAAAAAGCGAAAACAAAAACTATTAAAAAAAGTGTGGATTTGCGTAGTTTTTGTGAACACCATGGTAAGGGCGCGATAAAAATTCTTGAGCGTCACGCTAATTTTTTTAAAAGTGAATATATTAAATGTAAAAAATTAAAGTTGACAATCATTGTTTACATGGTCTCAACTCATTTTTTTATAATATGTGAATTTGGGAAATAAATTGCCTACGGAAAAAACCAAAATAGGCAAACATTTCATGAGCATCACTTTTCATACATATTGCTTCATAGCTTAAAATGCTTAATTTTGATTTTATTTTTTAATTTTCAAGAGTAAAACAACAAAATTAACGGCGGCTGAAAGAGCACGGAAATATCGCGAGAAAATAAAGCTCGATAAAGCGCGTATGTGTATAAGTTTCTTCAAGAATTACTTCCTTTTTTAAAATTTTGTTAGACATCAAAGAATATGTACATATATGTTTAGTTTCGTATGAAAATTTTTGTTTTTTGAAGAATTTTTGTTTTCTTTTATTTACTTTTTGTAAAAAATAAACTTATTTTCGTTACACTTTAAATTTGGCATTATTTCTTGTTTACGTGCAACAAAATCTCTTGATCGTCACAAAATATCTTGAGCGTCACACTTAGTTTTTTTTTTCCTTTAAACGCTTATATTTGCAGTTTTTTAAATGCATTGTTACAAGACTATTACTTTGCAAGTAACCCCTTAGTTCAAATCTTTTTTTAACAAAAATTTACATATTTTCATCTTAAAATTTGTAAATAACTAGTCACTTAAAAAAAAAAAAAA
Source organism: Sphenella marginata (assembly GCA_951509765.1). NCBI lineage: Eukaryota > Metazoa > Arthropoda > Insecta > Diptera > Tephritidae > Sphenella > Sphenella marginata. The sequence continues at coordinate 90,076,355 of OX608080.1, read as the reverse complement.
TCAATCAAGGTGAATCGTGATTTTGTGTTTATAATCGAAAAGGTGATTTTGGCAGAAGTGAATCTTGAAAAACAAAAGAACAACATAGTAAACTTGAATCTCAAATATTTTTGCATTTTCAGCGATTTTTTATACATATTTGGTGTGTGACGCTCAAGATAGAAATCATAGAAAACCTAAAAAAAAACCAAAAATATTGATTTTTTTGAGAGCCTAAAGGTCCCACCGGATTCTTCATCAATTTCTACATAAATTGGCCACTCTTACAGGCGAATTGGAAAAACTTTAAAAATAAGCAAAAAAAAACTCGTTGTGTACGTTTTTTTTGAAATTCACCCATATATAAAATTCTCGTCTTACATACATATATATAAAATTCTCGTGTCACAGTTTTTGAAACCATACTCCTCCTAAACGGCTTGACCGATTCTCATGAAATTTTGTGAGCATATTGAGTAGGTCTGAGAATCGACCAACATCTATTTTTCATTATTCTGGGAAGTGGACCAGGGACCGAAATATTCGAAACTTTTCTCTTTATGGTGCGATTTCCTTCAAATTTGGTACAAAGGTACCACTCTACTTTTGTTAAAATTCGGGCTTTCTTTTTTTCCGGGAAGCGGACCAGGGACCGAAATATTCCAAACTTTTTTATTTATGGTGCGATTTTCTTCAAATTTGGTACAAAGGTACCACTCTACTTTTGTTAAAATTCGGGCTTTCTTTTTTTCCGGGAAGTGGACCAGGGACCGAAATTTTCCAAACTTTTTTATTTATGGTGCGATTTTCTTCAAATTTGGTACAAAGGTACCACTCTACTTTTGTTAAAATTCGGGCTTTATTTTTTTCCGGGAAGCGGACCAGGGACCGAAATTTTCCAAACTTTTTTATTTATGGTGCGATTTTCTTCAAATTTGGTATAAAGGTACCACTCTACTTTTGTTAAAATTCGGGGTTTCTGTTTTTCCGGGAATTGGATCAGGGACCGAAATATTCCAAACTTTTTTATTTATCTTGCGATTTTTTCCCTAAATTTGGGCAGAACAACGTCTGCCGGGTCCTTCTAGTATATACATACACATTGTTAACAGCTTTTTCCTTGACCACTGCTATATGTTTTCATAGGAATGCGTAAACATCTTGACAACTCCCCTGGCAATGGGCAGTAAGTTAAATGCATACATTTGCATCTGTAAAGCAAATATGAAATAGTATTCTTGGGCAAATATTTAATTAATTAAATATTTTATTATGTGTACATTGTTTGAAAACAAGACAGATATTTTCTCGTAAATTTTGTTGAAACTTCACATTTTCAAATGTACATATAAATAACATTTTGGAATTCACAACAAACATTTTGTTAAGGAAGATTGCATTCCCAGCGAGCAACTAGTGTACATATGTACATACAGACAAACATACAAATGCACGTAAATACCATTCTAGGTATGCATGTATGTATGTATTCACAGCATACAGAGATTTCAAATTTAGTTGAATTTTGCAATTTTCTATAAAAATGTCAACTATCTCGGGTTGAGCAAAGTTGAGTGGGTGGCCCGCATGTAATTTCGGGTGCATAACATAGTTTATAAAGCCAAGTTAACAATATGCGGCAGTTGTGGCCGTGTGTGCATTCACTATATATATGTATATATATACATCATAGGCACTTAGAAGTATGTGTAACAAAGTCAGACGCACACTGACCTAGTTTTTACAATAGTTTCAGTTGCATTTTTCCCAACATTGATGCACTTGAGAAGAAATTTATAGGGCACAAGTATGGTTCTTGCTCTTGTTCTCGTTTGATATGACAGTGGCAGTGTCAGCAGACAAGTCAAACATAATGAAAAAAGAATATAAAGAAAGAAGGAAAAAAGCCCACAGAATTAACTCAAAAGCACTAAAGAAGATTATAAACGAAAGTCATACAAAGTGTCATTAACAGCTTTTGACCTGTATGCTGGCTATGCATATCACACACCTAAATCTTAAAGAATATCTCTCAAGCATCTGAAATTTTGAAACTCTTGATGGCAATTTTAAATTTTCAGTTGTTTTTGTCTGATTGCTTTAATGATAAGAAAAATACATATGAAGGGATCAGAACCAAAAGGATCTAAGTACCATCGACGTTGAATTTAGATAATTGAGGTTAAAGTAAATTACTTATTGTAAATTCTGGGTAAATGCGTTTGAAATGATTCCTGTCTAAATGAGTGCAGGTTAGTCAACTTATTCAAAGGATGTTTACTGCAGATGGAAAATAACTGTAAATTTCCAAAAATTATTGCAAAAATTTCCAATAAATTGCAATAAAATTTCGAACGTTGATTGCTCCGCCAAAAGAACATGTACCTCTCTGAAGTTGGCAAGACAACTTTTACGTAGCAAAAAAATATATACTGGATAATTTGCCGTAACTTAGCCGTAAATTATCCGTGGAACAAAAAAATTTGCCGCGACCATATTTTGGAAAATATCGTGTGGCACGCTAACTTCATGTGAAGTTAGCGTGCCACCTTGAAAGTCCACCTTAGACACCAGCTAGGAAAAAAATTCTTGCACCTGAATTTGCCGTAAATTAGCCGTAGTTAACTAGCATATTTAAAAAATTTAAAAAAAAAAAAACTTTTTTTGTTTTGGTGGTGCACCGCCAACTTCATATGAAGTTAGCGTGCCACTTTTGGAAAACTATCTTAGAAGCCAGCTACGAAAAAAATTCTTACGTCTAAATTTGCCGTAAATTAGCCGTAAACTATCTGCAAAATAAAAAAATTTGCCGCGCCTTTATTTTAGGAAAAAATATTTTTTTTTTGGTAGTGCACCGCCAACTTCATATGAAGTTAGCGTGCCACTTTTGGAAAACTACCTTAGAAGCCAGCTAGGAAAAAAATTCTTACGTCTAAATTTGCCGTAAATTAGCCGTAAACTATCTGCAAAATAAAAAAATTTGCCGCGCCTTTATTTTAGAAAAAAAAATTTTTTTTTTGGTAGTGTACCGCCAACTTCATATGAAGTTAGCGTGCCACTTTTGGAAAACTATCTTAGAAGCCAGCTAGGAAAAAAATTCTTACGTCTAAATTTGCCGTAAATTAGCCGTAAACTATCTGCAAAATAAAAAAATTTGCCGCGCCTTTATTTTAGAAAAAAAAATTTTTTTTTTTGGTAGTGCACCGCCAACTTCATATGAAGTTAGCGTGCCACTTTTGGAAAACTATCTTAGAAGCCAGCTAGGAAAAAAATTCTTACGTCTAAATTTGCCGAAAATTAGCCGTAAACTATCTGCAAAATAAAAAAATTTGCCGCTTTATATCTAATTAATTGTAATTTTTATTTGTAAATTATTTTTATACAAAAATTCGTCTTATTTCTTTTTAGTTATTGAATGGTTTTTTTGACATAAAACAATAGCTTTGGCTTTAGGGATGTCGTTGGTTTTATTTTCTGTTCCTTTTCGGCCATGTCGTCGTACAATATCCAGCAACCGCCCCTTAAGCAAACAGCAGTATTAGCCCAGTTAAATAAAATGAGTTGCCATTTTCGCCACTAATCCGTTTTGGAATTTCATTTAACGGTATGTACAATCCATTTTCACTAAGAGAATAAATCTCGAAGCAAATTATGGTTCCTGCAAGGAGAGTAAATATATCATATTAAATTAGGGACGAAAAAAGTTTTTTTCTCCAGGATCGAAATTCTGGCTACAGAAAATATTTCTGCTTCCGAAAAGTACAATAAAAATCCAGACTTTAAAGTTTGTTACAAAATTTACCGTATTTAAAGACATTTTAAAAAACTTTTTAATTTTAAGTCCAAAATACCAAATTTGTATGTTACCTACTAGGTACTATATTTATTTCACTTACCATATTCAATGTCCATTTCCATGGCTGCACCACATGAACATATCCTCGGTTTCAACATTTGTTTTCGGATTACAGTGCACTCGCGATAATATGAACTAATTAAAACCAGGCCTGTTCAGTTTTACGAGATTGTTCATATTTACGAAAGTCAACTAAATTGAAAAACATTTTATTTAATTAGTTTTAGGCACATTTATTTTTTATTAAAAACCGCAAATTAAACGTTTATTCATTTTTTCACATGACGGAAAAAAAAAATTAGTTACATTCAAAAGGTAAGTTATACAAAAACTCATACATATGTATTCTGTTTCATTTTTGGAAACAATTTAGTTCATGTCAAAAAAAATCAGTAATCCGCTTTTGTTGTTTCTTTTGTTCATGGCCAAATAACTTCTTTGAAAATTTCTACTGAGGACTGAACATAAGATAAAGCAAAGCATGTGAACGCAAGTATTTCTCAGCGACGGTTATGTACATTTTATATTTTAATAACTAGGGGATTCGCCAATTTATTAAGCTCTTGTAATTCGTTAGAAATTTTAAAATCAATAGTGTTAATATTTTAGAGCTTTGACCAAAAGTTCATATTTTAGAGTACTCAATGGAAGCGAAACGGTGTTCATATTTTGGGGTGTTCATATTTCAGGGTGTTCATATTATCGCGTATTTGGAATAGCTTGTTCGTGAATAGTGCATTTATTTGCGTTATGTATGACGCGAAATACTCATCCTCCTGATTAGAGCAATTTTGTGTGCACTTCATTGTCTTTTTAAAAGATGGAAATTTATTGAATATTTGCTCCTACAGAATATTCACAGAAGTAGCACAATTAATTATATTTGGGCTCGGTCCTAAAGTGGCTTCATTTTGTATGCAGTGCTTGAGTAGAATTTTTCCTCTTTCTAAATAGCAGTGAGCGGAAATTCCTTTACAAATGACCATATTTATAAGTTTAAGGAAGTCATTTTCTACATTGTCTCTTAAAAAATTACGAACAGCCTCGTAATCAACAGCTGCCGCTATCATAATTTGAATTATGCTATCCAGACCACAAGTAAATTTAAAATGGTATAGCTTCTGGTAAATTTTCACAAATTTTAACTGCATACACGATCCGTTTTTGAACACAGGAATGCTTCGTGCATCAGAATTGAATGCTAATACATCCGCAATCCTTCTCGGGCTATCTCCTAGGTATAGGTTTTGGGTCCGTTTTTTTTTATCTCTCTGCATGTCCTTTACTGCCAATCCCTTGTGATTTTCAATTTCGTTTAATGCCACCTTGTATGGAAAACTAGCACTTTTAAAACAAAGCAAGCAAATCCTTCTTTCATCGTCTCCTGGGTCATCATATATTATTGAACAACATTCGTCCCGGTGAATTTTACTTTCACATATTATACATCGTAGATTAGGTGCTTCTAAGATAGTTTTCCAAAAGTGGCACGCTAACTTCATATGAAGTTGGCGGTGCACTACCAAAAAAAATTATTTTTTTCTAAAATAAAGGCGCGGCAAATTTTTTTTATTTCGCAGATAGTTTACGGCTAATTTTCGGCAAATTTAGACGTAAGAATTTTTTTCCTAGCTGGCTTCTAAGATAGTTTTCCAAAAGTGGCACGCTAACTTCATATGAAGTTGGCGGTGCACCACCAAAAAAAAAAAAGTTTTTTTTTTAATTTTTTAAATATGCTAGTTAACTACGGCTAATTTACGGCAAATTCAGGTGCAAGAATTTTTTTCCTAGCTGGTGTCTAAGGTGGACTTTCAAGGTGGCACGCTAACTTCACATGAAGTTTCCAAAATATGGTCGCGGCAAATTTTTTTGTTCCACGGATAATTTACGGCAAATTATCCAGTATATATTTTTTTGCTACGTAAAAGTTGTCTTGCCAACTTCAGAGAGGTGAACATGTAGAATTTTTTCGAGTATGCAGTTTTGTAGCCTCTTTAATTTTTGTACAATAAAGTGCTAAACTTAAGTTCGTAGGAAGTCTCGCTGATTGTTGACAATTTTTTTTCTGGATCCAAGCGCACTTAGACCCTTTTGTGTCCAAAAATTAAATTAAATTTTATTGCTTGGAGGAGCTCACTTAGATCCTTTTGGCTCCAATCATTAATGCAATAAAATTTAGTTCGTTTTTGGCCTGGCAAATATATGGCACTACAATGTCCGAAATGACTGGGATCTCTTTGCCAACAAATAAACACCACATTTCACTATACAAATATGGGTATAACTCAATTTCAAAAAAAAATGTCACTTAGATCCTTTTGGTTCTGAGCCCTTCATATGTAATTTCAACATCATCGCCAAAACGTCCACTTGATTCTTCAGTTGGATGGCACGCAAAATTATTATACGAATATTGCTAGAGGGTTGAAATATTCCCCAGGCAGTTTAAGTTATGTTATACCACAAAAAACGGTTCACAAGTTATTAAGAGTCAAGTTTGAACATTTTTCGTGGGCGGTGCCACGCCCACTTTACAAAATTTTGCACCCAAATTTCATTCAGATATCTCAATTTTAAACAAGTTATTTATCACCCGATTGGTTGATTGCATATAATATATTTCTAGTCTGTAAGGTATTCTGTACTGTGGATTTAAATAAATATCTTCTTTTAAAAAACAATTTTTCATCCTAGCGAAAGCTCAAATATTTCATGGATTTCCCCAAACACATGCATATGTCAAGTTTCTACGTTTTATTCAATTCCTGTTTTCGACTTCGATTATTATAATTATTATTTAATAATAGAGAATATTGTCTTTTTGTGACACGTTTTTATTCTCAATAAAATACATTCAATGTAGTCACAACAGAATAACAGCTTAAGTAGATGTACGAAAAACAAGACATTTTTCTTACTCCTCAAGAATTTATGATCGAATAAAATATTTTAGCTGGCAAGCTTTTAAGAAATAATATTGAATATGCAATTCTGATGTGTCGACTTAAACTGTTATTGCTACAGTTATATAAACATGATGTGCTTCGAACTTTTTCTAAGTAAACACCGAAAGAGCTTTTACAGATTTGTGCAGCACTTAAGTACACTTTTGAATTCCAATATGATCAAATTAGTATAATATTGATTCAAGTATGAAAAAGTGATGAGATGCGCATGTTTCATCGAATTTATCAAAATCAGTATTATAACTGTTTGTAAATGCCATGAGAAAGAGGAAATCAATGAACCAAGTAGGTTTTCAAAATGCCCCTAAAAATACACCACAAACTGGAAGTAGAGCTTTCAACTTATGAATGAATGTTGGACGCAGTTTCGCTAAGCAGATACAGGCAAGCGAAAATAAAAAAGTAACTAAATGGAAACTACTAAATGGTTCCGATTTTATATTGCATAGATCGAAGGAACAATAATGTGAATTCCAGCAATTCTAATTAAAGACAAAGCTTTTGAATGAAAATATTTCCAACAAATATTTATCTCTCATAATCACTTTAGTAAAAGAAAAGAAAATAAATCTACTTTATGCTTCATATTTTTACAAAAATAATTGGAAATAGAAAATCACAATATCATAAATGAAGGTACAAAAGAGAAATGAAAAAACATTCTATTGGCAGATTAAGATGTTTAAGTTGAGATTTATGAGCAAATGTAATGATGCAGGAACAGTGAAACAAGTGCAAGTCATTAAGTGAAGAAGAAATATCGATTAATTAGTTTTTGAAAATAATGAGATACTTAGGCATGCTTGTTGAGAAAAGTAAGTTTACGAACTTAGAAGGAATGTTAGGAATGGGATAAGCTGATGAAATTGCCAATACAATTGTTGTTGTTGGTTAAAAGCTTGTTCTGTTTTGTAGATTTTCATTTACATGTTTGATAGATGTTGACCAAAGCTTGGCGTAAGTAACAGATAGACGTATGTATGCATGAAAATAAACTGAGCTTTGAACTTTTTAAATTTAAGAGCTTATTTTTACACCGAAGAAAATTAAAATATTTAAAGCTCAGATTTATTCTAACACACAAATATATATTTTTGAAAAGTGAAAATTTTCTCATGCATTGAACAATATTGAATATTTGTGAGGAATACAAAATTGGCGGTAATCTATTTTCTCAACAAATTTTGGGATATGTGCGTTTATAGGTACAAATGCAATCAAATCGAATACTTGCTTAAGCTTTTTGGGGGCACATTTTTGAAAGCTCGAAACTTTTTGTTTATCCGGATGGAAAATGAAATCTTTCGTTATGCCGCTATGTGTTATGTTGCCCCGATCGTATTGGTTCCAATGATTAATATTCAAATTTTTCTCAAATATATCGAATAATGAGCTCATCGTTCTTATTATTCTGATACAACTATTGATGGGCACATACATATTTTCTTCTTCTTACACTTACACATCGGATTAAGGCTATCTTAACATTTCAAACCTAAGCCAGTTGTAATCCACGCCCGGACTATTTCGCTTTAACAACTTTCTATTTCCCAAATTGTCCCAAACTATACAAACAAAGCATACTCGTACATATCATTTATTTTTACTACCGCTTATTGGGATTAGGATTATTTGTTATTTAAGACTGTTCCTAAGGCAATAACTAACAGTAAATGGCAAACAACCATTAGCAATTATTTTGTTTGTTTTCTAACTAAATCCTTACTCCAATACCATATATACAAAACGTATGTATAACTACAATGAAATATTCCAACTATGCAAATTATTAATTGAAAATTATTAGCATTTTCGACCATACAAATAATTCTAATATACAACTTTTTAGGTAATAATACATAAGTGTGTGATTTATACTTAAGCTCATACAGTTGCATATCGACAGCCACACTGCAAAACCCTGTATGTTCAAAACAAAAAAGTTTTCAGGAGAGGGAAAAAACTGTAATAATTATAACGTATGTACATATATGAGCGACGGTTATTTCATTTCACCACTGGAAAGAAACGGGAAGGTGTAACCCGATTTTGACTGAATTTTAATGTGCGAAATATCACGATCTATGGGAAAGGCTCAGAATCTTATTTTTGAAAAAATAGTGACTTACGGGGTTTTGCAGTGTGGCTGTCGATATACATATTTAAGCCCAGCAGTGGAGCATCAAACTAGTCAGGAACCATACCAACTAGTATTTTATGACAGCTACCGGAATAGTCGAAAAACTACTTAACTTGGAACAATAAAAACTTAGAATTGGAAAAATCCAAATGAAGCTTCTTATAGTCTCGAACAAAAAAAGCAGTTGAGTCCATGTTTCAAAGTGGAACTAGTTGCATGCTCAACTGCGTGTAGTCCCAGCAAAAAGCTATACAAATCGCAAGTTTTACAGGAATAAGATATACATTTATCTATAACGAATGTATATGCGTACAATCATAAATTCAATAAATTATTGGTATTGCCCATTATCGAATAAAATATGAATGGCAAATGGGCATACTTGTCGGCCAATGTGTGTATGTAGGTGTGTGTGTGTGTCGCTTTGTGAGTGCTTACAATTTGAATATTAACTAATAATACGAGCTGTCAGACAAATTACACACTAATCAACTCTAAACAATATGAGTGATAATATATATATATACATTTGTTGTTTTTGTTATTGTGGATTATGGTTATCGTTGTTGCTATTTACATATATTATTTTTAATGCAAATTTGGATAGTTATTACAAAAACAATTCTGATATTGACAGCTGGCTTATTTTTAGAGTGAAAATCAACTATGTATTTCAGCTATTTGAGCATATGAATCAATTAATCTTTTTCATTTCAATGAATATATGTATAGAGTTATAGTGCGGGTGGTTTTGTTGCTATTCAAACATGAAAAGTAGAATCATGACCTGAAAATTATAGTAATTTGAGGTCGATATTTTGCACATGCCTTCAGTTTCATCCTAACTACGCTATTGATTTAAAGCTGGTCAAAAAGAATGTTTCTGACGAGATGACACATCCAATGCTTGAGTTACTCGATAGTTTCAATTACTTATTACAGCATCGAGTCATAGCTGAGTTACTGTGCTACTGTAATTCGCAACCGGCTTACGAAAGATACATATATATTATGTTTGCAATCTCAAATCGTTTTTTTTTTTACAGTTAAAAGCAGGAGGTAAATCTAGCGGTAATACCACAGCGCCACAACTGATCGCGCAAATTAAAACATACAGGGTCTCGCCCTCCATTAGCACCAAAGCCTAGATACAAAGCTCTAAAAAAGTTATACTGCAACGTGCTAGATATGGTTGTACCACTCGATACACAACCTTACATCCTTCTTCAAATGAAAAGGTTACTATCACTGAAGATGGGATATTGTTTACACATGACTACAAAATGAGTATGACAATGTCAGAGTTGATGAAAGAAAAGCATCAAAACAGAGTTAAATAAATACAGAGTTTGATAAGGCCTATCTCCTTTTCGGCTCTTTGTTTAGTTGGTATTCAGTAAGTGTTTCAATATGTCTAAGTAGCATCTAAATCTGAAATAATCTTGACCACACCGCTTTAGAACTTCGATTACAATAATTTAAGCACATCTCAGTCGTTAGAGTTCCACTCGATTAGGCTGCTGCTATTAAATTTACCTGCATATAAAAAATATAAAAATAACAAATTAGTTCAGCTGAAGGAGTTAGTTCATTAATACGTAAATATAAAATATTCATTTATAATTGTTATAAATAATTGTTTCGTTTTATTTTAACAGGGACAAACTTGATGTATACTGAAACAATGTCCGCCATGCTTTATCAAATCTGGAATTATGAAAAATTAAACGATGCACTGAAGATAGCGAAGACCCGTAAATTTGAGAATACTAGAAGGAAAATCGTTCCAATATACATCGATATGCATGAAAATGTTTTTTTTTTAATTGATCGTGATTATGCGAACTGTCTTTTAATCAGTAATTTTTATTTTTATTTACTTATTGGAAGATACAAGTTATAGAAAAAATAAAAATCAAGTACACTGTGGCCCTTAAAAATCAAAAAACAATATGACTATAATTTCCAAAAAAAAAAGAGTAAATTTTTCATTTCTGATACCGTCTCTTTACATACCGCACACCTAGATCTAAAGGGAGCTAACTGAAAAATCCTATTTTTTAAGCTGGGCATAACATCGGATGCCTTGGCTTATTACCTACAGACTAGTTCTACTTTAGAGGCAATATAGAGAGATTTCGAGTTGACTCCATATTGTTGGTCTAACAAAGAAAAATGTAGTGAAGTTATTTGGAATTTTCGTTGTTAAATGTTAAAATTAAAAAAATTTATTTTCATTTTGAGTTGGATCTGTTTTGATGGTAAGGCGGTTAATAATATTCTTGGTTTTATTTTCAACTAGCAGACCCGGCAGACGTTGTTCTGCCTGACCAGTGACTTCCCTAGAAATAAATTTTCAAATATTTTTCTATTAATTTTGAACATTCCCGTTTTTGGTATAGACAAATAAATTTTTCGTTAATTAGAAGAAGAAGCGATTTTTATATATATGAGTGTCTCTTTATTGCTGAGAAAATTTTGAATTTAGAGTTAGCACTGTTTTATTTATTTTAACTTTAAGTTAATTTATTTCGCTAAAAAACCAATGGCCTTGATTTTGTTTTGTTCTTCTGAATGGAGGATGGTCAAAAGTAGTTACAGTTATGTTATTGAAACTTTTTAGGCCGAATAGTTTTGTAAATGCAACAAAAAGCTTCCCTTGTGGAATACTTTCTACAGTTTTGTCAGCAGCTAACCAGAGTAACCCGTTTGTCCGTTTATTCTTCTAGGTCTGTTTAAAATACTCCCACGGATCGTATGCGACGTAGAAAAGTGCTTTTTGAAATGTTCGAAGAAAGTGTCCTATTTGAGAGTGGTTTATGTAAGAAAGATAAAGCCTCGTGTAAAGGGATCCGACGAAAGACATGCATCAATTGGTTGAGAAGAATATGATACCCACTATAAAGCTTTTCATATAGGAATGACCTGCAATTAGTTTTTTACGTATCCGGAAAACATCGCTTTTTTTAGGTTATCGCTGTTAATATCTAGATGTGCGATATATAGTATATATGAATTCATGTTTTATGCAAGTGCATGCGAGTAGTTACCAAGAAAGTAAAGTTCGTTGCAAGCGCATTGGGATTTAAAAATGTTGCAAGCATATTTGATGTATGTATTTATGTAAGTGTAAGTGGTATAGGCAGGCCAGAAAAAAAATGTAACTTTGTTGAAGCTCTCCACTTCTCAGGTGGCATTTTTACATGAAACCAAAGCTTTCGTCTTTCTCAACATACCACCTAAACTTTAGAAATGTCTTTTAGTTTTATGAAGATTTCGTTTCATGTTTTGGTCGGTCTAATGCTTATTCAATTATGTGTATCAATGTTGACCGAATTGTTTTTGACCTAATAAGCACAAACGCTTTTACTGTCTGTTGGGAAATTAATTTGAAACAAGATGAGGGATTGGAAAATATTCATACATACATATGATGCATTCCATATGAAAAGATAGGTCGACCTCTCCGATTTTCTTCAAATTCGGAAGACATGTAGTATTTGACGTCTAGAATAGTGTGTCAAAATATTTTTTAAAAATTTTGAATATTTTGGATTTTATTGACAGTTGAAAATTTTGTAAAGCTTTTCTTTGAGTTAAAATATCTTTTAAACTATTTGTTTTAGAAAAAAATCTTTTACTACAAAAAGTCTTTAAAATTATTGGAGTTTATAAAAAAAATTTTGTGTTTACAAAATTTTGGAAAATAACATGATTGAAAAATAAAAATTTGAATTTTTTAATACTGTCAAAAATGAATTTAAAACAATGCAATTTGGTTTCTGTTCCAAAGCTGATTACCAAAAAGAAAAAGATTTCCTAAAGGATCGTTTCGCTACAGCTGTTCGAATCAATGGCACTCGGCCATTCCACAGCTTTATACCCTTTTGAAGCAACAAAATTAAATGTAAAGTAGTATCGACTTGTAATGAGAGCGAATGTAAAATTTTTAAAGTAATAAAAAAACTGACCTAATTTAAAATATAAAACTACATTTTCATAATATTTATGCCATTTCGAAGTGTTATATAGTGTAAAATTTTTTGTATCACAAACTTACTGTGAGTAAAAATCAGAGATTTATTCAACATACAATTTTCAAATTTTTTTTTCTCGAAAACAAAAAAAAACTATTCTCCTAAATTTGAAGGGTAGGTTAAGAACATATTCAAGTTTCTTTCAGATTTTTTTAAAGAGAATCGGTGCTATCCTTCATTACTTTACACTGAAAAAAAATTTTATTTTATTTTTCAATCATGTTATTTTCCAAAATTTTGTAAACATAAAATTTTTTTTATAAACTCCAATAATTTTAAAGACTTTTTGTAGTAAAAGATTTTTTTCTAAAACAAATGAAGGGCGAGAGTGCAAAAGGGCCTAACCCACACTTTTTTCGAAATTGAGTTTTTAGTTTTTTCAGTTTGCCAAAACACGTCTTGTCACGTAGGCGTTGACCAAAAAATTCTAAAATTTTTTTTGAATTTTTTATGAATTTTCAAAGTTGGCCGAGGTCCTAACCCGCGGGGTAGCGAGAGTGCAAAAGGGCCTAAGCCCTCATTGCGCCTTATGGAGAAACCGTGTTTTTGTTCATATCGCTCAAGTTTAAACAAAAACCATAAGTCTGCGACGACATCTAGGGTGTTTAGCGTTAATGAGAAGCTTCAAGTAATTATCCTACGACAGTGTTTTTTGATTGTGTTTTCCTAGGTTATGTTGTGACAGTTCAAAGTGCGATCGGTATGTTGACGTTTATGTAAATCGTTTTGTATTGGCAATTTTTAATCAAAATTTCAAAAAACCGCGATCAAGGCGCTGTGGAGTAATCCCCACTAATCATTTTCCACTTTATTTCATTTCTCTAGATTGAAAACTAGCGGAGAAATGCCAAGACAACGAGACTCTCGTCGCGAATCGCGACGCCAGGGTCACGCGTATACGACAGCCAAGGGGAAAAACATCAGTGCGAAACAGTCTCCGACTGTTGATGTGAGTGTGCAATAATAGTTAAATAAAAACAGGAAATGAACAATAGCTGACGCCGGCAAAGTGAAAGGCACCTTCGGGTTAGGCCCTTTTGCACTCTCGGCACCCGAATCGCATGAAATTTGAACCCCTAAGAAATGCTATCAAGATCTAAAAGTGATTTCATTGATACACTGAAAATTCGAAAAATGCGAACGTTTTTCTCGCGCCTTGAAAAATTTTGAAATTGTGGGTTAGACCCTTTTGCACCCTCGCCCTTCAAATAGTTTAAAAGATATTTTAACTCAAAGAAAAGCTTTAAAAAATTTTCAACTGTCAATAAAATCCAAAATATTCAAAATTTTTAAAAAATATTTTGACACACTATTCTAGACGTCAAATACTACATGTCTTCCGAATTTGAAGAAAACCGGAGAGGTCGACCTATCTTTTCATATGGAATGCTTCATATGTATAACTACAAACTCAGGCATGTGCGTACAAAATGCAAATTTTCAATAATCTTGATTTCAGTCAACAACAACGTGTGCAACCAGTCCAAAATCAATTTCAATATTGCAACTTTCATGACATAAAATTAAAAGATTATTTTTATTTTAAGATCACAAAAGCTTGCTCAATTTAGATTTTCATAGTCCTTTGCATGTTTTGCGAATAATAAATGAAGAGCAGTGAAGTTAAACTTCTTGTGGCGATGGAAATTTCAGGAAGCTGTAAGATCCTTCTTAAGACTCAACATTAACTCCACTTTTCTGTCTTTTAACCCCACACTTAATTCAAACATTGAAGCATTCTGGGTTAAGTTAGGTAAGCTTGGCTGGCAACCACTCCATCTGAGAAGGGCGAGATATATTCGGGCAACAAAATCGCATAAACTTTAGTCAGGCATCTCTCAGCTTTAGTGGTTCCCTTGATGGGTTTTGGTCTACAATTGTCTAGACCGATATCGACACCTATTATTGTATTGCTTAGCGATATTTAGCCCTACCTAATCGACAGACTGCTTGCCTAGTATTTTCATCTATCTCTCTCTAATGAAAGTTCAACACAACTGACAGTTTCAAAGAACGCCAAGAAAGTAAATTGGTTTTGAAAGGCGCTGCAGTGGTTAGTTAAACTAAATTAGCTACTAATTCCGATATCTTGACCTTTGGAGAGATCACTTGATTTAAAAAAAAAAGTAATTCGTCATATGTTGAGTTTTCGGGTGACCATTTTAAAGCCAGTATAAGGTCAGAAGCTGGTAAACTATCTTATATATAAAATTCTCGTGTCACAGTTTTTGAAACCATACTCCTCCGAAACGGCTTGACCGATTCTCATGAAATTTTGTGAGCATATTGAGTAGGCCTGAGAATCGACCAACATCTATTTTTCATTATTCGGAGAAGTGGACCAGGGACCGAAATATTCCAAACTTTTCTGTTTATGTTACGATTTCCTTCAAATTTGGTACAAAGGTACCACTCTACTTTTGTTAAAATTCGGGCTTTCTTTTTTTCCGGGAAGCGGACCAGGGACCGAAATTTTCCAAACTTTTTTATTTATGGTGCGATTTTCTTCAAATTTGGTACAAAGGTACCACTCTACTTTTGTTAAAATTCGGGCTTTTTTTTCCGGGAAGCGGACCAGGGACCGAAATTTTCCAAACTTTTTTATTTATGGTGCGATTTTCTTCAAATTTGGTACAAAGGAACCACTCTACCTTTGTTAAAATTCGGGCTTTCTTTTTTTCCGGGAAGCGGACCAGGGACCGAAATTTTCCAAACTTTTTTATTTATGGTGCGATTTTCTTCAAATTTGGTGCAAAGGTACCACTCTACTTTTGTTAAAATTCGGGCTTTTTTTTCCGGGAAGCGGACCAGGGACCGAAATTTTCCAAACTTTTTTATTTATGGTGCGATTTTCTTCAAATTTGGTACAAAGGTACCACTCTACTTTTGTTAAAATTCGGGCTTTTTTTCCGGGAAGCGGACCAGGGACCGAAATTTTCCAAACTTTTTTATTTATGGTGCGATTTTCTTCAAATTTGGTACAAGGGTACCACTCTACTTTTGTTGAAATTCGGGCTTTCTTTTTTTCCGGGAAGCGGACCAGGGACCGAAATTTTCCAAACTTTTTTATTTATGGTGCGATTTTCTTCAAATTTGGTACAAAGGTACCACTCTACTTTTGTTAAAATTAGGGCTTTCTTTTTTTCCGGGAAGCGGATCAGGGACCGAAATATTCCAAACTTTTTTATTTATCTTGCGATTTTTTCCCTAAATTTGGGCAGAACAACGTCTGCCGGGTCATTCTAGTTTTCTTATAATTTCTTTAAATTAAAAAAAAAATATTAACTGCACTGAAAAACCAGTTCAGTGATGCCTTGTACGTTTGGAGAAAAATTGTGCCCATGGCCCTATTATTTAAAAATCGAGTGGGGGGGGCACTTCGAAAAGTCGAATAACGAATTTTTAAAATTTTCTTTTATTTATAAAAAAGTTTCAACCTACCTTATAAGATTTCTTAAATTAACCAATATTAGATGTGCGCGATATTAAATAAACCATTTGTAGAATCTCTTTTTCCAACTTTTTACTTGAAACCAATGAAAACTGCTGAATCCTAGGAAATAACTTTTCACAACTTGGACCACCATTCATTTCTTGGTTGACCTGCATTTGTGTGCATTCTAGCGTTCAAAAGCGAAGGAAATACTAAAAGTAAGTTAGTTTCTTTAATCATAACCAAGAAATGTGTGAAAAAGAAAAGGAAAGTAGTGAAGGAAAGAAAAAAAATGCGTTTAGCGCAGTCCATTGCCAATTTGTACTCGTAACGAGAAAATGAAGGGGAAGCATAGCTATGGCATAATAACGCATGCAAACTTCAGGAAAAGATTGAAATTGCAAAATATTTTTGCTGGTTGAGCGGAAAGCTTGCGCTAATGTAACAATGCACAGAGAAATATTTTGTAGTGGAAGGATACCGCTTTTACTATTTGGCAAGTTTAACCAAGTTCAATGCTATATTTGTGCTTTGTGCTTTTATATGAAACTATACCACAAGATTCCAATTACTTTCCTCATTTTCTGCTGGACTAAAGTATTCTATATCTATTCTATAAAGTCCCAAAGTTCTGTGATTCTTTCCTGTGTGTTGACCCCTATCTGCCTTTGGATATGTCTTTGCGGTGAGGCAGTGGGAATGGAGTAGCAAAGTGTCGCATATCACAACCGCTAAAGCTTATTATTTGGACTCAATTATATTTCTCAGTGCATTCTTTCAATAAGCTTTTATGCATTTTTTTCTTTTCGATATCTGACTTCTATGCACTGGCTTTATTTCATTAGCAAAACTTGTCATATCGATTTCCTTTCATCAGTTTTCTGCTTCCATAAGCAAATACACACAGTCACACAAAGATACTCCCATAAGAATTGCACCCCATTCAACTAGTTATGTAGTTCTAACAAAGGGAAATGGATAAAGATGAACTGCAGCATCATCAACAGGAGCACCTAAAGAAAACACGCAGCAGTAAGTAAATAGAAAGTAAATGGCATACATGAAAAGAAAGTGCAATGAAGAAGCAAAGTCTGAAAGGCACACACACACACACACACACACACAAACGCCGCCTTTTAATATACGCATTGCCTCGACGAACGCAATTGCAAGTGACTGTTTGGTGGGTTTGCAACTTTTTAGCACTTTTAATAACACAGAATTATCGGGTTCTCATTTTAAAATTCCGGTATTAGTCCCGATTTTCGGGTATTCCTCATTCTCTAACGGTTTAACTTAAAAAGCGTAACCAAGCGATATTTATTATTATCTATTATTATATTTTTTAGAACTTTCTTACATATTTATTTGAAAGGGATAACTACCAAATCCCGTTTAACGGAATAATCGATTGTATGGGGGTTGTGTTATACTGGTCTGAAGACAGTCGAAGGGATATAAGGGTATGACTTTTCGGTATGCTTATTGAAAGCGCCATCTCTTCTTTTTAATTTGGGAATTTTGAGCTTATAGAAGAGAAAGATCTTCGGCACCTAGAAAATATCGCCTTAAAAGTATTTCGAGATTGACATCCCTACTATCTAAATCCTACATCGTTAATGGTACAACGGGTCGTATACGTAACATTAGTCAACTGCTTGGGGAATAATAAAAAAAACCCCGAGACATAAAAAGTAGAGCATTGTTCGAAAGAGAAAAAAAAATATTTAAAAAAGGAAATTGAAAGCCCTAAAGGGAGCTAAGAGAAGCGCATAAAATGCATACGCAATGTAATTGTGAAAACAAGAGAAATGTGCAAATGTTAGAGCTAAATGGAGAGTTGAAAAGGGCGTACGCGACGTGGAAAAAATCCAAATTAAAATATAGAAATTAAGACCACAAATTAAAATAAGCACTCGTAATCATTGCTGAGCAGCAGGAAATCTTAAAGTGGATAGCTATTCAAATCTAAACGCAGCAATTTGCGTTGTTAGTGTAGTACCTTTTGAGATACTAACCTTAAGCTCTTTATGTTGTAGATTGCAAGCTTTAAATTTGGAGGTGGCAACCTGCACGGTAGCACAAATCGGTTGCGAAGACTGTTGCAAGAAAAAAAGCTTTGGTAGAAGCCCAGGCATTCGAATATTGGGGTTCCTTGTCTTTGAAAGAAAATCAATCAATGTCCAGCAAAAGGAATATAAATGGTGAGGCTGGGGGTAATGACGAAGGTGTAAGAATGTATGTGTATTGTTCGAAAGACTACAACCCACAGTCTACAAACTTCATGCTTTTTAAATCTTGTGGAAGCCCCATTCCAAAAAGAACGACTCATAACATAAATTTGACGATTTCGGAACAGTAGTGCTACCATATTTTCCTGATTAAAGAGGGGTATTTTATTGAACGACAGGAAATATTTGCTGCCCCAGTTAATAAAAAGTTCAAAATTTGAAGCCGCAAGGTACCTTGACTATTTGAGAAAACCTAAAAAAATAATATCAGCCAAGAAAATCAAGGCGACCTCACTCGCAAGTGCTACTTTTGACTGTGAAGGCAATTGATGAGTCGCGTCTTCAAACTTATCAGTCCCAAAGACCGTAATAAATAAAAAAAAAATAAAAATTTATCATAATCCGAATAATCCGATTAATATGTTCCTAATTTAACATTTCCCAATTAATTCGATTAATCAATTTCTAAATGGCCATACTCTAAAAATCCGATTAATCAAATTCAAATTGCTCATAAACCAAATAATACTATGAATCATTTTCTAATTAATCATAAACCAAATAATCCAATTAATCAGTTTCTAATGAGTGATAATCCAAATAATCCTACAAATCAGATTCTAATTGGTCATAACGAATAATCCGAAATTATAATTAATCATACATATTTGTAAGTTTTACAAGCTCGAGACCAGAGAAACAATAATTCGTAATGAATTTTAATTGTCAGTTTTTTTTTTTTTTTTTAATTAATCATACTCTAAATAATCCGATTAGTCAGTTTCTGGTTAGTCATACAACAAATAATCCGACGTATTTCGAAATCATAGCGGTGTCTAAAGAACCTGGAATAAGCCCTGAATTATTTATAAAAACTGCATGACTGAGGAGTGAGTTTGAACCCAACGGCTTCGCTGGCTAAGTTATGGCAAATAGGCAAATGCGCTACGGCCAGGTTTCCGACGATTGGCGTTGCACAATAGGACTGTAC
The DNA here is from genome assembly GCA_951509765.1 of Sphenella marginata. Taxonomy (NCBI): domain Eukaryota; kingdom Metazoa; phylum Arthropoda; class Insecta; order Diptera; family Tephritidae; genus Sphenella; species Sphenella marginata. The sequence continues at coordinate 90,056,722 of OX608080.1, read as the reverse complement.
GCAGTGAGAGCTAATATTCTGGAAGACCACCTTTGGATCAAAATTATGCTTGAATTTCTCATCCGAAAAAAGCAAAACTATGTATTTCACAGCATAATGTTACTTTCAAAGCATCAAACATACATACACACTTTTGGAGCCTCAATAGTACGATATGTTATACATACATACAACCCCTATCGAGTAGGACACCATTTTTTTTGAAATTGAAGGGGCAAGCTAGCTAGCATGTGCAGTTGTTTGATAAACCTACACAACCGTTCGCAAATCACTGCGACTCAATTGAACTGGAAAATACAACGATTTTCTGTGCCCACTAGCTTAATAAGCGGTTTTGTGGGTTGAGTAAATTCGTTGTGGCCACGCATATATGTACACGCGAATACATAAATACGTCCTGTCAACACCCGGCAGGGAATTTAATAACCAGTGAGGTCATTTGCACTTTTTGATTTATTGAAGAAGAAGAGGATTTCTAATTTAATAAACAAAAATTGTGTTCAAAATTTTAAGGTTTTGCTCAACTTCTTCAACTTACTCTAGTCCATATTTATAGAGTAGTTTCGAACTGTCATGCAGAGCCAACGAAATAGTACCAAAAACGAGCTAGATTTAAACTTTTCAATAACTCATTAGCTCAGATCACTAGAAAAAGTAATTTAGAGGAAGCAACGCCCACTACATTGTATAATACGCAAGTTAATAATATCGTAACTAAATTGAGGACTAACTAAAATTGGTTTGTTGCGAACTAAAAGCACATGTCTCACACGAAGCAGAGCTTTTCCCTACAAGGTCTCGATTTTATTGAATGTATGTATGTGTGATTGCGATGCATAGCCTTTAATGCTGGTTTTCCCTTTGGGCACCCTTATGAAATCTAATAAATCGCATTTAATTATAAAATCGACAGGAAATGCGGTTTTAATTAGTTCACTACTGCCAATGGGTATTCTATCACAGTGAAACGCACACTTATGCTACTGGAAGTAATAGCAATTATGGTCGTTTTCATTGCCGTAAGCAGCATACTTTTAGGAGCATACCATTACCTTTTTTTCTACCTATAAATAGTTAGTCGTTTAATGTTTTAAGTTGTGGTATTTAACAACTCTGTGCAGTTGATGGCGTTAGAAATTCCTTCAAGTAATAAACGTTGAGCAATGGCAAAACACCTGTTTCACATTTTTCATGCTGCTGGCTTTGATCCATAAAACAACAGAAACGCTAGTGTGAAAATTTGCTATACAAAAATGTTGTAGTCCCATCCCGATCGCACCTTTTTTTCATAGAAATACCTTCAGTTGCTTTTGTCAAGGATTGTTGGATTGCTTTTTTCCATTTCGAAAAAAAAAATGTTGATGAATTTTTTCCAATTTGTTCGTATCTACAGCTGCAAGAGTTTATTGCTGTCGAATCATGCCAAAGCTATCTTAAGCTAGCTTGTTATCAAAATACATTTTAAAGTAAATAAATATGTTTATTTAATTAAATTGATAAACTGCAGTGGTTTTAGGTGCAGTGAAATAACTCCCAAATGAAATAACTCCCATGAAATAACTCCCAATGAAATAAGTCCCAATAAAAATGAAATAATTCCCAACTTTAATAAATGAAATAACTCCCAAAGAAGGAAATGAAATAACTCCCAATATTTGGCAGTTATTTCACAATGAAACCACAAGTCCCCAAAAAAATGAAATAACTCCCAAATGAAATAAGTCCCAAAAAAATGAAATAACTCCCAAATGAAATAAGTCCCAAAAAAATGAAATAACTCCCAAATGAAATAAGTCCCAAAAAAAATTAAATAAATCCGAAATCAAAATTTGAAATGGTATATTTTTACAATATAATCAGTTACAATGAAATTTGAAAAATACAGGAAGTTAATATGTACATAGATATGTGAATGTAACAATTACATGAAAACCTGAATAGTGTTGTCGACCTTTTGACGGCAAATCGGACAGTTAAAGTTTTCTAGTCCTTCAGAAATACTCTTAGCTTGCAGCATTAGAACACAAGCGTTCCATATTTTTAAATGTTTGCACGGCATCAATAGTACATTGGGCTCAACCTCCAAACAAATTACGCACCCAAAAAGCGAATTAATGTCAGTGACATTAAGACGCATGACCAAAAACGAAGTAAAGTCAGTGGCGTTAATCGGATAATATTTTGACTTTAGTTCGCTTTGGACATGCGAATTAATGTCATTGAGGCAAAATTTGACTTAGGTCATATCCTCAATTCGGGGCGTGATCAATGGTATTTATGTGCAGAACTCCTTTCCGCATTGGCGGCCTTCGGCCGCGCTTCAAAAAATAACCCTGGGCTACGCCATTCCAACTCCGGGTGGTTGCCATAGCCGTGGCTACCGCCACGGTGATGTCCTTCCGCGTGCCACGTTTCCCACTTTTTCACTTTTTTGGCTCAGCCTAATGTGCCATTACAACAACCACATGAAAATGACAGACAATTGTGAACTTTAACTGGAAATAACTTTTGAAGTGTTGAAAAAAATCTTATTTCAGATTCTAAATCTAGACATGGGTAATCGTTTACGTGGGGTACCGAGCGCTAATACACAACCAAAAATTTTGAGATATGTATCAGGAGACGCGCTTTGGTCCCAGGAGCATGAATATAACTCCGCTGAACCAATATTTTTAGTAGTTTGCGAGATATTTGCAGTTAAAGTCATTTTCATGTGGTTATTGTAATCACATTACCCTGTGAGAAAAGAGGGCACGCGGAAGGACATCACCGCGGCTATGGCAACCACCCGGAGTTGGAATGGCGTAGCCCAGGGCTATTTTTTGTAGCGCGGCCGAAGGCCGCCAATGCGGAAAGGAGTTCTGCACATAAATACTATTGATCACGCCCCGAATTGAGGATCTGACCTAAGCCAATCTCAGATTCATTTTTTAAATCCCAGATTCAAGATATAATGATCATAAGTCGAAGGTGATAATGAAAAATGAAAATTTGGAATATAAAAAAAAATGTACTGACTTTAGTTCGCTTTCTTAATGCGAATTAATGTCAATGACGTTAGTTCGCTAAAAATATTCCCCAACAAAAATGAAATAACTCCCATTAAAAATGAAATAACTCCAATACCTGGATTACAAGCAATGAAGTAAGTCCCAAAAAATGAAATAACTCCCAATTTCCAAAAATTATGAAATAACTCCCAAAGATATTTTATTGGGGATTATTTCATTTGGGAGTTATTTCATTATGAAATAATTCCCAGTTAAAATTATGAAATAAGTCCCAATGAATTGGGAGCTATTTCATAATGAAATAAGTCCCAACTTGCATGGAAAATATTTGGGAGTTATTTCATTTTTTTGTTGGGAGTTATTTCATTTGGGAGTTATTTCACTGCACCGTGGTTTTAAGGATTATAAGCTTCATCAGCCACGAATGGCAGTTGTGAACGAAAACAAAAGCTGTTTATGTACACCAAAAATGGTATAATGACTACAACACAAAAAAAAAAGTAAATAAAAATACAACCACAAATGAAATGTAAATAAACAAGCGCTGATGAAAAGGACTGCCGTAGACATGTCATACGACTCAGCACGTAATCAGTCAGCCAACCAACTAACCAACCAACTAACCAACCAACCAACGAGCCAACGAGTGCGCACTCAGTCATGACATCAATGTTCTTCCGATTAACCCACTGACGAATGATGAGAAGTCCCATTGTAACACCGCAGGATATCCACAAGTACTCGCTAGTATTACAAAAACAAAAGAAACACAGCACGCTCAGTATGCACTCAAAACCGCAAAACCCCATTAAATCACGCACATAAAATGCATATTTGACGCTGTCACGCGGTCGTCGTCTCTAACATGGGCGTACACGTGCGCATCAATGCTTGGGAAATAGCATTTGTGTGTTGGCAATGCAAGTGGATTATATATGTTACGATATACATAAATACTAATGCATTTATATTTATGTGTGTTCCTAGTAGAGCATTTTAAATGTAACCACCTGTTTAGGTTCCTGTTTTTTTTCCTTTGCAACAAAATCACTAGCTTTCGGTGCGAATCCTACACGTGTTACCACCAAACTGCTTCTCATGGCGCACCGCATATTTTCGGAAGGAGTAGCTTACTAGCTTAGCGTAGCTAGTAAACTCGTGCCTCCGTTTGATTTTCCTTTATGTCTTCCGCTTACCATTTTCATACCACCGTTCAAGCTATGACTGCCTTTCAACTATGTTCGAGTTGATTGAACTCTTGAGATTTCGCAATTTATTGCCAACATCAAACTATAGCAGCTGTAGCCTGCATTGAAGGTGAGTCATAAAGCAAAACGACGTAAGTACTTTATTATTGAACGTAAAGAAGATATAAAAATATTCCACTGCGAAAGTCACAAACTAGTTAAGAAAGTGACTTACATATTCTACTGAAATTTATTGCACCACTGCGTGGACTGCGTGGGTAGAGGATTATGGGGACTTTTCGTTAGAGAGTTGGAGACAGGGAGTCTTTGAATGAGTTATAACTACTTTTTAAGTAATTTATATGGTTATTTTGATATTTTTACCATTGCGTAATCAGAGTTGTTATTAAAAGCATTCTTAGTTTAAATAAATAATGGTGCTTAAAAGCGCGTTCCAATATTTATGCAATTTCAAGTATATAGTTACCCAAGTATAGCTGTTTCCTCCGTAAATTGCATTGAACGATATAACGAGAATGTTACATACATGAATTTGAATATAGAAATAAGATTTTTAAACGATTTTATTTGTATATAGACAAATCGAATTTTAAAGAAAATAATAAGTTTTTTCACAAATTGGCTTTTTATACGAAAAATTCCTTTTTGAAGTTCTAGTCAGAATTTTTCTTGTCAGTGATAGTGATAGTCGTAGTGATAGTGATGGTGATAGTGATAGTGATAGTGATAGTGATAATGATAGTGATAGTGATAGTGATAGTGATAGTGATAGTGATAGTGATAGTGATAGTGATAGTGATAGTGATAGTGATAGTGATAGTGATAGTGATAGTGATAGTGATAGTGATAGTGATAGTGATAGTGATAGTGATAGTGATAGTGATAGTGATAGTGATAGTGATACTGATAGTGATAGTGATAGTGATAGTGATAGTGATAGTGATAGTGATAGTGATAGTGATAGTGATAGTGATAGTGATAGTGATAGTGATAGTGATAGTGATAGTGATAGTGATAGTGATAGTGATAGTGATAGTGATAGTGATAGTGATAGTGATAGTGATAGTGATAGTGATAGTGATAGTGATAGTATCTATGTACAAATATTATCTTTACTTATTTTGTTTATATTTACATTCGTTACTGAACCTTTACCCAATTACTTTAAGAGATATACACAAAAAAAAATTTTACCGAGGAGGGTATTTGAAGAAAATTGCAGAATTGTGTTGCGTTTGACTGCTTACTTGAGCTGACCTTCTACATTTCACTTCATTTGTCAAATACTGAAAGCAATCAGCAACCGTTGAAGGTTAACCAAAACGCCCAACCCCAAATAATTGAACCTTCCACCACACCCACACCCTCAGAGTGACCACAAATTGCCACTTATAACCATGTGCAGCAACAACAATGGCACTTTTTTATTCTATTACGAGTAACTTGCGTAGAAAGTAACAAAAGGACGAGAGGTGTTGGTGGAAATTGGAATTTCCTGCCAATTTCAGCTTTTGTAGTTTGTTACTTTTTACATTTCTTGTTTTATATTTTTTCTTTGTTGTGTTTTTGTTGTTATTTCCGAGTAGTTACACCTTTGATAGCTCAATTTGACTTGGCGCACTAAACAAGCATTGACTAAGTCTTAAACACGTGTACATGTATGTATGTGTGTGTGTCCGTGTGTATGTGTGTTCTACGAATGCTCTGTATATGGAATTTTTTGTGTTGGAAGTTTTTTAATCCGCAACTTTCCAATTATTCTACTGTCACCACTACAGCCTTGCAAAAGTCACTCGCTCTCTAGCTCAGCATAAACTTTTTCCATTACCACTTATTTTTGTTATTTTTGTTGTTCTTTTTTCACTTTTCAGCCATTTTTCTATATAACTTATTGCGTTCTATATATCTAGTTCGTTTGTTAGTTGCACCCCCCACACATACACAAGCAAGCAGCGAGATCTAACTAGAGCTCTCTAACCCATCTTAAACTAGTCCAAAATAGACTTTATTTTAAATTTAAATATTTGGTATGATACGGTTGTGTTCAAGGTTGGAAAAATCTCAGTACAACTTTTAAAATAAAGCCAGACCAGCTAAAGTACAAATTACAGCTGCTGAAATGGCCTTTCCATAATAAATGTTTACGATTTCTGAAGCACTCTGAAGTACAATTGACTATTTGAAGTACATTTGTTGATTTCGAGGTAGAAAAGACGGTGCAGTGAAATAACTCCCAAATGAAATAACTCCCAACAAAAAAATGAAATAACTCCCAAATATTTTCCATGCAAGTTGGGACTTATTTCATTATGAAATAGCTCCCAATTCATTGGGACTTATTTCATAATTTTAACTGGGAATTATTTCGTTATGAAATAACTCCCAAATGAAATAATCCCCAATAAAATATCTTTGGGAGTTATTTCATAATTTTTGGAAATTGGGAGTTATTTCATTTTTTGGGACTTACTTCATTGCTTGTAATCCAGGCATTGGGAGTTATTTCATTTTTAATGGGAGTCATTTCATTTTTGTTGGGCATATTTTTAGCGAACTAACGTCATTGAAATTAATTCGCATTAAGAAAGCGAACTAAAGTCAGTACATTTTTTTTATATTCCAAATTTTCATTTTTCATTATCACCTTCGACTTATGATCATGAATCTGAGATTGGCTTAGGTCAGATCCCCGATTCGGGGCGTGATCAATGGTATTTATGTGCAGAACTCCTTTCCGCATTGGCGGCCTTCGGCCGCGCTACAAAAAATAACCCTGGGCTACGCCATTCCAACTCCGGGTGTGTGCCATAGCCGTGGCTACCGCCACGGTGATGTCCTTCCGCGTGCCACTCTTTTCTCACAGGGTAATGTGATTACAACAACCACATGAAAATGACTTTAACTGCAAATATCTCGCAAACTACTAAAAATATTGGTTCAGCGGAGTTATATTCATGCTCCTGGGACCAAAGCGCGTCTCCTGATACATATCTCAACATTTTTGGTTGTGTATTAGCGCTCGGTACCCCACGTAAACGATTACCCACGTTTAGATTTAGAACCTGAAATGAGATTTTTTTCAACCGTTCAAAAGTTATTTGCAGTTAAAGTTCACAATTTTCTGTCATTTTCATGTGGTTGTTGTAATGGCACATTAGGCTGAGCCCAAAAAGTGAAAAAGTGGGAAACGTGGCACGCGGAAAGACATCACCGTGGCGGTAGCCACGGCTATGGCACACACCCGGAGTTGCAATGGCGTAGCCAAGGGTTATTTTTTGAAGCGCGGCCCAAGGCCGCCAATGCGGAAAGGAGTTCTGCACATTAATACCATGGATCACGCCCCGAATTGGGGATCTGACCTAAGTCAAATTTTCGCCTGCGGCACTACTTCGTCGAATCTCAAACCCAAATGCCTCAATGACATTAATTCGCATGTCCAAAGTTGTCCTGTATTTTTCAAATTTCATTGTAACTGATTATATTGTAAAAATATACCATTTCAAATTTTGATTTGGGATTTATTTCATTTTTTTGGGGACTTGTGGTTTCATTGTGAAATAACTGCCAAATATTGGGAGTTATTTCATTCCCTTCTTTGGGAGTTATTTCATTTATTAAAGTTGGGAATTATTTCATTTTTTTTGGGACTTATTTCATTTGGGAGTTATTTCATTTTTTTGGGACTTATTTCATTTGGGAGTTATTTCATTTTTTTGGGGACTTGTGGTTTCATTGTGAAATAACTGCCAAATATTGGGAGTTATTTCATTCCCTTCTTTGGGAGTTATTTCATTTATTAAAGTTGGGAATTATTTCATTTTTATTGGGACTTATTTCATTGGGAGTTATTTCATGGGAGTTATTTCATTTGGGAGTTATTTCACTGCACCAGAAAAGACTAGTTGTAAATTAGCTTGTTGGTTCAACTACTGGAGGGCTTTTTCTACGGAACATCGCCGCCGGTCTATGCAACAACCTTGCAAACTGTTGAGTGTTTCGTATGCTGAGTGTATGTATGTATGTGTGCTTGTGTTGTGCGTGCATGTGGCTTTGTGTCATCAGTTTGTGGTGAAAACAAGTTTTTAACATTTCGTTACGGACACACTCGATTGAACTTTGCCAATTTCTTACTAAAGCTGCAATGCCACACGCATTTCTAACTGCTTGCATATTTATGTATGTGTGTGTGTGTGTGTGTGTGTGTGCATGTAAGAAGCACTTGTAGCAAAGAAAATATATGCCACAACACTGAGTTATAAGCAAAGTCTTATATTAACTATTATATTGCCATTGGCTTCTGATGTCTGCCTTTTAGTTTCAACTTTGCCAACTTCACTTTGTCAGCTCTTATTTTCTTTGGTTGTTTTCTCTGCTATTTGGTCTTAAGTTTTGCATATTGCATTAGTGGCAACATGTTTTCTTTGTTTAGCAACTACAACTGCTTTGCTTTGTCTCATTTTATTATTTAATAAAATGGTTTTCTTGGCTCTCTAACTACTTGCTAGGCTACTGAGATTGTGGTGACCACACGTAGTTCCTTTCAAAGTCCTTGCTTTTCTTGGTTACTCTCATTTGAACCAAAGATTAAAGCGAAATTTTTTTTTTTTTTTTTGATTCGCTCTATACCATATACGTAGATAGTCTCAAAAACAAAAACAAAGAGTGTATTAGAATTGCGTTGGAGTACAGAAAAAAAGAGTTGTGGCATAAATGAGACTCAATTAAGAAGATTCATTATTATTTTGTACTTTTATTTACACTTAAAACATCTGGTCACCTTAAGTAGGACTAACCGTGCATTTCGAAGGGCTGGAGCATACTTATATCTGATTTAACGCACAGCCAACTTAGTTTGGACATTGACAATTTGATGATATAAAATCTTTAACTGAGGTGCAGGAGGCCTACATTTTTGCCCCTGCGGGTTGGGGTTTGGAATATGCCCGCGGTAGGCATACCGGTCGGAAGAGGCGACTAATATGCACAAAGGTAATGATGTGCAACTCGATGGTTGATCTGCGGATGTGATGCCTCTCACCTCTCATTACCCATCTCTTCTTTCCTTTCGGAAGGAGGGATGACATGACCTAGAAGGTTGCACTGGTCATAACAAATCGCTACCACGACGGTCGGGCAGTGCCGCAAGGGAGTACCGGAGCGTATCGGATTCATATCCGGCCAAGGACTGTTAATTCGACAACACTCCCCAAAACCTTCGGGGAGTGATTTTGTTGTTAAAACAACAACACAACAACAGGCCTACATTTTCAAAGAAGAGGATTGTATTCAAAAGATAGCTGAACCACAAAATCAGTTGTAGAAAATTGGCTTAGAATTATATTTCATAACACACAGTATTCGAGAGAAAGGTTATGAGGAGGATATTTGGTGATTCTGTAATGTTAGAGACGAGAACACTAGAGCTAGAGGCCTATAGTGGTTAAGCCCAGCAGAGAGGGTGTTTCTTTGTATACTTTTCTGTGTCATTAAATAAGAGGATGTCACGCCTTTAATCTGGGATCAATTCAATCTATATGGCTCTCAAATAAAATTAAATAAAGTCAGCTAATACAACAAAGTTACTATTTTTAGCGCACCGGATTCATATCGGCCAAAGAACAAGCAATATCAGTTTAACAGTCAAAATACTATTTACAACAACAACAAGCGTTTTACAGCAGGAATCCCAAAAAACGGGGCGAATCCATGAACGACCGTGGGCATCTAGTGGGTAATGAAAGAATTTGAAATAGATTTTTGGATTTTATGACCACAAAATTGCAGCTGCTTTCTGTGATATAAGATATTTTTTTAAATCACTTTTAAACAGTCAACGGTGTGACATTATTTGTTTTATTATATTTTAATTCAAAATAAATTTGTGGTCAAGTGCATATTTTTGTCTGTTTTATTTTTACATTCAACAAAACCAACTAATTTGTTTGCAAACAATTTAATTACTACACCGGAAATTGAAAATTGACTTTCCACAAAATAGCGCTTAATCAATGCAAAATGTGGTCACAAAAATTTACTAACGCGAAAGCATAATTGATATGTTGCTAAATTTTATTAAAACCAGAACGAAATATCAATAACAAAAAAATTGTAAAATAATAATTACTCGTACAAAAGCAAAATAAATGAAGAACTAAAACCAATTCAAAGAAATCATGCTCATTCGAATCATAATGAGGATTGCTGCAAACATTATTTAATAGTAATCGCATTTGCAATCGATTACACGCATATTCTTTGTCTCCCATCTCTGTGTAGAATGAATTATGATTTTCGGAAGGAGGGATCCTAATTTTTTTATGAAATTTCGAGGACATCTTTCATCCACAGTTCCTAAAAAGTATGACTTTTTGGACTCCGAAGGGGGGATCCGAAAACCATTACCATGTATCCGACCCTGGGTGAAAACCTAATTCCAGTGACCTGTATACACTTTACATTACGAGCTAGATATAAGCAATGTGAGGCCACTGAAAAGGTTGAACGGAGTCAATTGAAATCGACTTACTACCTGCCGAGCTAGTGGCTTAAAATAGTTTTCCCCAAGCGTGCCGGATTTATATCCGCCAAAAAGGAGAGTGCTTTTGCTGTTGTGAAGTATGCTAATCGGTGGAACTTTTCCTCACCTTTAGCTCATAAAAACCCTACACATTTCGTACTTTGGAGTCCCCAGAGAATAAATGTATACTTAAAAACGATCCCAAAAAAAACAATTACGCCAAAAAGTTATTCTATAAATAATGAATACCATTAATAAATTGGCAAAGAATCAAAATATGCAAAAAAAACCTATAAATAATAAAAGCTAAAATAAAAAAAAAAAAAAAAAAAACACAGTAAAACTCAAAAGTATACGAAATAAAACTCAATTTAAATTTAATTGAAAAAAGTAAAAGTAATAAATAATGAAAGAGACAGCTTGAAGTGTTAAGGCAGAAAAACGCGTACAAAAATAATATTTCAAGGACCAGTTCAAAGTGAATAAAACAACAAAAAAAATATATAAAACAATATCAAACAAGCGTCAAAAAAATCGCAACGATGAACTTTACAAATAAAAAAGAATAAGGTTACAAAGAAAAAAAACGTAAATAAATGCTTGCTTGCATACAAATTGTATTTATGTATTTATATGTGCAAACGCGGTGAGAGGTACTAAACATGAAATACATCACAAAAATTTTACTAGGTCAAAGGGCAAAAAGAAAAGTGTTAAAGCGCAGTCACGTAGTTGTAGTTGGCTTTGCCAGATTTTTTATTTATTAGTTATTGGAAAATTTGAGGGATTTGAAGTCAAGTTATTTCAAAGTCAACGGGCATCTACCCTTGATCTGCTGCCAATAGCAGGTCACTGCAGAGGTCATGGATATCTTAACCCTCCACCACAAAGAGTCTCTATAGTTTCCCAAACTGACGACTTTACTATTGTGGCTTAGGGCAAGGGACCCTCAATTGACGAACTATCTACAAAGCTCAAAAGTTATCTCTTCAAGAAGATCCTAAAGTCACTTTCCGGCAGCACTGGGGGAAAGATAAATTCAAGTTGTGTGATATTGGCGCACATGGAAGTTGCAACTACAACGGAATGTTTTCTTATATGATCTGGGTTCACATCCATCAATAAACTAAAATGATTTATGTTCAAGAACTCACGGAATCGTTGAGTAAACAATTTTTACTGGATTGCAGCACTCCCAGCCGACATCTGTTGAAGTTAAAGTTCCGACTCCTAGAGGTATGAAACATTTATGTCTAACTACCTGAATAGCTGAAGAGAAGAACGTTCTCCCGAGGGAGACTAGAGTCTAGCACAACTTCGATCTGGATATCGTAATAAGTGCTTTCTCTCTCTTATCCAGAGTCAACCCGATCATACCAAATACTTGCCCTGCCTGTGGTATGTCCCCTCATGGTACCAGATATCATTTAGTTTATTCAATAGAACTTACTCGTCTAACAGCAATATTACCCTGGCCCAACACTGTTGAGACTGATCTTAGAATAGTGATCGTGACCAACAACAATAACAACATTGTTAGCCCAGCTATGCTAGTCTGTATTCCAAATATTTTTCCCAGAAATAAGAGCGTCCACAGCAGAGATATTCAAACATCTCAGGCATCAGCTTCTTTTTATTAATTTTGAGAGTACTAGAGAATCGGTTTCATTTACAAAATATTTTTGGAAATTAAAAAAAAAACGCTTACAAACAGCTAAATCTGGTTGAAAAACTCTTACATTGGCAGCACTGTTTACAGCGGCTTATCACTCTTACATAAAAATCTATGTACCGTACATATAAATGTATGTATGTATGTGTAACTTATGCGCATTTGTAACTGTAAATGTTAAAATGTGTTCAAGCGTACAAAAATACCACTGGGACACATGTAAATCCACACAAAACGAAAACAAATCCAATGTATGTAGGTATGTATGTGACAAAACGAAAGCGCAAATAAAGATCGCTGTCGGGTAACTGGGACAAAATCAAAAGTGGCAAATGAGCACGATGCAGAGTGATGTCGTGCGGCGTAGTGGGCTGTGGTTGAACGCAAGCTCCTCAAGCGTCACAGAACCACCGTAACTACAGACCAACATACCGCCCACCACTGACAGTTGAGGTTGTTGCTGTTGCTGTTGCTGTTGCTATGTCAGCCCTTTTATGCATACGAAATAATTCAACAGTTTAATTGTGCACAAGTAATGTGCTTCAACACACGCGAGAGAGCACAACTGATAAAAGCGCACACATACATACATCTGTGTAGAGTTGAATGTATCCACATAACGTCTGCTTAACCCCAACAGTTGTTACATATGATCCACTTAGAAAGAAATCACTTTAGTGGGTGCTGGTAAGGGATAGGGTGGTAGAGAAAGAGCAGATATTATTCGCAGCTAGCTGTAGATGGAGGATGCTGATAGAGGATTTCCTCTCTTAGTCGACCTGAAGCTAAGACTGAGTTAAACACAACTAATTTTTCACTTTTAAAGGTGTTTGAAAAGCCTGCTGACCCATTCACATAAATAGCATGGAAAACTGGAATTAATATGGAAATATCGACCTATAAGGCAAGTTCATTTTCAAAATAAATGTAATTGGCATCAGTAGTAGTAAGGTTCCCTGGCATTGAGTAAGGCACCTTTAGCATTTGGACGTCGATGCTGCTGTATTGAAAAAAAATGTAACCTACGAATATGACTCGCTAGAAAGTCGGAATGCTGTGTAGACCTCATTAGTACTTTACTCTTTTTCTATACATATTGAAGCATTTGAGTGGAAACAATTTAAAATAAGTCAACAGTAAAAAATAAAGTTCTGTTATGACAAATTTATAACATACAAACAAGCGTAGAGATTTATAAAAGTCATGTATACCGGCATCCAATTGATATTTACCTGAAACGAAAAGAAAAGATCGTTTATTTAGTATTATGAAATTTATAAAAATAATATTTATTTGTAATTAGGGCTGTGCGATTAATTGATTAATCAAAATTTTGATTATTCATAAATTCGATTACTAAATTAATCGATTAACTATGATTTTTGATTAATCCAAAAGGGTCTTTACTCGATTAATCAGGATTTTGATTAATCAAAAAGAAATTTAATTGATTAATCGCCTTTTTGATTAATCGTTTTTCGAATAAAATGATTAATCATATATTAAAACGGCTCAAATTTAGAAGTTCTTTAATACTTCAACCATTTGTTGCATCTTCGACATTTTGCCCATTCGCGGTCGGACAACATCTCAAAATTTTCTAAATTTTTTTTATTTTTTAATATTTTGAAGTATGATTTGAAAATACTCGAGTAACACTCGTTTTGATTACTCAGAATTTCGATTAATCAAGTAATCGATTAATTGAAAATTTGATTAATCAAACTACCCGATTAATCGAATAAAGGCACAGCCCTATTTGTAATGTTGATAAATACCTAATGAATAAAATATTTGAACAAAGCTCTAGTAATTTGGAAAAGTGGAATGATAACCAAAACCTGATAGAAGTAACGACATTTTCTAACCATTAGGTAGGACTGCCAAATCAAAAACGCTTATTGGGGAAGAGGTAACTTAGCTGAGATAGAGAAGAAGATTCCATAACACTGAAGTCGGTATAGCTTCCATCGCAACATCCTCTATTTGAATATGGAAACATAATTTATTCATTTTTGTGATTGAAATTTTTAAGCTCCTATTCCCAGCTGCGTAAACATACATATTTGAGTTCGAACGAACAAAAGCTTTCCATAAAAATATATTTCTATAGAATTACTTTGGCGTTTTAAATGTGAGTGACGACTCAATCAATGAAATTTACAAGCATTTTACGCTTGCAATACGGAAATTCATCAGCGTCAGTTGCAGCGCCCTTAAACATTTACACAAAATAAACGGAAATGTGAATCGAACTGAATGACTGCCAAACTCCCGCAGAACAAAGTCAACACATCAAAGGCAAATGCGTGCACATCCTGTGTAATGAAATGTTATAGGTTGAGTGCACGCACACCATCACCACTACCACCACCACATTTGAAATCGCGTTTTGGAAGCAAGCAAAAGTGCATTTTTATGTTTGGCAAGTACAAAAGCATAAATCACGCCCACAAAAAGAGTGCAAAGCACAATTCTAAGCGAAATCAAAAGCGAAATAGCTGAAAATGTATGGAAAGTGTTGATGAAAAGTAAAAAAAAAAACGCCAATTGGAAAAAAGCTGAAGCAGTGGAAATGAATGAAACAGCGGAGGTGTGCGAAATTATTCCAAATGCTACGCAGTAAAGCGCCATTTCAGCGGAAATATCGAGAAGTTTACGAGCTTACACACACACACATACACATACATACATAGAAAGGGAAAATGTTAAGGCAAGAGAAAAAATTTGGTGGTGAAAGGAACTTTGGAAAAACAAGTTAAAAGTGATCATTTGACTTTGTGACTTTGGGGCAAAGAATTACGCTTGAGTAATGGCCACCAAGACACCTGCGGATTGAAATAGGAAAACGTAAAGCAGTTTCGTTTGAATTGGTATTCGATGCGGCCGTAATACAACGAACGTGTAGCAGCGCAAAAATGATCAAAGGTGGTGAAAATTAATGAAAAGCAGGTGTGTCCACACAAAGCGCGCAAAGGCTGAAATGAGGTCGATGCTTGCGTGTGCTCAATAAAAAGGAGGCTGTCAAAGACTAATGTTGACTTGAATATGTCGATAGTACTGCAAGATATTTATGCCTTTTTTTTTTGTTGCAACTCAAAAGGGGAAACTAAATAAGTTCGAGAGCGCATTTCGAATTGCAGCGAAAGTGAAAGGAAGTTCATCCATAATTTTAATGCAGCACACAAGAACAAAAACTTTTCACCATAATATTTTTTCATGCTGAATTGTAACGCAATTGAAAATTGAAATAAATTTACTGCACCGGAATCGAAGTAGTAAGTTGGAAATGTAAGAATTAGGTGCATTGCAATTTTGAACTTTTAAGCAAGTATCCACTACTACTACTTTCAACAAAATCTGGTATGTGGATAGTTTAGTTACTAAACTTTAGTATGTCTTCAGCATTGTAATTGAGTGTTGAGGATATTTCATGAAGGTTTACACCTATCCCGTTAAATAATGAATAATAATTTTAAATGATTATTAATGATATTGTCACATCCTCCGAAAATTGTTTAATGATTAATTGCCAGTAGTTGCACCATATTAATGATTTATATTCAATTAATTAAAATAAATGTATTAATTAATTAATTAAAAAATTTAATTGCATAATTAATATACAAATTTCTGGTTATTATTGATTATTTTCAAAGTCGCTTAATTATATTTTTGATATGATTATTTGATTAATGTCAATTAACTCTGATTATTTTTAATTATATGATTTACGGAGTTAAATGATTATTTTTGATTAATTTTAATTATATAATTAGCTTGATTAATTTAATTTAGTGATTAATTTTATTTATTTGCATAATTTTATCAATTTAATAAAACATTTATCAGAAAAAAAAGATATTTCAAGGATGCAGTTTTAGCCCAATTTTTCGAAGTAAAAGTCTTTCAAAGAATTCCGCCTTGGGGAGTTGATGATACTGGCATAGGAAAAAAGCCTCCCAGCGGACAATCTATCCAATCCTTCAACACAGTTTCGGTTTTACAAGTATTCACAGAAAGCGAAAACAGTTATTTTACATCGTTATCTTACATCGAACTTTTTTTATTGTAGATGGTAATAACTAAAAATGTTAAAATAATTAGAAATAATTAAATAATTGAAAAAAATTTAATTTAATTATTTAATTGCTTAATTGTTTGATTAAATTTAATTTGATGATTAGTTTTAGTTGACTGATTATTTTTTTTACCTTTTTAATTAATTAATTACTAACTTCTGATTAATAAATGCAAAGTAAATTAATCAGTAAAGATATTAATTACTTAATTCCTTAACTAACGTTAATTGTTTGATTAAATTTAAGTTATTTGGTGAGATGTACAATACTATGGTGAAGTTTCGTAGCGAAGTTCCGTAACATCCCTAGTGCATAAATACAAAATTTATATATCGTTACAGCTCTGAAACATAATTGAATTAATATGAAAAGTTGATTTTTGCACAGTTTGCATACAATCAATTCGCTGTTATAAATTTAAATCGTTACTGGAAGCACCCATAGCCCCCTGCTGCCTACGTCAATCAGAACTCTCACAGAATTTGTTCGAAAAGTAATCGCGTTTAATGATTCAAAATGCGCTCACGTGCATAAAGTCGAAGATAAATGGTGTAGAAAAATGATGATGAGTAAAATATAAAAAGAATATCATATCTTTTACATTTTGTGTCTATACTTATCATTAGTAAGTGAGTAGAGTGTTACTTGAGATTTGCACTGATTCTACAATAAATATTATTCGTTGAAGTGGTTTATACATTCGTGGATGCCATTTCGCCAAATGTAATATATCATAATGTGAAATTAGACGGAGTGAAAGAAAATTCTCATATTTGCAAATTATAAAAAATCTGAAAATATTAAAAACAAAAAAAAAAAGAACGCGCTACTCCAGAATGTCTGGAATGTGCCTGAATGAAGATACCATACATTTTTAGCTGAGATAGAGCGTCTTTGAATCGAGTGCCGAAATAGGTCTTTATTTGAAAAGCATTCTTAGATAAGACTTTTTTCAAAAAAAAAAAAGATGTGGGGCGTTTATTAAAAATTATTTTAAATAGAGTTTTCTTCCACTCAGCTGACGAAATTCAACCAGATCTGTATCCGGGTAGTGACTGATAACAGCGACAATGCTCTTAAATACGTTCGGGAAGTGCGTTAATCGCTATACAAACATTGACTCAGCAGTGCACTGCAAAGAAATCGAAGAATTAGGAGAGTAGGAAAAGCAAAAGTGGCAGGCAATTAGGCAGAAAAGAAAAGGTAGGGGAAGATTTAAATGAAAAGCAGAAAAAGTAAACGATTATAATAATTGAGATTATAACAGGGATGCTCAACTATCGAAACGATTCTATTTCGTTTTGCTATTTCACAAAAAAAACTTAACGAAATAATTTCTTTCCGTTGATTCACAAAACTAAATTATCAAAATGATTTCGTTCCGTTGATTCACATAACTAAATTATCGAAATGGAAATGATAACGTTGCAACGAAATAAATCAACAAAAATACCTCAATTAAACTGAACTGGCAATGCCTCCACGAGCACATACATATGTACATACTTACATTTGCGAAAGGTGCCATGTTGGCAAATCTCTTTCATTTGACTCAATTCGTTTGTGGAGTCGGGTTCGCACCCCAAATTTTGTCAAAATTTTTTTTTTTCCTTTTTTATATTATTTTTTATATTTTTTCCATTTTATATTATTGTTTTCTTTTTTAATTCTGTAATATTACCATTTTCTGGACGGCTACGTTATATTCATATCTCAAATTTGTATGTTTTTGTGTCGGGGACAAAACAAAAAAGTGAAAACATATAAAAAAAAATAATACTTGCAATTAAAAACAAAGAAAAGTTAATAAAAAGTTAAAAAACATTTAACAAAAGTTGGGGTGGGAGCTCGCTACCCTACAATTGATAGTGGAGTAGCTTGTCAAACAACTGACTGGGCAATTGTAGTTGTTGGTGACGGCATTGCCAGCAGCATAAAAACCAAAAGTGTAGAGTTTAAACGTTATCATCAACGTTTCGTTTACGTTAATTATCGAAATGAAATTATTTCGATAATTTCTTTTCGTTAATCAACGAAATATTTTTATTTTGATAATTCCATTATCGTTGTCAGCGAAAATAAATTATTGTGATAATTGCTTAAACGTTAAAAAACTGGATCGTTGCAACAGAAACGATTGGTTTTTTTTCGGTAAGCGATAAAATTAACGTTACGATGCATCCTTGGATTATAATAATGAAAATGCATGGCAATAATATCTAAGAGAATACTCAGATGTAGACAGAGCTGGTATAAGGACGAAGGCCCTACACAATCGTGACTTACATATTATAGTCCTATCCAGAAGATTACAACTTACCTAAACGAACCGTAATTATAAAACTCTCCGGATTAGCTTCTTATTATGTGCTATTAACGTGCCCAACAGTTCCAAAAAGATTGTTATGCGTGCTCAAATTTTAAGTACTTATTTTAATCTTCCAAAGTAGATTTCAGGATCTTAAAGATGCGGTAAAGCGATGAAAGATACTAACCATGGGACTTTCTCGGTGCACTTGTGCCTTTGCGGGAAAATTATTGTAGACTTGTGAGACTAGAAGTGCCGTTGAAACTTCTGACTATAAACATAATTTACCCAAGAAAAGTGTTTAACCCTAGCTTCAGAATTCCCTTAATTCATCGTGCTCCACACATTACCACGGAATGCAAATGGAAAGAATCTTGTTTCTGAGTTATTTATGCATTTAATTTTCAAATTTAATTTGAAAACCTGTGCTTGGCTTACATACCGAAACCATAAATTCCATAAACTCTTATTTTCGCTATAAACAAGAATACAAAATACGAGAGTTGTTTGATAAGTGCGCGAATTTTCCAATTTCGTGGTAAATAATTTAAAACACAGCGTGGCTCAAGTCAATGACCATATCTTAAACTAAGTATGATTGCTTGCTCCAAAAACGTCAGCAAAACAAATAAAATATTTGTTGTATAACATGGGGTCTCATTTCCACCAGGTCCAAAAATGGTTAAAAAATGATTTACTGTGTTCCGTTGCGGTGTTAAGATCACAAATGATGTCGAACGTTCAGGTTGACCAAAAGAAATTTAAAAAAAATTAATCGCTGATTAAATCCATTGAGTGATCGCAGAGTGAAAGCGTGTAAAATTTCTGAGACCCTAGACGTCTACTCAGCGAATACGCCACATCTTACATTAATACGATAAGGCAAACACGATTTAAGGCTTAACAGTTTGATAAGTTCAAAGAGGCATGTGGTGAGTTTTTACTGTACATAAAATGTGGATCCAACCCATCATATCATAAAATCATGGACACTCAAGAAGTGGGTTTCTCTAAGTGAACGTACAAGAGGGAAGCCCAAAGTTAGTCCTCCGGAGTAATGGATACTGTGCTTTTATTTCTTGTTCTCAAATCTGAAGAGATACCTATGAGATCATCACGGGCACAACACCCCTTTCAAAGGCCCTTGAAAAGACATACTACTTGGAAATATTAAAAAATTGTAAAAACCCTTCAGCGATTATGTTGAAACTCTAATTTAGACGTATTTGTCAAAAATGCCCTCGTACTCTTTACTCGCAGTCCAAGCATGCATGACATTTCATGAAGTACGACACAACACACTGACCGACCAACCAACTACTGAGCGATTACGACGCAAGTAAAAAAAATGGTTGCTCTACAAAATTTCATATTTTATTTGTTGTTATTGTAGCAATTGTATATGGTGGTTGTGCGACTGTCACTTTTATTGCTGTCACTACTGCTAGCTGCTGATATTGTTATTGCTTTTTGTGTTGTATAACGTTGACAGCTGTACTCTACACGACACACGTTTGCCACAACAGGGCGTATGAGTGACGGCCAAAAGTATGATGGCCGGCATACAGTTGCAGTTACAGTTACAGTTACAGTTCCATATGAAATTGTATTTGAACATGCATACATTAGGGTAGTACTTATTTGGGTGATTCTATTAGTTTTATATTTAGTAAGAAGAAAAAGGAAATAATATCTTAGAGTCGGTACCAGCGCTTTTAATTATAACTTTTATTTCAAATTAAATTTAAGTTAATACAACGGCGTTCGTCAATATATTTTTTTTTTTAATAACAAAAAAAAAAATCTGATCACCCTACCCTACTAACATACATACATACATACATATGTAGATTACATCCTCATATTTATGAACGTTTGAATTGAGGACAAGTGACACGCACAACACGCGATTTACACACATTTGTGTACGTATGTATGTGTGTGTATAGGTCAGTAACAAGCAGCTAGATATTTGTGACCTTCTTTTGCGCTTTTGTATGGTTGAAATGTCGAAAAGGGCACAAATCAAAAACAAAAGTACAGCAAGCGCCGACGGTATGATTATCAAAGTTGCAAATTACTAAATGAGCTGTGAAAATGAGGGTGAGAAACCAAAAATGGGCAAGAAAGCCAAAAGTGTTGCTAAAATTCAGATAAAAATCACGTTAAGTTTGTGTGCATGATTTTAAGCCTTAAAGCTGTGTTAGCTAAAAGCAAGCCAAATAAAACACTAACACTAACAAAGGCGAATGACGACGAAAAAAACTTCATTTAAAAAAAAGTTTTCAAAAGTATTCAGTGTAAAAGGAAGATATATCTACCACAGAAGTAGTCAGCTAAGCAGGAGTCTTATAAAGCTGAATCAACAGAGAAATAGTGGGCGTAATGTAGCTGCAAAAGAGAATGAAATATCTAAATTTATGAGACGCACCCTGCAATTCGTAAAGCTCTCACTCGCTAGGTTTAGCAAACACACCTCACATATTCTTTTGCGGAAAAGGAATAGCACTCCGAAAGACCAAGCGAACCTCAGTCATCTTCTATCTCTCCCTCTGCTGCCAAAAACCGGTTATCGATAGGAACACGTTATGGGCGGGAACGGTTTCATAATTTCAAATAATAAGTGGCGACCGAACACATCTTTGAACCAGCTGGAGAGTTGATATTCAGTGCACATCCAATTTTGTTGGTTAATTTGTTTTTCAACCCCAGAGATGTCAGGGAATAGTTTTTAGGTCAAGCGACTATTGGCTATTGGCGCTTCAAAATGAGAGCTTTACTTTCGAGCGAAGTTCGAGTATTTACAGCAAAGCCCGACCATTTCGAACTAACGAGCTGTAGCATACTCTCATAGCTCTCCTGGTAGTTCAAGTGTAAGAGCAAGACTTTTAAAGTTTCGTTTTGATAAAAAAAAAAACCTGAGTTTTCCCATGGACATCGCCACCATATATGTTGAGGAAGCCTTCAAATGGGACAGGGGTTTGAAATCCGCCCCTAATTGAATTTGTCTCTCTTTTTCTTTATTATTCCTGAAATATAGAAAATTTTAGTATTTTTTCGTTGTCAGCCTAGCACCGCACAAGAAGGTCAAGTCACCATATAAAAAAACTACAAAAACTACAAAAAATCTATTCTTAACAATTACAAATTCAGTGTAATTGAGTTAGGAAGGGTTCTTTGCAACTATTCTTGAGCGTGCATTAGTCATACAAAAGCATCTATAAGCCAATATAACTCAGCGCAAAATGCTGCATCGATAAATTGCACCTTCACCTACCCTTTGATGCTTCCCATGCACAAAAGCCGTCAAACATTTAATAAACCATGACTTTGTCTGTCGATGCTGTCAATATCTACACCAACAATTACAGTGCCAAATAGCAACAAAAAGACTAACAATAGTTGCATCGGAAACAGTAGCAGCAGAGCAATTGACTATTGAGAGTGGAGGCTAATCTAATTAGCCAATGACGCCTGGCGGCCAAAGTGCAAAAATTAGAAGAAGAAAAAAACAGAAGCACAAACTACAATGAAGGTAGTGAGTGAAGGCGTATGAAAAGAAGGCTTTCATGTAAAGAAGTAAAAAAATATGAAAAGAATATAACGAAAGTCGGCTACAAAGTGTAGCTGCAAGCAATTTTCTGTGATAGTTTTTGTAGACACCAACACTAGAAAGATGTTTGTATGTACCCAGCAGTCAATAGCCAAACTAGTCACCAAGTATTCTGGTCATTAAGGTGAACTTATTCATACTTACTAAATATTAACTGGTATGGCACTGGTTTATATACTGACTAGTACGTCAACTGGGCTAGTGTCAGCCACTACTCTGTGAACTGGTATGATGCAAAGACTCGTAGGGCACTGCCATGTTTAATCTGGTTTCTTGCTAATGTGGAAATAAGCCAGAACTAGGAGTGGTTGAGCTGTCTAGGTTGAAACTAGTGTGCAGCTAGTAGGTTTTACTGTAGGGTACATATGTATACAGTGTTTTGTTTAGTGGAAAACTGGGTTGAGATGCATATAAACGCACACATGTGCGCTTGAGTGCTGGCCCATCTAAAGCCGTCAGCAGTGTTATAACTTTACTACGAACGTAGTAGATTTACTACTTTTACTAGATTCTACTTTACTAACATCAGTGTGCAAGGAAACTAAAAACCATCCAACCGCATTTGAGCTTGAGTTAGCTACAACGCTACAGACATAGATAACCTCGAGCGAATGAGATGTACTAACTTTGTTTCAAATGCACAAGATGGACCGATGCTCGAACGTGGTGTGGGCCAAATTACTGCTGAAGTGTGGAAACAAATCACCAACTTTGTGGAAACTGCCCTACAGAAAATTGGACTAGCTCGGAACTAACATTTGGAGTCACTACCAGCCCTAGCTCTATCCATAAACAATGCTTTCAACTGTCTACGTCATTGGCGGTGGCAATTGTCCCCAGTGCGGTGGCAGTTGTCCCCAGTGCATTACTTCGCATTCCGTCCAGCACCGGTTCTCATTCGGACAGTCCTAAGATATTTTGGCTTTGGCTAGTGCTAACCTGGATCCATTTTGGAGAGCTTGGGTGTAGTTCTGCTGGGGAATAAGTGATTATTGATATCTGATACTTCATAGTGTCTTTTAACTATGAGCTTTGTAAACGGCACGGAATGCGTCACGAAGTGAAAAGCTCAAGACTGTCCCTCTCGGAGACTGTTTCGCAAATCTACTTGCCTCAATAGGGGACTTTGGTTAAAATGGAGTGGAATGGATTTCAGATTTCGAAACATTCAAATCAGTAAACAAAAGTAAATATGAACTGTAATGTGTCAAAGGTTTTCAGCGATAATAAAATAAAAATAAAATGAACAATCGGAATTTTTTGTAGTTTCGGGGTTTCATTTCTTATAGCACTGAAATTTTAGTTAAGCTTTTCTTCACTCAAGCATATTTTTGAGTGCACTACACAAGCTTAATTCTCACTACGATTACTTTCCTCATTTACTAAGTTTTTTTCCACCACAGTCTTTCTACTAACAGCCAACATTTAATAGTACTTTCGCTGCCTGGCGTGATATGCTAACAGCCTGACACTTTCAATTTTTCCGACAGACTTGAGAGAGTAAAAAGTGTTAAACTCGTATGTCGGTGCGAGCGTGTGTTTGTGCCGGCTGATTCTATGCTTGCCAATGACCGTTAAAAGAGCAACACAAACAACAACAGCACTGTGGTGGCTTTAGTTTTTCTTTCTCGCTGACAACAGCACAAAGCACATATTCTTTACTTTGGTATGATGATGCCACTTTTATCTTTGCTGTTGCTGCTGCAGTGAGTTCAAATTGACACAATTACGTGCTGACGCCGGTGGCAATCAATATTTTCGCCTTCGCCAAATGTGATTGCCTTTGCTAGACTTTTTGATTTTTTTTTTTTTGTATTATTGTGAGGCTTTTCTTATTTGGAGCCATCTTGCTTTCTTAAACGAAAGTGTTGTGCATGTATAAGTGAGAATGTATGAGACTTGGCAGCTCACTTAAATTGTGTCGTCCATGACACTAAAAAAGAACTGTCGACAGGTTTTGGCTACGATAGGTGAGTACGAAAATTCGGTTATTCATGTTTGGAGTATGTTACGTATACGCCATGTTGTACTAAAAAATTGTTTGGTGCAAATACATCCATTTATGTATATATATATCTATGTACAATGTACATACTTTGTACAAGTATTTATTTGGCAACATTTTGAGCCCATTAATTTCTTTCGCTGTTTTTAGAAGGCGATTATCGTCTATAGAACTGATCCGGTTGAATTGGATTTTGTTATTTGTAGAAATAGAATGAATTATGTACGAAAACAAAAGCTCAACATGGATGGTTTTTATATAGAAAGTGTAAAAAAAAATTGTACTGTACACTTGTTGGCAGATAACAATAAATAAAAAAAAATTTTTATTTAAGTAGCATGCAAAAACTTAAATTAAATTAAATTAAATTAAATTAAATTAAATTAAATTAAATAAAATTAAACTAAATTAAATTAAACTAAATTAAATTAAATTAAATTAAATTAAATTAAATTAAATTAAATTAAATTAAATTAAATTAAATTAAATTAAATTAAATTAAATTAAATTAAATTAAATTAAATTAAATTAAATTAAATTAAATTAAATTAAATTAAATTAAATTAAATTAAATTAAATTAAATTAAATTAAATTAAGTTAAATTAAATTAAATTAAATTAAATTAAACTAAATTAAATGAAATTAAATTAAATTAAATTTGAAATGTGTCTATTTGTTTGTAACTAAATAAAAAAGTTTCAGTATGTCCTTTCACGCTTGACTATTGACAGTATGTTATTTTTTTTCTTTTTGTCTCACTTCCTACATATCTATTGAATTTACATGCTTGACTAACCCCTTTTACGTTGAGCTCCCCATTGGACAGTAAAACAGTTTGTATTGTCAAACATTGTACCCTGGCAATTTGTCAAACAGTGGCTTTGAATTACACTTAGTTGGCTACACAAGCTTTCTTCTATTTCTGCATAAGTACATATACATATATATATATGGCATAAACTTTTCTCAATTTACACTTATTTCCTTTCTTTGATTTGAAGTATGTATACCATATCTATCTGTGGGCGTAAATTACGCTGCTTATTTATTTGGAGAGAAAGTAAAATATTTTGGCCTTTGCCTATTCCCACTCTGCGTTCTACCTTTAGAGCAAACAGACGTGAAAGGCAGGCCTTGGCTTTAATATTTCTCATGACTTTTCCCGGTTCTCTCATTCAAGATGATTTCCGCTTATTTTCAACAAATGCAATCATAAGTTCGAAATTGGCTTTGACTTTGCAATGAAAAAGTAAAGAAATGTCATAGATTATTGACTTTTTACTAACAACCCCACCTTCACAGCAGCTACATACAACACAAACATTTCGTTGTCCGGTTTATTAGGGTTACAATGTCCGATTTATCCCTCTCTCAGCTTTGTGTTTTGTTTATTACATTCACTTTGCCTTCCTGCTCTATTAAATTTGACACCATCTAACCATAATTGGTTCATATTCGCAAATTTCTCCTCAAAGTCAAATCTGGAAGAAATTGCAATAACTTTTCGAGTGACTACTTTAGTAATTGAAATATATAAAGCAAATAAGAAAGTAGAAGTTCTGGCGAAACCAAACATTTACGGAGGTCCAGCTTGACAAATTTCAGGTCACATTATATACCCAGTTCTGGATTTAAAATAAAAAACTTGTCACGATTTCGAAGTCATTTTTTAATTACCTAACTCATTGCCGTGCAGAGCTCTCCTCAAATTGTTTATGCTTTTGAAGAATTGCTAGTTCCTAATAATTATAAAGTGCATACAATTATGTGGCAAATGTAATTAGTTTATAAGAGAAATGCGATATTCTTAATGAGTTACGCAAACGTGGAAGAAAATAAATGTACTTACATTAAGTTAATAACATTAAAATTGTAAACTAATAGCAGCAAAAGTGATCAACAACAACAACAAATTCATATTTTATGCACTAAACTTAGTTGCCAACTAGGTCACGATGCTGATGAGAGAGAAGCACAATTATGAGAGCAAATGTTTTATTTATGTAAAACAAAAGTGAAAGAAAATTCTCCTAAAAAAGGAGAAAAATAACTTGCACTAGCTCAGAGACTATAATTAACAGTTTAAGGAGCAGCAGTGTGCAGCTGTTTACATAAGAAGCAATAAAATTAATTTTTCAAATATCGCTACCCTGCGCCACCTATCGGAATTATTTTTTTTTTATATTGCGTTGGGGTAAAAAACTAAACGTGGATGAAAATTTTAAGATACTACCTTAACGGGAAGTTCGTTGAAAAATGAATTAAACGACACCGTAAACGGACCTTCGAATTTCTTAAATAGAGCGACTCCCCCGCCACCTAGCGGGTCCAAATTTTTTTTAAACATATGGAAATTATTTAAGTACCACACACGTAAAATATCAGTCAAATCGGTCCATAACTCCGATTTTAATATTTATAACCGCGATCTCAGCTCCACCTAGCGGACTTTTTTTTAGGGAAATATTTCTTTTCATGGTAGCAATACATGTTCCGAATTTCAGCCAAAGCGGAAAATAAATGCGATTTTTGAAAATATAGTGACCTACGCGCCACCTATCGGATTTTTTTCATAATATTGCATTGCCATCGGGGTTATACATCGGTGCAGGCTTTCAGCTCAATCGGACACCGGGAAGTGTATCAAATTTAACTTGTAAGATTCCATTACAGACAGCCGTCAACTAAAACTAAATAAAAGCTTATAAGCGACTACCGCGCCACCTAGCGGGTCCACTTTTTTTTTAAAACATATGGAAACTAGTTAAGTACCACACACGTAAAATATCAGCCAAATCGGTCCATAATTCCGATTTTTAGTATTTATAACCGCGATCTCAGCTCCACCTAGCGGACTTTTTTTTAGGGAAATATTTCTTTTCATGGTAGTAATACATGTTCCGAATTTCAGCCAAAGCGGACCATAAATGCGATTTTTGAAAATATAGCGACCTACGCGCCACCTACCGGAACTTTTTTTTCATAATATTGCATTGTCATCGGTGTTATACATCGGTGCAGACTTTCAGCTCAATCGGACACCGGGAAGTGTATCAAATTTAACTTGCAAGATTCCATTACAGACATCCGTCAACTGAAACTAAATAAAAGCTTATAAGCGACTACCGCTCCACCTAGCGGGTCCACTTTTTTTTTTAAACATATGGAAACTAGTTAAGTACCACACACGTAAAATATCAGAAAAATCAGTCCATAATTCCGATTTTTAGTATTTATAACCGCGATCTCAGCTCCACCTAGCGGACTTTTTTTTTTGGGAAATATTTCTTTTCATGGTAGTAATACATGTTCCGAATTTCAGCCAAATCGGACCATAAATGCGATTTTTGAAAATATAACGACCTACGCGCCACCTACCGGAACTTTTTTTTCATAATATTGCATTGTCATCGGGGTTATACATAGGTGCAGACTTTCAGCTCAATCGGACACCGGGAAGTGTATCAAATTTAACTTGCAAGATTCCATTACAGACATCCGTCAACTGAAACTAAATAAAAGCTTATAATATAAAAAGAATAAACTTTCAGCGGTTTCTGTAAAATCATCTAGAAAAAATATATTTTCGTCACTGAGGCAATATTTACTATAAAGCAGGTAATGAGTCTTGATAAGGTAAATTTGCTTCAATACAGTTTAACAGTAGACATTTTCAGGGAAATAATGCAAGCAACTACACTAGTCGAGACGCAGACCTTTTCGTTATTATTTTTTTTTTATTTATCAAACACAGCCAAACAGTGTTTTAAGTTTACAATGCAATGTTCTTAATACCAACAAGTTATAGTTGAACAGTGTATGAGTTAATGAGGGAATTTTGAAGGGCGAGATCAACATTATAGTGCGATATTAAGGACCTGGAAACTAATTTTTCATATACATACATCTCACTCATATCATTTATTTGGCAAAGTATCACAGTTGTCCACTCTCAAAGTGTATTAGGCTTTAGAGCGTCCTAAAGGTAAAATTTACTTTGAGTTACTGGTCAGGCTAGCATTAATCAAGCACATAATTCCCATATAATATTTTTTTACTAAGACTACTGTTGCTAAGGCGGGCTTAGCATGACGTCCAGCTGGACGATGGAGATTTGAAAAACTGACGGACTTTAAAAAAATTGTTGGTTTTAGTCAAAGGGTTATGTGCAAAGTTGGGTTTCTTAAAATCGTCCGTATCGAAGCACTACATTTCAAATTACCGCGGTTGGAAGCATGCTGGTTCATTCTGGAAGCACTTTCACATATTTCTTTAAATTCGAATAACTCGGAATGAAGTGATATCTCAAAAACTTTCGAACCGATTTTCATAATTTTTTTTAAAATGCTATTCACAATCTCGTATTCTTGAACGATTCCCTTTTCATTTAAAACTTTTCGATTCCTTGTTATCAACTGAAAACTCTTAATTTTTTCTTCATGCCTTGAATTACTGCTTTGTTTCCCAGAAAGTTATCTGCTAAACATTTTACAAAATTTTGTACTTGAAATTGGTAGAAATTGTGCAAAAGGCTTAAAGCTTTTCAACTTGTTAGACAGCTTGCTACTTAAAGTATCATAGACTGTCAAAAAATATGTTTCTTTTCTTCGTTTGGCATTTTTTAATTTAGCATGCTCTTCATTCAAATTTGGGGGATTCAGCGCCTTCGTTATGTCTTTCACCTGAGACTGTATAAGTAGTAACACCAGAAGAGAGATGCGCATTGTCATTAAAAACAAGAATATCAAACACACGCGACGCAACAAAAGCAAGAGCAGTAAAACAATACAACTACAAAAATAAACCAGAAGTTTGACTAGGGAAGCAGAAAATGGCGTAAGCCTGCTACTTAGATATGTATGAGGTACCTAAATAAGTTGCATGCAACAATATGCCAAGCAGTCAAGGTAACAAAATAAAGCAACAAAACAACTCAGTCGAACTCAAATTTGTTGTAAGAGCGACTTTTTTATGTTAGCTATGGTTGTGTAAATTTTCATTATTTGTCAGTAAGTTTGTACTCGTATATACATACATACGTATGTAAGTGGAAGCGAATGAACGATATGTTGCTGTGGTGTAGATTTTAGTTAGAAAACTTCTCCAATGTAAAACGAACAAAACGCGTTAGAATATTACACACAAAGAGCCAACTTAACACTTAGGGATTTGCATAGAAAAGCAAATGAATGAGAGCACATTACAAGGAAGGCAGACAGACAGACAAGTCAGACCAAAATAGTACAAATTTGATTCTTCGAATCACAGCTACTGCTGGCAGCAAAATGAGGCTAGCGCATAAATACTATGTAAGTATATTTAATGGCTTCAGTTAAGTTGAGCTGAACTACACCAGAAGTGGCACAATAAGCATCCCTGAAAAGTTTACAAGCGCAGCACATTTGAGGCAATGGCAACGTCAGCCTGAAAGTAGGCAACAGTTTAGTTGCAGTCAAGTGAATCGTACTTATGTAGGTACATTTTAGAGGAGTACATTTCTACAATACAATCCCGGAATGGTGGGTTTGAAGAAAGTGAACAAATTGTATGAAGGCATTGGTGTAGTTGTATAACAAAGGACTTTTCCCATGTATTTTTAGCCGTAAAACTTGTTTTTTTAGTATTCCGATATTTCTTCTTTTTTTTTATTCAATAATTTTAATTGATAATTTGATTAAAGTTCTGTGAGGGAAAAATTTATTTGCTAAGGCTCGTTTGCAAAATCTCAAATTCCTTAAATAAATTTTCTCTAATATTAATTCACAAATTTGTATTTTATTTTTAAATAATTCGTTCGTATTTTTTAACCTAAAGAATTGGATATTACCCACATCACGGGACTAGTAACGAGATTGTAAAATCAGATACCTAAAATCCCGATATGTTCAAAAACCTTAAACTTTACATCACTTTTATAGCTACAATAATAGCTGTGGATAATATAATTCGGCTGAAATATAAAAGTTGAATGAAACTGAACTCAATTTAAACTCAGCCACGAAACTTAATTACACCAAAGTTTACTAGTCCCATTGAGAACTTATCTATCGCTCAAATATACATACATATATACACTTGACAAATGGATTTGCGGTATTTTCATTCATATTTGCTTGTGGTTTTTGCTTAGAACTTTTGGCTGTCACTTATTATACCCAGCGTACTAGTACTAGTACAAGGGTATTATAATTTTGTCCACATAACGGTACTACGTAACGACGCAAAATAATCGAGTTAGATATAGAGTTCCATATATGAAAGTTCTTAGGTTGAAAAGAGAAATTGATTAAGGCATGTCCGTCCGTTGGTCCGTCTGTTCGTCCGTGTACACGATAACTTGAGATATTTGCATGAAATTTTGTATACAGGTTACTGCCTGGCCAAGGTAAGTTGCTATTGAAAATGGGCGAAATCGGATGACTACCACGCCCCCTTTTTCGATATCGAAAATTTCGAAAATCACATAAATTGACATAACTTGCGTCAAAAATGAGATATTTGCATGGAAATTGGTGTATTGGTTACTTTTTGGCCAAGGTAGGTTGCTATTAAAAATGGACGAAATCGAATAATAACCACGATCCCATTTTCGATATCGAAAATTTTGAAAATCACATATGTAAATTAACATAACTTGAGTAAAAATGTAGATCTTTGCATGAAATTTGTTATACAGGTTACTTTTTGGCCAATTTGAGCTGCTGTGAAAATTGTCGAAATCGGATGATAACCACGCCCACTTTTTCGATATCGAAAATCACATAAATTAACATAAGTTGAGTAAAACTTGAGATATTCGCATGAAATTTGGTACACAGGTTACTTTCTGGCCAAAGCAGGTTGGTGTTTAAAATGGGAGAAATCTGATGATAACCACGCCCCCCTTTTTGATATAGAAAATTTCAAATAAGATTCTAGGGCCTATATCATTTCCAAGTCATGGTATTTGTATCTCGTTCTGAAAACTAACGCTGGGTATTAATGTTCGGTTCATCCGAACTTAGACTTCCTTACTTGTTTTATAATTGTAATTGCACAGCTGCTTAATAATGCAAATGAAAGCTCCAAGTGAGACCATATTCCACCGAATTTTTTGCAACTGAGGTGGACTTTTTTATCACCACTGCCGAAATCCGGCATTGAACACTTTCTGGAACGAAGGTCTATCCATTCATATAACATACGTGGTACGATTCGTCGTTAAACTTCCATTGATACTTTTCGCTAGTATCCCTGAAAGGATCATAAATCGTATGCAGAAAAATTTCTCTCGTACACTTCAAGGCCATTCCAAATTTTTTAGAAGCGAGACATACGCCAGAAGATTGTTATCGTTGTTCTTCCGGAAATAACTTGTCAATTGTCCACGAAGTCAAACCGCCTCGTCCTGGATACCTTTGATCTCTAATCAAAACAAAACCTTCGTTTTGTGATCTCATACTTACTTGCTTACTTTAAGTCTAAGCTGGAAATATTTTCTTAGTAAAAGTGAAAGACGTACTCGAATTTGAAGAAACTACAAGAATAATACCAAATATGCAACAGAAAGAGGAAACAAATAAGCGAATTAACAAATGATAAAATTTGATGATAAGAAAAATCATAAAAGAAAGAAAGCAAAGTAAGTATATTAAACTCTAAAGTAAGAAATAGCGTAAGAAGCAGACTCATGAAACGTTGAAAGTTGAGGTAATATGTGCAAAAGCTTTGGTTAATCCTACTTAAGCTAGGAGAAGGGGGTCAGGCATATACTGCGACATATGTATGTACTTAACATAAGTACGTTATCTTATGTTGATATGTGTAAATGTATGTAAATATAACGACATCAAATCCTTAAACGTATATAAGTGGGGGAGGGTGTATATAATACATACCAAATAAGAAATTGAGGCACCTCTTACTCAAAAAAATTCTTTTCAACCGAAATTTACTATCACCACCTCTCAAGCTCATTCTCAATCTATCTGCTACTTCGTCCTATCTTTCTACATTTGGTCGATAACTCAGAGCTGGGTTCCTATATGAGACTACGAATCACTCCTTAAAAGCTTATTTGGTATAGTGCAGGAGCGGGCAAAATCCATCTCTGAGGACATCGCCGTGTTAAAAATGCTAGTTGTTAGTATGGAAACATTACAGAACTTGAACTAGCTGAGCCCTGTTTGACTAGTATACGGCTAGTAGATTTGACTGCAAGTACTTTAGATAACTCTAGACACTATTCCATATTTTGCTACTCAAAGCTTGATCAAGGCAATTGCAAGCCAGTTTCTCATTTTCCAACTGGGAATTTTTGCATTTTTAAAAGTTCATGCTCTAAGTAGGAGTATTTCCTATTTCAAATGCACCCTCCATTTGCTTATGGGCTTGTTAGTACAGCGAATATATGACAATCAGTCCGTAAGTAAATAAATACTTTAGGGCTTTGCTTGATGGTTGACAAAATAACAAGAAAGATTACCGCATATAAAGCACACTCCAGAAAAGGGGTGGCGAAAATTTTAGTAGGTGATTATGTATGTCGGTAAAAGACAATGAGATTGAAATCTGCATAATGCGTATTATCAAGTCTACATAAATTATTTAAAAATACAACTTTATATGCCTTTCTCCCTGATATGTCAAAACAAGCAAAGTTAATATAAAGCTTATAAAACGCTTATTTTTTGTATTCAAAATGGTTGAAAGAGTGGCAGGATTGCAAACTTGTGAATGTAAGCCTATAAATCAACTTTTGAATGAAAAATGAATATAAACTTTTCCTAAATCTTTATTTAGACACAGCTTTTTAATTTTTTTTTTGACGTGGAAATAAAATAAAAAATTATTTAAACATTTATTATCAAATTGGCGAGCTGTGAGAGACTTCATTTATTTAGGAACTAGCGTTAATATCGAAAAATAATGCCACAAAAAAATTCTATCTAAAATCACTCCTAGACTGAGAAGTAAAGCCAGCGTTCAACAAAGAAGGATCACGCTCTATAAGTCTGAGAAATGTTAAAAGAAGGTTAGATGTCTTTTGTAGTTTTCGATAGAAAAGTTCTTCGAAAGATTTGTAGTACTAGAGCGTGACTTAAAGTCTATCGCCCTTCCAAGCTAAGTGCAAAAGGTGCTCCTGTCGACAACCTACTTTGTAAGGGTACGAAGACGACCACACCTAGCTGATAAAAGTATGTGGAGGATGACTTGTCTTCCTTTGGGATATCCAATTGGCTTTATTTGATCTACAGAGAGCCGTTTCGGTTTCGTCAAAGGTTACTCTTGTGCGCTGGTTTGGGCGCTTGAGTCAACATTTTCTTTTAAAGTATACATTCTAAAGTTTAAACATGGTCTTCAAAACGCATTCTCTTAAAATTTAAGTTTTTCTACTCTCTTCCCACAACAATGTTGCAGAAATAATTGTCCACCCCTAGCAACTTGCTGCTGCCCAGTCGCAACGGCACTTAAGTGCGCGTAAGCTTTCAAAGCGGAAGAAATAGCAAATAGCGAAGCAAAACAAAAACAAAAAACAACAACAACAGCAACAAAATAACATTGTTGCTCATGAAAGTAGGTTAATAATGTTGAAGTTTTCTTGCAGTAAACAGTAAAAATAATTTATAAACAATGAAAATAAAATAAATAAAATGAGACCGAAGAAAAAAAAGAAATGAGATGTGGGTGGAAAGAAAATCATATTAGCGTTGTAATGAGATATTGACGTAATAAAATAAGGAAGATAGCAGATGAGAAGCATTAAAGTTGTTAAAAGTTGCTAAGTTTATGTATAAGCTTTGTGTTTGTATGCGTTAAAGTGATGGAATTAGTATTTGCGTTGGAAATTAGGTCAACGTCTTGTGTAACTTTCGATTTAGCAAACTTAAGCAACTCAATGAGTATATTTAATTCAAATAATTATATTAGCTTTTAAACACACAATAAGAGCTTGCAAAGTGAGTTGATAAATTTCTTGTATTTTAAAGAGTCATTGTCAGTCTGCTAAAATTCAAAGGATGACCAGACAGAGAGTACTAATAATATGAAGGGAGCTTTAAAAGTCTGCAGACTACACAATGATAAAGTGGCTGGGTTGACTAGCCTTTAATAAACTCTCTATTTGACTACCCACAAAATGAAATTCTTTTCATACCTCCACAATGCAATAAAAATCGGGACTCGGACCAGTTCATGTGTGGCTTATTCAATATTCAACATAGGGATACCAAGTATTGCAAGTCTCCCACACAGTTTACTAAAGATAAATTACGAGCTGTGCGAGTCCCAGCACCTAAGGAAACGAAATTTTAAAGAAAAGAAAACTTCTTCATTGGCTTAAATTGACTTAAATGTGCTTAATTGTTGAGAAAATTTGGGGAGTCCGATTATTTTAAACTAATTATTTGAAGAATAAGTAATCCTTCATCAATAAATATCTGCATAATTAAAAAGAGTGGGCACCTACAAGCTTCAGCCATCTTAAGTGTCCATTGAACTTTAATTACCTTCAAGGCAAACATGCAAACAATTAATTGAGAGCTTTGAATGAATTGTTTATAAGTTTCTATTGTTTCTTTTTGTGGTTCATTGCGTTTATTTCTTTGTATTTATTGCTATTGTTCTTGATCAAGTCATTTTTGTGAAGGAAAATAGGTTGCGCTTTTGAATGACAGTGAATAAAGAGATTTTCACCAATGTTTTAATTACATCTTATAAATAAGTGAAGGTGTCTTTGTTAAGCCCAAATAGAGTTTAATTGATATTGAACAGTTGTTTATTGAAAGATAAATCAATTAAAAAAGTTATACCTATTATTAACCCTTTATTGCACTTATTTCAAACTTGACTTTTTATACTAAGCAAAATGCTTTTTAATGTATGTATGTACATATATAAGGTCGGAGCCTCTACACCTTTTCCAAGTCTACTTCAGAATGCGTAAAATGATTTTCAGAGACCGCAACATGTACTTCAGAACAATCAATTGTACTTCAGAAATGGTAAAATGAAATTCAGAAGACGTAAATTGTACTTCAGAAGCTGTAAAATGTACTTCAGAATAGTCAATTGTACTTCAGAAGCTGTAAAATGTATTTCAGAATAGTCAATTGTA
The DNA here is from genome assembly GCA_951509765.1 of Sphenella marginata. Lineage (NCBI taxonomy): Eukaryota > Metazoa > Arthropoda > Insecta > Diptera > Tephritidae > Sphenella > Sphenella marginata. The sequence goes on along the minus strand of OX608080.1, from coordinate 90,021,210 downwards.
CTTCAGAAATTGTGAAATGTACTTCAGAATAGTCAATTGTATTTCAGAAACTGTAATATGAATTTCAGAATAGTCAATTGTATTTCAGAAACTGTAATATGAATTTCAGAATAGTCAATTGTACTTCAGAAATCGAAAATTGTACTATGGTTGATCAACTAAAACCAGGCCTCTAACCCCTCAATACCCATCTTACCTTCCTTAGGAACCGGGTTCATATCCAGCCAGGACGGTCTCTGAAGTACAATTGCCTATTTTAAAGAACATTTTACAGCTTCTAAAGTACAATTTACGGTTTCTGAAGTACATTTCACAATTTCTGAAGTGCAATTGATTATTCTGAAATTCATTTTACAATTTCTGAAGTACAATTGGAAAAGGTGTAAATATACTCGTATAAGAATTGACACTTGAAAAATAGTTTAGAATCCGCTGAGAAAGCAAAAAGAAAAACCATTCGGTAGAAGAAGCCTTAAGAAATTTGATGGGAGCTACTCGTAACTAAGAAAAATATTTCAGAAGACGACGGCTGTACAGCGCAAATAAAAATAACAAACAGAGAAATAACTATAGAAACAACTATACAACATTTTTTGAATCTTTTTGCCGTTTTCCAGGTGAGCACGAGTTTTTATATGAACTTGAAAGTGGAAACATAATTCAGCAACCGATGGCAATATAAAATTCGCCAAATATTACAAATTATTAAGATACACATAAAAGGTGGGGAAGCTGGGTATCGATGATTAATTAATTCCGTGTTGAGCTACTGAAGGACTATATAAATAAAGCCAAATTCTCAAAATATTTCAATTATTCGTGCAAAATTGGGATACTCGCATTAGACTTTGAGTTAGATTTCAGCTTAGATAGAAACTTTTAATCTATTGATTAAATTCGTATCACTAAAACCACCAAATAGTTTAAATATTTAAAGCGAAAAAGGCAACGCTAAAAATATTTAATTAGAAATTTTAAAATATTGTATGTATTGCATAGTAAACGAGAAGTATAATTATTTCATGAATACAAAAACAAACAAAAGTTACTTATAGGTTAATACCAATAGACAACAACACACATTTGAAAACAAAAGCAGCCTTTCAAAGATTCAGCTCAATAAACATTGCCGTCTTCACGCACTCTCACTCCTTGCTTTACAGACGGCTCCTTTGTTGTCCTAAGCCTTTTATGTGCCTACGAACTGACTAATTCATTCACTTGGGCAGACATTCAAACTTGTATTTACCCACCTATTCAATAAGGGCTACATAAGCCAGTAGGTACAATTATGTTTGCCGTGCAAAGAAATGGTGCGTAAGGTAAACCTAGTAAACCATTTGGCAAGCGTTTTAAAGCAAACCTAAAATAAGCTTACAGGAATACAACTTTTACAAGCTTTGTATCTTGGGCTCCCGGTATTGAAATTGTTTTGCGAATAAAATTTATATTTTCAATTTTGGAACTAGTTTCTTCGAAGCAAAGAACTAAATAGATTTCATGCTTATCAATATAAAGAGATGCAATCTACTATAAAAAAAATATTTATGTATATTAAAAAAGATGTATAAAAAATTAAAAAAAGGAAAGAAAGACAAAGTTAAAAAAATAAAAAGTAAGTTATAAAACATAACGAAAGCATAATAAAAAGGAAAACTCCACACAAAAAAATAGAGTGAAAGACTTAAAAAACTAAAAAATAATATATAACAAAGAAAAAAATAATAAAAAAAGAAAAGTTAAAAAATAAAAGAAATATTACAACAAAAATAAAAGAAAAATGACGACAAAAAAATTTAAAAAAAAACTTAAAAAGAGTATAAAAATAAAAAGAAAGAAAAGGAAAAATTTTAAAAAAATTTAAAAAGAAAAAGTTTTAAACTTTAAAAATTTTAAGAAATATATAAAAAAGTAAAAAATGCGTCTTTTCTTTCTGAATTTTACGCCAAAACGAACAAGATTATTAAATTTTTTTGAAGCAGAATTCAAAACATTTGATTCAAATATTTTTTTCTTGATTTTTTATCAAGATTGACAATTTATCAAGAACAAAAAATCGGGGGGCTAGTCTTATACTTGAAAGTTCTTAAAACACGTTTATTTATAAAATTGTTTTCTGGGAAGTGGTATTCATACAAATAACATGTATTGTGTATGAGAATAACGGCTTTATTAGTATGTGTGAGTATTTTGCATACAGCTGGAGGCTGACAAATCATAGCACACGCAAAAAAGGAGTTAATTAAGCCGAAGCTCTTAACTGCTTCCCTTCTAAAAATAAATAAGTTACAACAAAACAATGTAATGAAAGGAAAGGCAGTCTGAAGCAAAAACTTGACAATGGTGCAACATTGAAATTTCTATAGAAAGGGGGCGAAAAGCGAAAAATTTAATTAACAGTCCGATTTTCTTGTTTGTTTCTTAAACATTTGAAAAGGATTTAGGCTCCGAAAATAGAAAGTCAATAGCAGCAACTCGAGCCATTTGGAAACATTATTTATTTGAAACCTTTAAAGATGAGCCACTTTCAAACAAATCGTGGAGATCCATAAATACTTAAACGAGCTTTTCACTTGTGTCCGATAAGTGATTTACATATATAGTTTGACTTTACTGCTCGGGAATCTAAGAGGGATATGAAGAAGAAAAGCAATGGAAAAGTGCAGAGAACGAAGACTCGTAAAAATCTGTACGTCTGTGTGACCAGTTTGCGCTCATAAAATGGACTCGCGTTATATGGATTTGTTTGGTACATTATGGCCCGTTTACTCAACGTCTGGTTAGGTTATCATGATAAAATTGGCCATTGTGAACGTTTTTGGATAGAAAGTCACAAAAGTTGCATTATGAACGCATAAATAACATGTTTCCAAAATAATTTGTCACAAAATCAGGTGTTTACACACTTTCAGCTGTAATTTTGCATCGCGATCAGCCCGTAATCAGAGATCCATCCTTTGATAACTTTTATGAGAAGGTAATCAGCGCATCATCGATAATCAGACATTAAGTAAACGATTTTTGGGCCAACCTTTGGTAAAGTTTTGACTAAGCAGTTAATCAGGAATTGAGCGGTATTAACATGTTCATGTTCAAAAAATGTTTTTTTCAAATATTTTCCCAAAACTACCTTAAAAGTTCACTGCGAAAGCCCTATCTCTACGAAAATTCATCCACATTTCCTGTAGAGATAGGGATCTTCCGCACAACCGTCGATGTTTAAACCTCGTTTCTTGCTGTGACATTTCGATTCCAAAATTTTGTGAGTTAATTCTTACCTGCAATAAAGAGAAAAAAATTATTATTAGGTGAATGTATGTATATTTGCAAACGAATTTAATTAGATATATTTCTAATTTATTGACGACGAGTACGAAACTCTAAAAATTACACATCTGCTATGAGCATACTATAACTCTAGATGGTGTGCGAGTACGAACAGGGCCATCGCAAATAACTGTATCTTTAGAAATTCATTGGCGAAAGCGTAACCAAACCCAAATTGAAACGGAAACTGATACCGTCTCAACGGCGCCAAAGCCAAAATCGAACCACTGATTAAAAAACTGAAGTAAAACTACATAAATAATAAGAAATATTTGTGTGGCCAAAATAAAAGTGCTTGCAGATGATTGAAAACCGTTTCAAACAGAACTATTCAAGTCTTATTTTTCCTATTGCCTTTACATTAACTTCAGTTGTTTGTTTGACGGTTCATTTCCATACTGATTTTCGAAATTTTGGAAAGTTGTTTAGGGTACTTTCCGTTCAGCTAGACACTTGAAACTTGTTACATAGTTCCGAACTCGGTGAGATTGCAAGTAGGATCGAGGTATATGTAGGTATGTACCCAAAATTGATTTTAACCTTGATATTTTGCGATGAAAAGACATGCAATTTCATTTACACAACATTCTTCTACATAGATGTCGCGTTTATCAATAAAACTAAAAAATTGCTGAAAAACAGTGGAGAATCTACGATCGCTTTCTAAGTAACTTCTCAATGAGCTAGAGACTCGAAACTCTCAAATGATTCAGAAATCGGCTTGAAATTGAGTTATAACCATATTTGTATATTTGTGGTGTTTATTTGTTGGCAAAGAGATCCGAGTCATTTCGGACATTGTAGTGCCATCTATTTCCATTACAATAAGCGCCCTACCCATATTTCACATAAAATTGTCAAAAGGCAGTCAACTTTAAACTTGAATATCTCAAATCAATTTCGGAGTCACTTAGATCCTTTTGGTTCTGTGCCCTTCATGTCTATATCGCCGAAATACAGAAGGAAAATTGTTCTGTGAGTTTTATTTTTGAAATTTTAATCATACCAAGTGAAATCAATTTCTGACAATGCAAAGTTCCAGGATATGCAAAGTTCTTACTATTCTCTATGCCCTGAAGTTGGGCGAGTCAACCATCTTACAGTCTTTTGTCACAATACCTCAGGAGTCTAGTACTGTACTCTTGTATGACAGTTTCATTTCAAAAACAGATGCCTCCTTTTCATCATAAAATACTCAATTACTATTACTTTCACACCCACTTTGCCAATTTTTTGATGATATGCATGGCATAAAAAATTTAAAAAAAAAAAAACTACAACAAAGGCATTGAATAAATACCTAGAAAAATATTTCTTAATTTACACAAAAGGTCAACGATAGGAAAGTTGAACAAAGAAAAAAGTTGAAATTTTTTTAAAATATGTACACAAAAACAGCTATGCCAGACCTAAATAGAACAAATAAACATTGCAGGCATTAATAATAACAAAAGAGCAAATCGGTATATTTTGGGCATACAAAAAAATGTATGAATCCACTTAAAATGGCTTCAAAGCACACTTACGGGCGCAATGGGCCATAAAGAAATAATAGTCCACAATATAACAATTCAAAAACATGAAAGATCATGATGGCATAAGCACTTTTGCGAATGATGTTGAAATGGTTGACATAATTGGGTAAGATATAAATGCATGTAGTGATGATATTTTCGTTGTGTGTTAATCTATTAAGATGGCTAATTTGCACTGTAAGAGCATTTAAAACCCCAAAGGGGCATTAAAAACTTCTGAGACATACAAGCGCAAACGAATTTGCATAACAAGAACTTCACTCCTAACATATAACTATTAAATTAGAATCGGCCATTAAATTCAACGACTTTGTTTTCAGCGACGATACTACAGAATGTATACGTGGCGTTTAGTTCTGCTGCCATAGCACGCTAAGGGTCGACCTGCCTGAAACACCTCAGTCGGCGATAGGAAGTTTTTTTGTTAACAGTAAATCCAAAAGCCTACTTTTAAGAACCTTTACACTAATCTTATAACAGTTATCCCCAAGGCGGGACAGGATATGTTGGTCACATAGTGCATTCAAAACTTTTTCTACCTACAGCTGTGTTCAATACAATAGTAGTGCATTTAAATTGGATATGGTTCGATAATATAAGAAGAAGCTGTATTTTTATTAATTCTCAATTAAAACATAACGAACTCTTTAACCGAATACACATAAACACAAAGTCATTGAACTTTAAAATGGTCATCAAAATATTCAAAAATTTTTACTAGAATTACTGGAAAATTTTTGGGTACGCAGTTTTGTAGCCCGATTAATTTGAGTACAATAATGTGTAAGTTGGAAATTCTTCAAAAAAAAATCAATCAAAGTTTACAGTGTTGAGTCATTTCATTTATACAATAAATTTGTAGGGAAGCAAAATTTGACCAGCCTGACAATAAAAATTCTCAAAATTAAGGGAAATTTTTAAGCGATTTCTAGCTTGCACATTTTATGCGCGAAAATATTGAAATTTTTATGTAATTTTTTTTGGGTATGAATCTGTTCCGAAAACTCCCAATTTTACCCACGTAAAAGTAAAATACAGGTCACACAACAACTATAAGAATTTTCATATGAACGCTAATACTATCTTACAGTTGTAGCAACTGCCTAACAAGCTTAACAGTGATATTTTAAGTTTTCGGCGGATGGGCATCGAAAGTCATATAAGTTGCCCAATACCAGCACTTAAGCCCATGTGAAAAGAGCACGCCCGCTATTAGCAAATGGTTCAACAAAAGTCATTACAAACGCTGGCTTTCACGTGCCTTTATTTATGATCTTTGATTTATGTAGTTAGAAGTAATGGCATATCACGTAAGTTACTACTTATTTTACTATATATTTTCACACTCACTCCAGCTTTCACTTGTTTACTTCATTGTTTCATTCATTACACCTAATTTAGTAGCCATGGTGTACCGCAACAGAGCAAGACAGCAGCTTTTAGCAACCAGACGAGCTATTTTTTAGATATTAGTGATTGCATAATTTAACATTTGAGTACATACAAAACGCATTCCTAATTCGACAATATATTTACCAAAGGCCATAAATAACAATAAGTATAATGAGGACGAGGGACACGCAACTTACATACATATGTAAGTGCAAGGGGAACAACGTGCAGGTTTAAGAGCATACAACGGGAAAGTGTCTGGCAGAAAAACTCTTGGAAAGTCAGCCAACGAAGCATTTATTATTCATATTATCACAAAAATGCTGTCAACAGCTGTATCAACATTAGTGTGCAGGATGTTATTTTTATTTTATTTTATTTTATTATTGAGATTTTACACAAACAACAAGCTTGTGTTTCCGGTATTTATATTTGAAGTATCTTGGTTCGGTACGAGCTTTAGACCTATTAATAATTTTTTTCTGCAGCGAAAAATTATTGTTGTTTTTGGGGTTCTTAATAATTTTTTGTTAATTATTAAAAGTTTTTGTTGAATTGAACAGAAGAAATTTAGAGACAACCGCCATAGCTTTTCTTATAGATCCATTTCGGAAGTTGCTAACTTCACTCATCAGAGAAATTTTGGCACGCATTGCTAACTATTGAGCTTACCATACGCTGGGTTTTTGCCTTCTATTTTATTTTATTTTTTATTTTTTTTTATCTTTTTTTTTAATTTTTAAATTTTTTTTTTTTTTAATTTTTTTTTTATTTATTTATTTTTTTTCTTTGTTTTTTTATTTTAATTTATATTGTTTTATTTTTTTTTATTTTATTTTATTTTATTTTATTTTATTTTATTTTATTTTATTTTATTTTATTTTATTTTATTTTATTTTATTTTATTTTATTTTATTTTATTTTATTTTATTTTATTTTATTTTATTTTATTTTATTTTATTTTATTTTATTTTATTTTATTTTATTTTATTTTATTTTATTTTATTTTTATTTTATTTTATTTTATTTTATTTTATTTTATTTTATTTTATTTTATTTTATTTTATTTTATTTTATTTTATTTTATTTTATTTTATTTTATTTTATTTTATTTTATTTTATTTTATTTTATTTTATTTTATTTTATTTTATTTTATTTTATTTTATTTTATTTTATTTTATTTTATTTTATTTTATTTTATTTTATTTTATTTTATTTTATTTTATTTTATTTTATTTTATTTTATTTTATTTTATTTTATTTTATTTTATTTTATTTTATTTTTATTTTATTTTATTTTATTTTATTTTATTTTATTTTATTTTATTTTTATTTTATTTTATTTTATTTTATTTTATTTTATTTTATTTTATTTTATTTTATTTTATTTCTTCCTTGACCTCCATTTGGGCTACATTTTATACATCGGTTGTATGCAACAAGATATATAAAGCTACTTCTTCTAAATTCAGGTACATTTGTATATAAATCTAGTTGGTACTTATAGTAATTGATAAATTACATGTCATGGTTTAGAAACGAACGAACAATGGACGGTGTTGCTAAAATTACAGCCTTTTGTATAATGAAAAACTTATTTTCTAATTGCAGTTTCTCCAGTTTCTTCATAAGGTGTTTGGGTACTACGCCTGTCGATGATATAATAATAAGCTCAACGTTCACTTTGTCTAAGCTCTATAACTGTTTAACTTCTTGGGCAAGTGCTTGGTACTTACTTTTCTTCTCCATGTATACTTTTTTCAAATTGTGTGAGTTAGGGATTTTATTTTATTTTATTTTAGCTTTTATTATTTACATACGTGTGGTTATATGGCTGAGCATTTTAACTCTCACTTGATATTAACACATTATACACTTGACTAAGTTTTGGGAATCGTGTTTTGCTGTTATTGTTTTTGGTTGTCTGCATTTAAATTTGAGGTTGACAACAATTTACAAGGATGGACGTCTGAAAACCCGTCTGTTGTATAGTTCTGCCTTAAAGCTTTCGCCACTATTTTGTTATTTGAAATTTTGCGCAACTTTTGTGTTCACATCAATAAATTGTGCTTGGTTTTATCGCCCACATCTTACATGCATTTCAGATCATAAATTTTTACCACAAATTAAACTTGTTGTTGAGGCTCTTAACCTATTAATTATTTACGAAGGGACAAACATTTCAAATTAACTAAGCGTGAGATTTGATTATAAACACCAAATTTCAAGGGCGCAATATACCACATGTTAGTGGGGTATTGATATGAGCAAACATCTTATACATACATATATATAGACGTATGTATATTCGTTTCAGCATAATTTGTAGCTGTTTTGTTTATTTTTTCGCAAGACGTTCACATTATTGTCAAAGTCATATCAAGGACAGGCGGAGGGACGTATGTAGCACAATGGAATTCTTGTTTGATGTTGAAAATTTTTACACATGGATCAGGGACCAAAATGCATAGACACTTCTGAAATTTAAATTCAAAAACTGAGATAGAAATGCACCGTAATAATGCTAGATAATAGTACATATGTATCTAAATATATACTCATATTATAATTTTTTGAATTTTATGAAAAAAAGTAAAAAGAAATAATCAACTCAAGGCCAGGAATGATAATTGTATAAGGAAAAGTATTGTTGTTACATATTTCAAAATTGAATAGACCATTACAGTTCTTATAGAACAATTTCGGATGCTGCCAAGCTTTTCATTAAAAATATTTTGGCACGCCCTGCTAGGCATTAACTTAACAGTACGCAGGTTTTGAAGTCAGCCAAACTCCTAATTATATGCATGAACAACACCCGCCATTTGCAGGTATTGTTTAATCAGAAACTATAGTAAACTCAAGTACCGATAAGTATGTATTTTGTAATGAAAACTTTTATTATTTGATTTGTAGAAGATAAGGCCGTTTTCTGTAAAATTTTCCTTTTCAATTCAAATCTTTTAATAATCAAAGCGGGTTTCACTGGTTGACAATAAAAGCCTCTTGAAAAAAATACATTTGCTATAATCAACCATATATATGTATAATACTTCTATATTGCTAGTATCGTATCTTTCCAATATGCTGAAAGCGTGTCAATCATTATTACACGAGATGCTTATAATGCAAGTTGTGCGCATGCGCGAGTTTTATTAGTGTTAGTGCATTGAAGCAGCGCGGCGAAAAAAACGTATGGAAGGGGTAGACAGGGGCCACTGACTTGTTTACACAAATTGTACTTTATAGTAGCGTATAAAACCACAGTTGAGTAAATTAAATATGAAAATGCCAATATATTGAATATAAACCGTAATATATGTATTATTTGAGCTTATAGGGTTTCTATGGCTACGTGATCGTCCATAATATGGGTAGAAAATGCATTATTTAAATTTTGAAAAATTGTGAGAGCGAAACTGACTTTTGTACATTACATTAGTGCAAGAAATAATAAGAAAAAGCAAATAAATTCAATCTTTGAAATATCCAAATATTTCATTGACCCCCTTTTATTCAAAAAAATTGACGACGCCAACCGAGATTTTGTCTTCTTCTCTCATTGTATGTCTGTACTGTAATGTTTGACACGCTTCACAGTTCTTTACTAGCAATATAGAAGTATTATATATATGTAAAACCAAGAGCACATGGTTGGCAAACTGTGACACCAAAACAGACTTGCAAAAAATCCATCATGATACCAAATCTAAAACGTCAAATGGCGTTGTTGGTACATGAATTGGTAAAGAGTTGATTGAACAGGGCGTTTAGAAGGCAAAAAACCCAGCGTATTGTTAGCTTAATAGTTAGCAATGCGTGCCAAAATTTCTCTGATGAGTGAAGTTAGCAACTTCCGAAATGGATCTATAAGAAAAGCTATGGCGGTTGTCTCTAAATTTTTCCTGTTCAACTCAACAAAAAACTTTTAATAATTAATAAAAATTATTAAGAAACCCAAAAACAACAATAATTTTTCGCTGCAGAAAAAATTATTAATAGGTCTATAGCTCGTTTCGAACCAGGATACTTGAAATATAAAGACCAAAAACACAAGCTTGTTGTTTGTGTAAAATCTCAATAACAAAAAACCAAGAGCACATGGTTGGCAAACTGTGACACCAAAACAGACTTGCAAAAAATCCATCATGATACCAAATCTAAAACGTCAAATGGCGTTGTTGGTACATGAATTGGTAAAGAGTTGATTGAACAGGGCGTTTAGAAGGCAAAAAACCCAGCGTATTGTTAGCTTAATAGTTAGCAATGCGTGCCAAAATTTCTCTGATGAGTGAAGTTAGCAACTTCCGAAATGGATCTATAAGAAAAGCTATGGCGGTTGTCTCTAAATTTTTCCTGTTCAACTCAACAAAAAACTTTTAATAATTAATAAAAATTATTAAGAAACCCAAAAACAACAATAATTTTTCGCTGCAGAAAAAATTATTAATAGGTCTATAGCTCGTTTCGAACCAGGATACTTGAAATATAAAGACCAAAAACACAAGCTTGTTGTTTGTGTAAAATCTCAATAACAAAAAACCAAGAGCACATGGTTGGCAAACTGTGACACCAAAACAGACTTGCAAAAAATCCATCATGATACCAAATCTAAAACGTCAAATGGCGTTGTTGGTACATGAATTGGTAAAGAGTTGATTGAACAGGGCGTTTAGAAGGCAAAAAACCCAGCGTATTGTTAGCTTAATAGTTAGCAATGCGTGCCAAAATTTCTCTGATGAGTGAAGTTAGCAACTTCCGAAATGGATCTATAAGAAAAGCTATGGCGGTTGTCTCTAAATTTTTCCTGTTCAACTCAACAAAAAACTTTTAATAATTAATAAAAATTATTAAGAAACCCAAAAACAACAATAATTTTTCGCTGCAGAAAAAATTATTAATAGGTCTATAGCTCGTTTCGAACCAGGGTAATCAACGAAAACAAAAGTTGTGTAAAAAATTTAGGAATAAAAGCATTTTACAATCAAAACATTACATCAAAAAAATGTATGCCACAATTTTTTAATGAAACACAGCGATAAAATTAGAACGTCAAAAGCGAGTAAAAGGAAATTAAGCCGCCAATGAACCAGAAGTTCTGTGCCTAATATTGAACCACCATGAAATGAAATAACAAAATAATTTTGAAATATTTTTTTAACACCCTATGAGCCACACTGATTTACAAACTTCTATTGAATCTTGGGAGTGATTTTTAAGTAATTTTTTAATGAGCCTAACTTATATTCTAAAAAGGTGGTCGTGGCGTGTCAAACACGGCAAGTTCAAGGTGATAAGAAGAAAGGTAACAGATAAGAGACAAGCAAACAGGCATTTAAACAAAGAAAAAAGACGGAATAAAATTGTTTGACGCTAAAATACATTAGAGGCCGAAGTGGATAAAAAAAATATAAGACCGGATGAAACTGGCATCGCTTTTTATGCGCGTTATTAATTTTCAAATCACATATGCATATATCCATACAATATTTATCGTGTATTGACTTCTATCAGAGGTCTCTGAATTGTGTACTTCATTATATTTATACTCTCTAAATCTTGCAAGTTTGCCACCTGTGCTAAATTAAAAAAAAAAATTGAGATATGGGTATCAAAAAAAAAGATAATTCAAGTCGTATTTCAACTAAAATAATTTCTCTGTAAGTAAATATTTTTTTCATAACCACTAGGGTTTCAAAACCTTAAGCTAATCATCGACGTATGCTGTGGATTTTGGAAAGTAGCTGCCATCTCTTCAGAACATTTTATGAATACAGTTCCATCGAAATTATATAGCGGTATTCAACAATTCAGGAACGAAGAAAAGCTTTAGCGAACCTCATGGTATCATTTCATCTTAAAACGCATGGAATCCCGTTTAAAAAAACGCTTGCTGGCTCAAACTGGATATGAATGGCAGAAGTAAAAATGTTTAAACATTTCGGTATGCCGAAACCCCACCAACATGAACAGTAATAAATACGCATATTGTCACATTTGGCGAGTCGAACGGATTGGCGAACTCACCTAAAATTTGCATTGTGAGTGGCGAATGAACTTTTTCGCCTGTCATGTTATGTTGCCATTCAAACAAATTCAAAAAGTTCATCCGAATTTGACGTTTCTGTCATTTTTGTGTCATTTGCTTATGTTTTTGTTTATTTATTTGTACAAAAGAGCGCGATGTTTGTGTAATTGTAGTAGGTAGCGAGGATGATGTGCGTCAATTGGAAATGGCAGCTCATACCGAGTTCATAAAAAGTGGTGCTAGTTCGGATACAGATGAGCTGGATGTGGGAAGTAGTGGTGCAAAGAAACGTAAAATCCACAGTGGCCCCAAATGGTGATTTAATGATAGTAGAAGTTGCTTTGCAATCACATCCACTTGAAGTGCGTATAACAAAAGGTGCGGATGAATACATAGTGGTGCGCCTGCGTTACTTCAAACGTTTGTGTTTGCCACTGCAGCAACATTACAAAAAATTATACCAGATCTTATTAAATCCATTTAACAAATGTGGAACTCTCGCTTGAATTTAGTGAAACAAATACGGGCTTGTACAATGGACTTCACTTACTTATAAGGAGTATGTTGCATCTGCACCGAACGTTGACCCAGAGCTTGTCAGTAGTAATCATCTGTTTTACCGTGCCATCGTTTACCCACATTGACCTAGAGGAACTATCATTTAATTTAATTAAAAAACACACAAAAGTTGTTTACTCACTTCTATGTTGCTTTATTTTCGGTTAAAATACTTTTTTCTATCAAAACATATGAATAAGCACAAAACTTGTCGCTTCTTTTCCTCAATTGCGAATGAAATAAGCATTCGTCAAATTTTGACACATTTGGCGAAGCGAATCTAACTTTTTCGCTACTGGCAATTCGAGAAGTTCATTTTCGTCACTCATTCGCCACTTTTTGTCGAATTCGCCACAGATTCGCATGCCGCAATTCGAGACGGCGAAATTCGGCAAAATTTTCATTCGCTTCGCATGTGACAATATGCGTAAAAAGCACATAGCAACGACGCAAAAATAAAACAAATAGAAGGAAATGATAGTTAAAAACCACTAACCCGAGAACAAGAAACAAAACAATTAGACTAAAACAAGTTCACAGGTTAGAGATATCCACAACCAACAAAGCGAAGAAAGGGCTTACAGAAGGCCATATACCCTTCATAACTATAACTGAACTATAATAAGTTTTCATGATGGAAGCACTATAGAAAACGCAATTCCTCATATTGAAAGTATGATTTAATTTGATCGGTCTTGGTGCTGTTTTCAGACTTACCAACATCGACGGCAGTTGACCAAAGTTACTTTACAATTTAGTATTCATGAAAGGTATAAAAGATACAACAAACCGCAGCTTGTTTCATCTATAAATATCAACGGCTGTAACATCAGCAGAGTAGACACCAACCATTAGCGCCACAACAATCAAGCGAATTGCATGCAAAATTTCATAGTGCACCTTTGAACGCATGAGGGCGCAAGTGGGAGATGTGGATGAGCGTGTGGGGGTGTACTCGTTCGCATTGTTTCTGGTATGTTTTTCAGCTTTGATGTTTTTCCCGAATTCATCTGATGCAATGGTGGTGAATTTTCACACTTATGAACCCAGCAAGCATACTGAGCAGAGTTTCGTGAGTTTGAGAATGGATGAAGCGATTGCGAGTTTCTTTGAAAGGCGTTTGAAATGATGCTGAGATGAAGGGTGACGATTTATTTATATTTCTGTTAGTCCAGCGCATTTTGGTTTTGATTGATTTTAGGCTGTTTTTCTGAAGGCAGGAGCAGAAACAGTTCTTTGCTTTTTAGTCTGTGATTGTATTTGTAATCACTGCCATTTTCCAAACTTCAGAAGTCATAATCGCTTTAAATAAGCATGGCTGGAGTTACTTACGACACGCAACTTTATTTAAGCGCAAGCGAACTCGATTTCCTATGGCTTATACTTCAAAATGTTTGCTGGGATCATATACATATGTACCTATGTCTATATCGCTATATCGGTGTTGAGGTTTGTGTGGGTGTTACTTTTCATTATGTTAATTGCTTTTAGCGAATGTTGCAACACATGCGACCCCTTAACCCCTTTCGAAATTATAGGAATGCAGTTTATTTCGGTTCCAAACCAATTCAGCAGTGAATATGTATCTATGTATACACGAGTATGTTGATTCAACGTAGCGTTCAGAACTTGCAATGTAACTTTTTTCATATCAACGCTGCCCCCGCCCTCTCTTTTTCTATAACTCCCACTTTTATTCAAGAGTATGTTATCGATATCAAATATCTCCATACCAGATTTAAGATCCTGTAAAATCGAGTTTGTTTAAGAGGTGTCACGCCCCTTTTCCCATAACTCTCATTCATTTTCTCGTGAATATAGTATTGATATCGTATATTTCCATATATCACCGTTCAAGTCCCAACCTTGAACTCTTTTAGAGATATCCAACTTGGAAAATTAAACTTGAAAATGGGGGTGAAAAGTACTCTCACTTATTTTCTCGAGAGCAGCGTCCAAACAAATAATTATTATAAGAGTTCTTCATTTGGCTTCTGTTGTTCTAATAAAGACCATAAAAGATTATGCAGTATAACTTTAATGGACAACCATCGGACTGTTACAATTTGGCGTTATTTATGTATGTAGATATAAAAAGTTTATGACCCTACTTTTATTTCTACCAATGTATATTTTCTTGATGTTAAAAAACTCTAAAATTTAAGTGCGACATCTGGCAATATGTCAACGAAAATTTCATTCAATTCCATACAGCAGATTCTGAGTGATGTGCGTACAAACACACAAACAGATAGACAAACCAAATAAAAATTTCTTCTGCTTCAAAGAAATATTCTGAGTACGACAGTTATTGTTGAATCGTTATTCAACCGTGACTTTAGGTCTTCGCTTAAGTCATTTATCTCAAAGTAACATTGTCACTCACAAACGCTTAGAGATATTTAATAGCGCACCAAATATTTAGGGCCACTCATAAACAGTAAAATATCTATTTTAAATTGAAATGCGATGAACATGTGTACAACAACAATAACACAAATAATGGCGGCATGAGACATGTGCGAGAAATAAAACGGAAAAATGCCAAAAAATTAAGAGAAACCAATAAATTAAATCTCCTAAAATAAAAGTACTGTCTATAAAGTGCAATAATAATAATAAACGACGGAGCGCAAAATGCTTTTTTTCTATGTAAGAGTAAATATTGACACAAGCATGGCTTTATTCAAATTTGCAAAAATAAAATGATGAAATGACGGAATTATGGTGATTATTTGTGCAGACAAACTCGAGTGTCTAAGAGTGCTTAAATGGACCGACGAAAATATAACCACGCAAAAAAATGTTTACCTAAAGTAAATAAAAACAAACTCTGCACTTTAAAATTTCATGCTTAAAACAACAAATTAAAGCCAGAAGGAGGCATTAATAAGCTTTAGCATAATGACAGATTTCAATCTTCTATGAATGTTTGTGCTCAAAACTACACCTTTCACTATTATTGTTGCCTTAGCAACATTCATATCAGCATTCAAATTTCGACTAAATTAGGAATTGCGCATTTCGAGTGAATACAGATGCAGCAATTAAATCATGGATAAGCAGAAAGTGCACGCACAGCACAAAACAAAAGCGCACATGTCAAACGGGTGCCTTTATTCTGAATACAAGGAATTATTTTGTACGTGACTCATATATGATCACTTTTATAAACACATACATACGTCTTATGCGTGAAAACACAATATGTTGAGTTTAAAGGAATTGTTCATTAGCCCAGAAAGAATACAGCCTTATTTAAGGGTATTGCGAACGAAAGCTCAGACGAACGAATCGCCTCCTAACGATTTCGTCTGGCAAGCGTATTCTCTATCATTTTCGTTTGTCTATGAGTTTTTGACAACTAAGTTATTTTATTTTTCTGAAAAAAATTGTTTTTTGTTGCTTCGATCGTCTTACATATTGCAAACAGGGGAACTATTCGTCTCTGAAGCGAAACGAAAGTGCGTTTCGTGATAGGCCCTAAATTTATTTAATTTCATTTTCTGTTCTCCTTCGTTCTTTTCATTTTATTTTATATTAATTTATTTTATTTTATTTTATTTTATTTTATTTTATTTTATTTCATTTCATTTCATTTTATTTTATTTTATTTTATTTTATTTTATTTTATTTTATTTTATTTTATTTTATTTTATTTTATTTTATTTTATTTTATTTTATTTTATTTTATTTTATTTTATTTTATTTTATTTTATTTTATTTTATTTTATTTTATTTTATTTTATTTTATTTTATTTTATTTTATTTTATTTTATTTTATTTTATTTTATTTTATTTTATTTTATTTTATTTTATTTTATTTTATTTTATTTTATTTTATTTTATTTTATTTTATTTTATTTTATTTTATTTTATTTTGTTTTATTTTATTTTATTTTATTTTATTTTATTTTATTTTATTTTATTTTATTTTATTTTATTTTATTTTATTTTATTTTGTTTTATTTTATTTTATTTTATTTTATTTTATTTTATTTTATTTTATTTTATTTTATTTTATTTAATTTTATTTAATTTTATTTTATTTTATTTTATTTTATTTTATTTTATTTTATTTTATTTTAGTTTAATTTAATTTTTATTTTATTTTATTTTGACAACTCAGATGCACCATAATGCGCATATAGAAATATGTATGTACATACATTCATACATACATACATATATCTGCTTATATTCTCTTACCAAATGGATGGATTAACTTTATATGTATTACTAATAAGCGCATATACATACATATGTGTAAACAGACTCAACAGTATTAATCTTAGTTTTAGATTTGTCATTTAATCTGCTATTTTGTATTAAAGAGGTTCTAATTAGGGAGCATTAGCACTCTACGCGTTTCCATTGTATGTGGATTATGTATAAGACTCTCATACATACATATGTACATACATACATAGATGCATATGGGATGGATTTTAAGTGGATCAATTGAGAGTTCTATCTCAGTACAATATACGCTTTCGTGCAAAATGTACAAATCCGATGATATTTATGTAGTTAGTACTTGAGATTTTAGATCACCTATTTCGGGGGCGCCAAACTTATTCTTGTTGCTTGATAAGATAACGATTTGAACCGATATTCCGCAAAAAAGGGGCACGCGAAACTCTAGCTCATTTTGCTTTTGTTATGGAAGTATAGCAGAAGAAATGATGCCTGTAGCACATTTCGTAGTTTGCTTAAAAAACAAGCTCAAGTAAGTTTCCATTATTGACTTGATGAAATTTTCTGGAAATGAGACAACAGCTTGGACCAATTACTCTCTCTTTCATAGCTGCCGCCAAGGACGTGTGGTTTCACTAGGTTGCCACTTATTAGAAATTTTTTTAACTTCAATAGGTTATGTCCATATATAAAACAAATGCTAAGTATTTAGCCGATTATTTTAGCAAAAATATATCTAATAAGACACACAAGTAAAAATATCTATTACAGTGACCATCTTTACTGATTTGGAGAAAAATTTTAGTTACTTGGCAACATCGAAAATTCTGAGCACGCTCGGTAGCCTAGGTAGAATTTTATACATACAATATTGAAATATCTATCAAAACAAAAAAGAAGTGTTTGGCCAACCAAAAACAAATTGCTTGCCTATAGCCATTAACACCACTCTCTTCATTCCTATTGATTTTACAAACTTTCACCAATTTCGCAACAAGTTACAAAACTGCTTTACCCTTTAAGTGATCAAGAAATGTTATTCGACTTTTCTCCCTTAGCGTGAAAGTAAAAGTTCTCCCAACAAATACTTAAGCTGGAAAAATTTAAAGCCACAGCAGAAATTGCACAATTTGAACTTTGCTTTCTTCTCAACTGCACTCCAAATAAAAACTAAGCTTTTATTGCCTTTCATACACAGACACATTTATACTAATCAACCAGTCAACATTTACACATTTCGAGCATGTTTGGAGATCTACGTAAAGCACACACACTAGAAGGGCTTACATGGGAATTTGTGGTATACATTTGGTGCACACGAAATTATTCCCACCACAAACGTATCATTTATATAACACCTAACTACATACATACATAAATAAATAGCATACCACGAACAAATGGAAGCTTCTTAAATGAAAAAGCGTCATGTCGACGGCGGAGTAAAAGTTGAATAACATAAAAATGTTGAGCTATTCAGTAGTATGCATGGGACGTCCACACAGCAGCACGAGTTTGGTTTCGTCCATTCATGCCGGCATGCAAGTATGAGAGCATTCAGGCATTCAGACATGCATTCATTCTTTCATTCATTTGGCATAGGTCTTGTGCTCGCAACAGCTACAGAGACAGCAGCATAGGGTCAAATCCAAGGAACCTGTGGTATTCGAGGCGCATGTTTGAAAATTTTCTTGAAGAGTTCTCAGGCGTGTTGTAATAAAAAAAACGTCCGCTCATTGCTAATGAAGGGTCTAAAAGTTTGTGATTGGAGTCTATGTGATAGATCAAGCCGCACTTACTAGCACAGAATCTTGTCTTCTTAATATCGCAGAGAAGGTTCAATATACATAGCTTACTGTTCCAAAGGCTGAAGCAACCGTTTATAAACTGAGAGGACCTTATCAGTGAGGTTTCAGGCCATGTAAATTTAAAAACAACTAGATCAAAACGGAGCAATAACTACCAGCGGAGACCCATAATAAGAGAATCGACACAAATCATCTCCTTGTGGATTGCAAATCAGCGTTTGAAGGCGTGACAATATTTTGCAATACCTACAACTCTATCATTTATAGGAGGGCCCCCTCCAAACCGTTCGCAACCAAACTAGGGTCCAGCAAAAGCCAATAACTGTTGATGAATGAAGACGAGTCGATAAATTTATTCTCATTAATAATTTTCAAAAACTAAAACTTAAAGATAATTATTATTGTTGTTTGTAAATAAAAGCAAATCTGCAAACTTTTGATAAAATATCGAATTTTATAGAAAAGCGCATAACAAATAAGGGCCCTATAAAAATGCAGTATAGGTTCTTATTGTAAATCGTTTTTCAACATATAAATATGACGTGATAAGGAAGTAATATTTTGGTGGATTTGCCCATATTCATAGGTCCATTAAGGTATGTGTAGATATGTTGTATTTTCACCTGTATGCTTTTATCCTTACGTGAGGTTATAAAATATTTCTGGAGCATTTTAATGTGTAATGTGTGAGCGTATTTATTTGCACAGTTAGCTGGGGCTATGCTCGTTATTTGAGATTGCCACAGTACTGAATAAATACACATAACACACGCGCACACACACACACAAGAACACTCATATATGCATTGTAGATGCACGCTTATAGGATGAAAGCAAACTTCGATATTAATGTTCATTGCGAACTCAGAGAACCATGGAGGAGTTTTATTTTCTGATTATTTACCATTGAAATGAAATATTATTTGTAAGTTTTCATTTATAGAGCAACAACCTAATGGGAAAATTTATATGGATGCATAAAGGCAGGGTGATGAGTGTGGCATTAAGAGCAAGCGAAATTTTATTTGAGCAAATGAGAAGCTAATGTTGGAAAAGAAATTTAAAAATTTAAAGTGGCAAATTACGTTTAGTTACGTAAAAGAGGCGTACTCTCAGTGTGCGGATATCACCGGTATGAGAATGACAACCTTCTCGAATAGCCCACAAGATATTCTTGGAAAAAGGCTGTGGCGTAGTTTTGAAATTTAAGCTAAGTGATAACATGAATACCTCCGAAAATGTATTTGAAATTTAATTGCAAATTAAGCTCAAGTGTCCTTGACTAGTTTTGCAGATTTAAAATGATGAAAGTTGTTCTTGGGCAAATATTTAAAAATAAGTTTGAAGGAGAAAAAATAAGTGTTTCCAATTATGCGATGCCCACTGTATATCTCGCTATATTACTCATACGCTCCGGTGTCCAAATAGCTTGGGCGAACAAACTAGGTATGCCAGTTTTTTGGATGAACGCAATCTGGCAACCCGGGATAAGGCCGTTCAGCAAAAAAAACTTTGAGATAATGTTCAGACATAAAACACACATATTTATTTCTTAATAAGAAGTTTTCAGTTCCATAAATATCGAGACTGTAAGTAAGTAATATACATAGGTATTTAAGCTTTAGAGAGGGCGAGCAGTTTTTTGAATTTATTTTTAATATTTATTTTATTTTATTATTTGGCTCAGGTTCTGATGACCGTGTTGGCTCTGAGGCCTGGCGCGTGATGGGCTTTCTCATTTTCATTGTGAAAAACCACACATTGGCTTCACAAAATATAAACTACATATATCTACAATAGCTTGCAATGCTAATTAAATAAACGAAAGAAATACCCGTAGCTTATGTCGCTTAAACAATAGGTAAAAATTTGTAAAGTGAGCCACTTTTTTTGGAAGTTTGTAGTGCACAAATACGTTGGCGCCAGTTCTTCGAAATTTTAGTTATTTTCAAATTTATAACTATGAACCTATTTTCGACGCTCTATAGTTTTTACCAATTTTCTCGGGATTTATCAGTTCGATTTTGCTAACTTTAGAGTTTTTTTCTTTGGCATATATATTTATTTTTTTCTAAAAATTATTCGAAACGTTCATTTTAAAAACATTTACTGAAATGCTTGTTGGGAATGTTAAAGAAGCAAACCAAGGTGCAACACTTAAACTTAAAATTGTGTTAGACAATGGCAAATGAAATGCAACTAAATGTTGAATGCGAATTGCATCAAATGGTCAATGAATGAAAACAAAGTGGAAATACAGGAAAACCTCACGCTGAACAGTTTCGCCTGCCAAACATCACAACTTTTAGTGGCAGAGATCAAACGCAGGTTGGTGCATTAAAGTCAACAGCTGAGTTGATGAGAGCAAAATACAAAATTAGAAATTTAGAGGGAATAACGGCGGTTGAATGGGAGATTCTACCTTTTGCTGCAGCGAAATGATTTTGGCAATGCATTTACTTTGATATTTTCCTCGTGATTTGTTGATTAGCAAGTGGTTTCTGCAGGTTTTTCTAAAAATTATTTTACAAATTTTTTGTTGTTGTCCAAAGCATTGTTCTTTTTTAAATCAATGACAAGAGAATGAGCTTATTTTTGTATCATTTATCGTTGGATAAACTGCTTCATGACTTTCGAGTAGTAGGATTTTCTACAAGTCAAGTTGAGTAAACTCGTAAAGGGCCTATTGACAAACTTTCGCAAAAACATTTATGTTTATGTTTATGTTTATGTTTTATTTCGTATAATTTTACAATGGGATTACACTTATACCGCGAATCTATGGGCTTGTCTGCGGGTAACAGATTTTACAACTAGTATAACAAGTAGATATGTATATATTTGCTTGAAGAAGTAGCTTAACATAGAACATATTATTTCGTTTGAAATATATATTTTGAAAACATGGAAATAGATTTATTGTTACATTTTCTAAACATTGATTTGAGATTCTTACAATAAGCTTTTTATGTGTTTTTTGATAAAATTTTTTCTGTACGGTCCTTTTGGCAGGTTAAGTAAGTTGACTGGTAGCTCATTAAAAAAGGTTGGTACTAAAACAGACAAGGTATTTTTTGAATAGTTATTAAGAAACATGGGTATTTTGAGTCTGTTTTGCTTCTGCATTCTTGTCCCGAGATTATGGCTAATCAAAGCTGTTGAATTTCAAAATTTATACTTGAGGTTTGCAAATGCGGAGGTTTGATATGCATTACTGTAGTTTTTAACTCATTTATTAGTAGTCCGTTGTCATGGAACCATGCAACTGTCACATCTTTATGGGACACTACGATGGTAGTATCGTCCGCATAAGCAAATACCTCGCAGTCTTTTAGGTGCTTTATTAAGTTGTTTGCATAAATAAGGTATAGGATTGGCCCTAGTTTAGAGCCTTGAGGAACTCCATACGAGACAGGGATCTCATCGCTAAATTGATTACAGATTTTAACCCTATATCGTCTTAGCTGCAAATAGCTTTTAAACCCCTCTAGACAGTTTCCTCGTATTCCTGCATTTTCCAAGGCTTCCAATAACTTTGAATGCGTCAGAGTGTCAAATGCTTTGGTAAAATCAATGAACCGTGCGAGATTGTGCATATTTTTCCCGAGGCTTTCGTATATTATGTTGGCGAAGTTACCCAGAAGCTGGTTAATGTTTTTTTGTTTTTGAAATCCATATTGATTCATTGATTTCATCCTTGACTTATATATAGGCCTTATTATTGAGATTTTTAAGGTATTGGGTACTACGGCATATTTTATACTAAGATTAACGAGTTTAGTTATTACTGGGGCTAATACAGCTGCATTTTGTTTTAGATCTTTTTAGGTCTAATACCATCAAATCCAGGGCTTTTACAGTCATCGAGTCTATTGATGATATTATGAATTTCTTCTTCGCTAGTCTCTTCTACATAGATCGAATTTGGTGTCCTATACTCTACTGCATTTACTGTCTTAATATCACAGCTATGTACTGCACTTTTGATTCCACATTGCTCAATCGATTTCTCTTTGCGTACTCTAGGCAACACCGATAACCGATGAAACTTTCAATTCAAGAGCACATGAATATGAAATCTTTTTATGTTAATTGCCAATGTCTGGCCCATCAGTGAGTTTGCTGAATACTTTTGCATATAAATACTCTAGCAGTTGTTTGCATGTAATGTCCAATGTTGTTGTATTTGTGCCCATTAATTCGCATGAATAAGTTGTAATTGAGTGTTAATAAAAGTTTAATTATATAATGTACATCAATAATTGGAGCGCAATAAATTCAAATTCTTTTTTGTTTCCAGACTTTTTGTAATTTTTCATTAACTCACCATTCATCAGTGGTAAGCACACATCATACATCAGTCGTGGGCTAAATTCAAATGTTTCAAATTTTCAAATTACCTGCAAAGATAAAAAGAGTAATGAAAAAAAATTAGAAAAACATATTACAGCATTTTTTGTTAGTTTGATTCTAAGAGCATCAAGTAACGAGGAGTGTTTATAGGGAAAAGTGGGCGGTGCCACGCCTACTTCGAAATCTTTACAGTAGTTTGCAATCATTTTTGTTTAAGAAGCTAGTTATGGCACATAAATAAATATCCCTATTCTGTATTTATGTTTTATATTAAAAAAGGGGGTGTGGCATATTAATGCTCTCACACATTTCCCTAATAAACAGTTACAGCTAAAAAAAAATAAATATTTTTAACAAATTGCGTTAAGTTCAATCAATTTTGCTCGAGTTATTTAGTTTTCGAAAATTTATATTTTTCAAACTTTTTCGTACTTGGAAACTACGGAAGTCGCAAAGAAAAGATAAATATGTAATTTTTCGCAACGAAGTCGTCCATTCTAAACGTCTATCCTGCATATACAAGAAGGCGTGGCCCTTACCCTATTTCGTATATTTTTCTCATGTACCGAATTTCGTTATGTGATTTTTCGTCTCTGATATAAAATGATCCGTGCCATGCCCATTTTCAAAGATTTCAATAAAAATCACTTTTCGTGTATTCGAAAATATTCGCGAAAAAAAGGAGGCGTGGCTTTCGTTACATTTATCCCATTTTATAGGTACCTCAAAATGTTTCGTGTTCAGCGTCGACATGTGTTAATCAATTTCATCTTTCCCACCTGAGCACTTTCCAATATAAAAGTCCTTTCGACCAACCTCGGACTATTTTCCGTCTATGATGGAACAGATACCCCGGTTGTATATGTATGGCCAAACCATAAGCCAAATCATGTTTGTCGCCGTTGTGTTGTTACAAGCCAGCGTACACTCCGACGTTATAAATAAACAAAATTCATTACGAATTATTGTTTATTTGGTCTCGAGCTTGCAAAAACTTACAAATATGTAAACAAAATTTAAATATCGAAAATAATAAATTATAGAAATTATGCATAAATTAGCGGCAGTACTTTTTAAATGCGCGACAAAGTGTTTTAGGGACATTGCACATGACAAATTGTAAGTTTATGCATTTTTCATTTGGTAACTAGTTAATTGGAAAATTAAAAGCGCAACAACACTAACAAAAACAACAGTCAATCATTGTAGTATTTAAGTACAACAATATGTCCGCCTACAACAAAAGCTAGCAGAAATAATGTGCAAATTAAATGGGTTCATTGACTTACACAAACGGCTGCTGACGACAAGCAAACAAACCGACGCGCACAAATATCACCACCCACAAGCCCTGACTGCATTGGATAACGAGTTCACTACTATTCAAACATACTACACACACACGAGCACGAGCTTATATAAACATTTATGTAGAACAACCCACTAACCACCAGCTGATGTAGTAGGAGTAAGATGGGCTAGTCCAACAAGTGGCTAGTGGTGCCGGCAAACTAAGTAAGCAAGAGCAGAAGCTTTGGCGTCATTGACGACGAAAACACTGGGCTAAAAAGCTAATAAGTGGGAAAAATTAACATTTGCAATATAAGGATACAGATCCACAGTTTCTTATAGAGTGGACCAGGATAAAGCAGAAGGTTGGACGCTACCATTTTAAATAGTTAGCGCTAACAGAAGGAGTCAGTCTTAATAATAGGCCCAACCCAGTAACAAGCCGCAGCACCTTTTGATAGTGCTTTGCTGATAAAACAAGGTCGACAACGATGTTCTTGGATGCGACTATTTGCCAGCACAATAATGGTCGGGAAGTTCAGCGAAGAATCAACCGAGCCAACGTAAGAAACTTTAGAGAAATTAGGCAACTGAGAAGTACAGTCCTTTTTCAACGAACAACTATCACGGCCTATAAGTCTCTCAACATACCGGTCCTGATGGTAAGCTCGGGAGCATGGGAAATGTAGAAAGAAGATGAGATGCGCCTTTGAGTATTCAGAAAAAAAGTTCTCCGGAAGATATATGGTTCTTTGCGTGATTCTCTAGGCGTGTTTTAGTATAGCAAGGACTTTGATCCCAAACAGAAAGCATCTGTACCTATATATACATATAGATATAGCGATTGAGGAGAAAGTGGGAGTGAAATAGAGATGACTTGATGCAACACTCACTGATTTCGTTCAAACGCTCTCCAATTAAATAATGCTTTGGGGGAGGAGTTAAGATCGTCGGCTCGACAAAAGAAAATGAACACAACTTTAATAGTTCGTAAAAAGTTTTAAAAGATTTATTCGGCTAGCTAATCAATTTCGCCCACAGTGCTTTGAACGACGAATAGACGCCGCGTATTCTCTCGCTATCCCAGCAAGCCTGCAGTGTGTTGACTTTCCGGTTGCTGAAGCTAATGCTACAGTCCCGCTGGCTCATGGATTAACAGAATTGAAATGTGTGGAGGGCGATTAGAAAGTAGCGAGAATGATTGTGGATGACTGGCGGTACTCTACCAGCACTTGCCACGTATTGCGCGCTTGTTGCGCTCTCATTTTTTGTTGCTATAGTTTTCGTTTTTGTTTTTCTTTTTACAACTTGTCGCCCAAGGGTAATTGACCTCATAAAGAAATCAGTTTAGAACTTGGCAAAATTGCACACAAACCCAAACGTAATGTTGTAGTTGTAGTTGCTGTTGTTTTTGTTGTTGTTGTTGTTGTTTTTTACATTTTTGTAGCATTTGTCACATTTTATAATGTCAAGCAAAAACACTGCTACCGCGCTTTCCTCCTGCCATCCTGCCAACTACTTTAGGTGACGGTAGTACTATGAAAAGTTTTTCCCGTTTTGGGCGCAAAGCCAACCGAAAAGGCAAGCAGACGTTAGTGACAGCTGAAAGATATATGGCATGACAAGGAAAAACATACATACAAACAAAGTGAGCGTCATTTTCACATACATATAAGTTTGTAGCGAGTATGAGTGTTAGCGTTTACATGTTTGCAAAATTACCAACAATTTTACCAACACACATGGGTAAGGGCTACTATTAAAAACATTGTCTGGTGAGAGGGCGAGTGAGTGTAAGGACAAATATGTAGTTGCACCAAGCTCCTATGAACTATTTACTGCTGTCAATCCCGGAATCCCACGTTTTGCTAAACTTTTAGGTGGCAATATTGGTGACGTAAAAGAGCAACTCTATGGCTCATCTACGAATATAACGTCTCACACTTCTCACGGTCAATATCCTGGTTTCCTTTTCCTATTTTATCTTCCTATCTGTAATACAAGAAAATGCGCAAGTTGAGGAGAATTGTTCCATATTACGGTCAACCTATACATCCAAGATGGGAAGTCAATCAAAAAATTTATTTTAAAAAAATAAGATTAAATCAAGAAAATCAGTTTGAACAAGTAAGGAAGTCTAAGATCGGGTGAACCGAACATTAAATACCCAGCGTTAGTTTTCAGAACGAGCTACAAATACCATGACTTGGCAATGATATAGGCCCTAGAATCTTATTTGAAATTTTCTATATCAAAAAAGAGGGCATGGTTATCATCCGATTTCGCCCATTTTAAACACCAACCTGCCTTGGCCAGAAAGTAACTTGTGTACCAAATTTCATGCGAATATCTCAAGTTTTACTCAACTTATGTTAATTTATGTGATTTTCGATATTGAAAGAGTGGGCGTGGTTATCATCCGATTTCGACAATTTTCACAGCAGCTCACCTTGGCCAGAAAGTAGCCTGCATAACAAATTCCATGCAAATATCTAAATTTTTATTCAAGGTATCGTGTACACGGACGAACAGACGGACAGACGGACGGACATGTCTTAATCAATTCCTCTTTTCAACCTAAAAACTTTCATATATGGAACTCTATATCTAACTCGATTATTTTGCGCCGTTACATAGTACCGTTATGTGGACAAAATTATAATACCCTTGTACTAGTACTAGTACGCAAGGTAGGTTGGTGTTTAAAATGGGCGAAATCTGATGATAACCACGCCCCCTTTTTTGATATAGAAAATTTCAAATAAGATTCTAGGGCCTATATCATTGACAAGTCATGGTATTTGCAGCTCGTTCTGAAAGCTAACGCTGGGTATTTAATGTTGGGTTCACCCGAACTTAGACTTCCTTACTTGTTATTAGTTCTTCCTTTTTCTGAATGAATCAAGCGGCAAGGGCAAGCATGGTATACATGTTCGAAGAAAAGAGAGTGTATTTTTTGATGCATTTTACTAACACATTTGTTGTAATTATGTTATAAGCAGGTTTCTACAAAAAAAAGTGAGCCGAAAAATCATTTCGGTTTCTTATTGAGATACCCCTCTATTTTGATTATGTGCAGATTTTTCAAAGTGAGAAAGGATTTCAAACTTATTAATACAAGTCCTTCACGGACACTCTCTACAGACTATCAACCGGGCTGTTGTTTCGGGCTCATTATCTGTCTCACTATTTAACAATGAAGCAATATGCTCTTCAGGTCGTTTAGAAAAGCTTAGTTCATTGCTAGTTATATATCCTAGATTTTGGTAAAGAACTTATTTTGGTTGAAGTAATTTATGTTTTGCGAATATCAAATCCTTTGGGCTACTCAATTTTGTGACGATGAGAATATACATATTAGAGAAGCACAACAAATGTCTTTTGTATAATCATATGTATTCATATACATATGTGCTTATCTGCTATTGCGTACAGTTGTGTTCACAATAATTGTAGTGAAATTAAGTGGATATCGTTCAATGACATAAGATGTGTTTTTAATAATTTTTTTTAAACTATAGCGAATAGAAACTACATAAAAAAGAATTTCCAAGTTCAGGAGAGTTAATTAAATACAGGAAAAGCGATTTTAACTTGTTGTACTAGACATGATTGGGCTACAAAACTGCATACAATATCCATATTTTTTTACTACTATTATATTGAACCCAACTGTATGTCTCATTATATATGAAGTATATTTAACTATAGCATTATGTACATACATTCAGTAATGGAATAAATAAATGGAAAATATATTGCTTTCATGCTCTGCAGTATTATCAATTTGAGTACGTATGTAATTTTCCATGAAAAAGGCTGTTGGAAAAGGAAGATAGTTTAGAACTTTTCCGAAATTTAGTTTGTTTATTAGTTGCTTCGGTTTTTATATATGTACCTATGGGTAGAAGCAGGTATATAATTATTTTTTCATCCTGTTTGATTTTAATACCACGCGAATAAAGAAACCTATAAATATCAAAACAAAACACCCTTTATTTGTATGACTGGACAGCAGACAAATAACCATTAACCAAATTGCATACTGAATATGCAAAGTCACAGAAATGGAATAACAACAACCAAATATTAATGTACGCATACATTAGGGTGTACCTCCCTAAAACCAAATGTCACTCGCCAGCTCATAAATGTCGCAAATTGGTTGAAGTTCCCCAAGAAAACCACTCTACGTGCTCTCACACGATCCCTCTCAGGGAGTAGTAAAATAACATCAACTAGAGCAAGCTAACTAGCATGAGAAGTCTAGAGAATCCTTTCTGTTGTTTATTTAGATCTCTGCAAAAAATTATGCGCATCTGAGTTTAATCAAGTGTGGAGGTTAAGAGAATAGTCGATCAATGAAGAGAAATGCAAAGAATTAAATTGGAATGACTGCGAGGAGGGTGGTTCAACAATAAATTTAGACACATAGAGTAGTTGCGAATCTTCGACTCCGAACACCAAAAGTCGGAACTTCCGGATACTTTACGGTTTGCCGTTTCTATTTTGTAACCGATAAGGGAGTTAATCTGTCTGTCTGTAATCATTTTAGTGTAGTAGCACTTTATCCATGCTAAATATGTATGTACATAGGTTATAAAAAGAAAATTAAATATATTTCAATTGCTTTGTGCATTACTCGACTGCTTCACGGCCAACTTCCGCTTTCGACTCCGATATCGGGAATATAAAATTCAACCCCAAATCCGCTTTCGGCACTTTCATATACTTAGCATCCCTAATAGTTATACATTAAGGTATGAATGCACGTGTGTGCATGTCTTTATGGCACGCTGTATGAAGTACTTGGAGCAAAACGGCAATGAAAGTCAAGTAGTCCACTCGAAAAGCAGTGCAATGCGACTCAGCAGGACTTGAAAGAACGGGAGCTCTTCAGAGATTGAAAGCAATATACATTTATATATATTTATATTTACACATACATGCATATCTAGTGGGTTGAATAAATATATTTTCTGTAGGGGTCCCACAAGCAAATTTGTAATTTACCAATTGGAGATTAAACTGCGTGCGTGAGTGATTTCAAAGCTTACACTGGGAGAATAGGACATTTGAAATAATTGTCTGTGTTGAGAAGGGGCTTTGGTAGTCCTAGGAAGTTTGAAGTTCCAATAGAATTGGCAAATCGGTACTATATTACTCAGGGTCCCCTAAATATTCAACGAAGGCTCAAATTTTATCTTTCGGAACTACGTAAACCATTTGATTCATACAAACACAAGTCGATTAGATCTCTTCAGTATCAGAACTTTAAGGTGAGTGGTACTTCACTACCGGGTACAAATTTTTCCTCGTTCATGCAGCGGCACCCTAAGAGCAATCAAATGAGCATACAAGCGCACGCAATTGGTCAGACATTTATGTATTGGACTAAAAGGGCTCGAGTCCCGCGCTCTTTTACTTATAAGTATATACAATCAGCTACTTACATACAAAGGTTGAATGTACTAAATAAATATTTGCACAACATAGCCGGCATTCGCGTGAACTCCCTGGCACGAGCACAGCTGATGTCCGGACGTTGTAGTTGTAGAATAAACTGTAGTTGCAACAAATGCAATGTCTACAACAAACTTGCTCTGAACATGCCCAGCCAAGAGATAAATTAAGGAACACACACACACACATACAAACATACTGGTTGTGCAAATACGCAAAAGTCTTTTAATTACGCGCCATTAAAGCAGCAGCGCCCTCACACTCAACAGCCGAACATAGCAATAAGCACAAATGGTTGGAGTGACTACAAGTGAGAAGTTTATGAGTACTTCTGAGTAATTTGAATGTAACAAAAGGAAGTGCAATGCAAGCGTGTGATATGTTCGGGTGCAAATACTTTTAATACGTTTTTGTTATACGAGGTACTACTGGAAGTAGTAGTAGTGTGGAGGTAGTGTTGCCGGCCTATCACACCGAAGGTCCGGGTTCGAGCCCTGGTACAGGTTACATCCAAAAATTGGTTTGAAAAGGTTTTTTCAAAAACGAGGTCGCCCCTCGGCTGTGATTTGGCAAACTCTCCGAGTGTATTTCTGCCATGAAAGGCTTCTCAGCAAAAATTCATCTGCTTTCGGAAAAAATTCAAAGCGGCACACCACAAATTGGAAGAGAAGCTCGGCGCAGGTTGATGATATAACTGTTGTATATCGCGCCACATATATATACATTTACATAACCTGAAACATTGCTCAATCATAGCCTAAAATTCGTAGATGATAGCCGTCTAACAACTTTAAATAAAAGAAATACTCAGGTCCTGGCACAAGTCCGATATGCTGTGTCACTACAAGCACATTTATGAACCATAGTTGTCGCTATCGATCGCCCCTCGTACATACAAACCTACAAATGAAAACCAACGGTGTCAGTTCGAAAATTCTTTCCTCGACCCTGAAATCTTTTACATTTGTTATCAACTATTAATTAACCGTCAGAAATGTTTCGAGTAATTTCAACTTTGAGTTTCTTTGGGTTCGCCAACATCAAGCCGGTCTCGTTACACAAGACATTGAAATATACATATAAAGAGCCGTTTTCACATTTCGGTTCATTCAGAATGAAAAATGTGGATGTTTAAATGCATTGAAGCACACGCCAGCACACATGAAACCGAAAAATAAACTTTGTAAAATGGGGCACATCGATCTTGAAGATTCAGTTTACCCTTCTTAAGTCCACGTAGACTTACTCGGTTCGCCCAGGAACTGAAATAATAACGAAATCGGTCTCATTTGGAATCGTATCTCAAACATTTTCTCTTCACCATCAGGCTCTTGTTTGATACAATTTGACTAAAACAATAGCCACCAACCTCTCCTAAGACTGTCACTAGAATACGCCACTAATTACTAACCTTCCCTTATAAGATATTCCTTTATTGCTTATAGCATAACTGCCACATCATTAAACAAGAATCACGACAAGCCGGACCATAAGATATTCGGCAAACAGCAATTTGACCCGGCGCTGTTCGAGCAGCCCATCAGTTATATTCGCAAGGATTCGGGTTTCCTCTTTTTTTCTCCCGACCTTCGCCAGTTCGCTCTTACGCTTGATTCATATTCCTATCAGGTTTTCTAGCATCCTTCATCCACATACAACATTCAAGCATGCCGGGACGGTTTCGCCCGTAGCAGTCCTCATTAATAATGTTTTGACACACTTACAAGAATCAAAAGTGCCCAACTCAGTTCTCTAGTTTCAATCGTTGCATTCAATATGGGCCGGGTGTTCGCTTTATAAATTTCCAGCAGCCCTTTCCTTCAACGACTGCCAAGAAGTGACTTGATATTTTGTTGGATACTTCTTTTTAGTCGCGAACGTATAAGGATGAGTTCATTGGTTGGACATTTATGTATATATCGTTAACATCTGATCAGTTCTTAACGCAACCAACACACGAGGACAATATTAATACCTACTCGATCTAGAGCACTCCGAGTGTCATTATTATCTTATAACTTTAAACGACTTATTCTTGTATATTTGTATATTTGTATCTTTGTATATTTGTATCTTTGTATATCCACTACTATCTCACGAACGACTTCACCGATTTTATTGAAATTTGGTACATAGGTACTATGCTTTGTTTTAAGATTTTCTACATTGGTGTTGCCACTTGGGGTGGTTCACAGGGTTGCCACCTATATCAATTTTTTTTTAAATATTAAGAAATATATGACAATATGAGTATCAAATGAAAGGTATTTTAGGCTGTATACCAACCAAAATATTTTCGAATAGGATTGCCACCTAGAGTTGCCACCGGGACTCATTTTTATTTATTCCTTCAGATATCGACCACTATCACGGGAAAGGCTAAACCGATTTCGATGAAATTTGGTAGATGGATAGTATGCTTCCTTCTAAGATTTTCTACTTGGCTGTTGCCACTAAAGGAAGCTTAGAAGGTTGCCACCTTTCCGATTTTTTTTTTTAAATTTTAAGCAATATATGGCAATATGGGTATCAAATGAAAGGTATTTTGGGCCGTATACCAACCAGAATATTTAATACACAACAGGTGTCGCCAAAGTATGTTAGGTGACTTTTTGTGGTTAGTGTTTGATATTTTGGAAATCTATTTTGGAAATTTATGCTCTTGGTAAGTAAAATTATGCGGCAAATTCGAAAAATACCGAGCAATTCTCGGTCACCCAGGTACTTTAATTTAAAGGCATTAAGATTGTATAAAACCAACTTCGAATACTTCGACCATCCTCCGAAGGAGAGTCAAGTGATCTCTGCAAATACAGAATGAATTGAACAAAACGAACATCGTGACACGTCGAGCTAGAAAGATATTGCAATGCTGTACGCATCTGAGCTTTGTATGTATGTCCGTTGTTGTTGTTATGTAGCAATGTGTGCTCTGGTTATCGGCAACACGAAATACATGTGCCACAACAACAACATAAATTTGTGCTTGCACAACCCCAGAGTAACTGCTGGTGGCAGATGTAAGATATGTTTCGCAATGGCCCTGCCATAAATACATAAAACTACATGAACAACTTGACAACAACAATAGAAAATAAGCGAATTTAAATTCGAGTGAAACTGATTATTATATACCTAGTTGTGATATATTGTGGCACTACTTTTGTTGTTGTTGTAACCGTACTACACTCCGTAAAACCCTTTGAGATTCGCCGAGTTTTTCGGCACAGTTTTTGGTTGTTATTCACTAAGGGGGTGGTTATCTGCCTTTCGGCCGCACATTACTTTTCTCTTAAAATATGCAGCCGTTCTCCTTCAGTGTTCCCCTTTTTCGAAAGAAGTGTAATTTTTCGTCATGGCACCACTTGATATCCTGGGCTTGCTGAGTCGGTAAAACCCCTTGCTGTGATGCAAGCCTATGCATTCATCAGGATACCAACCAATCGGTCAGTGTTATTAAGCACAACTAGGTATACACCTTTTATGATAAATGCACTACTTACAACAATAATAACAATCAGAAATAACGAAGAAAATATATAATTGCTTGTAAGGGCACTTACAAACCAAATACATTCATGCCAGGCCTCGCGTGAGTATTTTAAACATTTTGTTATTGTTTTTTAATTTTTTTTTTTTTCGAGAACAAATCTGTAGAACGTGATTGAGTGGCAAAGAATGAGCGGAGAGAAGTAAATAAAAGCCACAAAAGCGCAATATTGAAAGTAAATAAAAACAAGTAAGGAAGTCTAAGTTCGGGTGAACCGAACATTAAATACCCAGCGTTAGTTTTTAGAAAAAGGGGGCGTGGTTTTCATCCGATTTCGCCCATTTTAAAAACCAATCTATGCCGAGCCTAAACAATAGCGAATTTGGTGGGAGCGGCCACGCTCCTTGCTTATAAAGCTTTAACCGCTTACATGAGCCAAAAGTACTGAATCGATCTTTTCAAGGGTTATACCATGTCCTATATATAACTTTGGAAAAGAAGGCGTGCCATGCCCATAACTTTTAACGTATTTTGTGAAATTTTTCGATGTACGGATATATGTGTCCATTAATCAATATTTACATAATTTTAAAAAAGTGGGTGGTGGCACGCCCACGGATTTTATTATGTTGTTTGTCCCTATTGAAGATCAGTTTTCATTGCAGATCTTTATGATACTTTCACAGTGGCTTGTTAATAGTGAAATGTTGATATTTTGTTTATTCACTTGTGGGCGGTGCCACGCCCATTTTCCAAAATATTACCAAAAAACCTTTAAACATCACAAATAACATCATCAGGTGAATGAGTGTACTAAATTTTAGCATTATATCTGTATCAGTTAAACAGATATTGCATATTCCGGTTTCCTAACTCTCGTTTAGAGAACTTTAGTCCAAAAAGGGGCGTGGTCGTTCACCGATTTTTATTATTTTCTGTGGTAGTACTCTACATAAACATAACATACCTGGAACCTAGTTTCGTAAACCTATCTCAGATCGTTCTGAAGTTATTAGCAGTCGAATTTGAAAATTGCTTGACTCATAAGTGGGCGGTGCCACGCCCACTTTCCAAAATTTTGCAAAAATAATGTAAAGAATATGAAAATTGATGTATGTACAAAATTATATTATTATAGCGGTATCAGTTAATTAGATATGGACTTTTCAATATTTCCACCTCCTTTCAATATAACTTTTATAAAAAAGTAGGCGTGGTCGCCAAGCGATTTCGTTTATTTTCTATATCTGAATTTAACACAACAATAGTATGCCCTCTACAAAATTTCGTTATACTAGCATAAACTGTTCTCAAGTTATTAGGAGTCAAAATTTTAAAATTTCTTCAAATATATGGGGGCGGTGCCACGCCCCTTTTCAAAAAATTTGGTAAAATCCGCCTAAGAACATATAAATCAATACATATTGCAAATTTTATCATTGTAGCTGCTTCTGATATTGAATTAACCCGTTTTATACGTTTTTCGAAATTTTCGATATCGAAAAAGGGGGCGTGGTTATCATCCGATTTCGCCCATTTTCAATAGCAACCTACCTTGGCCAGAAAGTAACCTGTATGCAAAATTTCATGCAAATATCTCAATTTTTACTCAAGTTATCGTGTACACGGACGGACAGACGGACAGACGGACAGACGGACAGACGGACAGACGGACAGACGGACAGACGGACAGACGGACGGACATGCCTTAATCAATTCCTCTTTTCAACCTAAGAACTTTCATATATGGAACTCTATATCTAACTCGATTATTTTGTGCCGTTACATAGTACCGTTATGTGGACAAAATTAATATACCCTTGTACTAGTACTAGTACGCTGGGTATAAAAATATGAAGGCTGCATTATTCTGGAAGAAAAAAATCGTTGACATTTGTTGAGGGCAACAGGCAGTAATAAAAAGTTGTAACGAAACAAAGAAATAACTCAAGCAATGAAGAGGAAGAAAAAACATACTAAAACTGAGAAAGGGGTCACCGTAGCGACGACAGATACAAATTAAAGCTACAATAAAGTAGTGGAAAAGTATTGCAAAAGGGTGAAGAGAACATCGCAAAGAGTGGTCAAAACTTTCAAACATACATAATTCACGGTTATGCTGACAGTAACAAAACACGCCCACACAAAATGTATTAAACAAAAAATAAAAAACAACTTAGCTAAATCAACAATTCAAAAAGAGAAACTAACAAAATAATTTAAAAGTTAAACAGTTTGTTTAAAAAAAAAATTTTGCGCCTCCACATTAGATACTCGTATATATTGAATTTGACATGTGTCAAGTCATTCGTGCGGCATGTCATGTAAGGGAGGCACGGACGGGCATGCAGCAGCCCAAGTACAAGATAAGCTCGACAATACGACATACTGGCGCCTGTTCTGGAATTTCAATGTTGTTGTCCACTAAAGGGCATTCAATGACAATGAAGACAAGGGTTATTTACAGTTACTCACATATGCTTACACATACTTACATACATACATATCGATAATTATCTAGTTATATTATGAAGGCCATAATAAGAAAGTGTGGTTAGGAGTTTAAAACGAATAAAGCGAAGGGAGACCCACGTCAAAATTGCGATTGTGTAAATCGTTTTTCAAAATGGCGTAGCTGATTGTACTAAGGGAGGATGAGTAGATAGTTTTAGCAAGTGAAGCGATAACAAAAGAAATTGCTTGGTATAAGAGCATGAGGAAGAAATAATTTGTAGCCGAAAAGTAAATACAACTAAGGTCAGGGACGAAAAGGAAGATGATGAAAGATTTTAAAAGCAACTATGCATAAACGGTCAGTAGATTTGATTTCATTTGAGTCAGAAGAAGCGAATTCATAAAGACAGTAATTTATCTAAACAACTCACCGAAATCAACTTTTTTCTGTTGCCATGGGGCATGTTATAACGGTCTAAGTAAATAGTTTGAATTGAAAGCAAGCATTCTTTTGGAACTCCCAACCTACCAGCAGCACTAACTAGAGCTGTGTAGTTCTAGCTCAATTGAACGAATCAATTCAGGGAGTAGTACTTCGTTCAGAGCTTTCCTACCTAGTTCCTGAATGTAGGAGCTCAAGTGCTCCTATCACAACAAGCAATAACAATCCCAGGCAAGCTTAAATTTCTATAGCAACCAGTCGAGCTTGACTATCACGCCAACTCATACTAGTTAGGATCTGAGAAAAAAACTCTGTTCAGTTTTTAAGGTTTTTAAAATCTTAAATGTGGACCTCTGCATTTTTAGTCGTGAAACGGGTTATTGTAACATCCTCTGGTGCGGAAGAGAGATTGTGCATTTGTGTTTTGTCCTACTACACAGTAACTTAACATAATCTTCATCATAGGACCTTCTGGGTTAATATGGCGTACTTAACCCAGTTTGCTGAGTCTGAAACCGAACGGTAAATCCTTCGGAACTCTTTTTTCACTCTTCGAGCATTGGACGGAATTCATAACGATCGAGAGTCTGCATGTCACTATTTCTTTTCTATTGCTATTTCACGATTGTCGGCGCCACACACATTGATATAAAGAAAATGTTTAAAGTTCACTTAAAGTTGACAGCAAGTAAAGGTTTTTGAAAGGCGTTGAATGGCATAATTTTTACATTGCGGAAATGTCACAAAAATTATAGCTCTTTATTACAATAATAAAAAATTGGTCTTTCACAACTCAAAGTTTTCTAAACTAAGACTTTTAATGCTGCATGCGCATTAGGGTGGTTGGAAAAAAATATATTTCTCTTAGCACTAGGGTAGAATGTCGAAAAAAATTCTAAATAAAAAAATCTATTTTACTTTTATTAATTTGAAAAGGTGCGGGATCTTTCGTAAGAGAATGGAAATTCAAATTAAGAAATGAAGCACAGCTTTGAATATAGAAAAAGGTAAAACATTTTTTTAAGCATGAAAAAAGGATCAACCCAGCCTAATGTATATGTAGGAAATTGTAATGTTGAATGGTAATTGCATTAATTGATGACAGCAAATTACAGTCACGACTCCAAAGCAAACGGAGCAACGAGAAATTATCGTTTGCTTTTGCTTTGTCAACTTGTCAAATACAAACTCGTAAAGATATGGAGCGACACTGACAGACACATTCGAACGCAAGACAAACGGATGGACGAATTCAAAATGCTTAGTTAGGGCAAAACTCAAAGAACATATTAAAATGTCAACGACACTTGTGTGTGACAACAACTTTCCTGTTGCACAATTTACATATTTACCAAGTGACACATGTTGAGGGCATAACATGGAACATGAACAAATAAGTAAATGCAGGCGTTGGACATCTTGTCGCTTTTCAGTGTTAGGCATATCACATAACAATATGTTTGATGTACGAGTGTGTAGGTAGCACGTATTATTTCAAATGATTCTGCAATAGAATATTATTTAAATATGGAGCATATTTCATTAACTAGCATGGACTGATTCAGCAAAATTACCCTCACCATCACCTTTCGCAATCACTCCTTGCCGCCTAGCTACTTGATTTATTTGAAATTATATTTTGCGAAGTAAAACATGAATGAAAAGGATAATTCTGCATATAAGACGAACGAAAAATTTCAACCAAAAATATCGGTTGTTATTCAATTTATTTAACCT
This sequence comes from Sphenella marginata, assembly GCA_951509765.1. Lineage (NCBI taxonomy): Eukaryota > Metazoa > Arthropoda > Insecta > Diptera > Tephritidae > Sphenella > Sphenella marginata. Next base: position 89,983,135 of record OX608080.1, on the reverse strand, counting down.
CGTTATGGTGGAGAAGATGGTTCGAGCCAGCAAAGGAAAGCTACGCCTTTTAGGCGTGACCAAAAAGAAAAATGTGTCAGCATTTTCATCTTCATTCAACTCAACACACATCTCTTCCAATTTGTGCTGTAAAACTTTGCATTTTGTCCTACAAATTAGTGGGAATTATAGTTTTTTGCTGACTCCGAGCGACAAAGCAGGTATTGAAGAATAGGCTTGACATTGATTCCGAAGCTTTTCTTGGAAATCAAAAATTCTCAGAGCTCCAGTTATTACTTACTGTGCAGATATTTTAAAGGTTGCGCAATTGGGTTAGAAGACTTGATATTTTTTCACATTTTGCTGTTTTTGTTTTGCCTAAAAGTGTTTACATAAAGTACCAAGTGTCATCGGAAGGTAGTACATATATTTTTTCAGGGCGTACAAGGTCTGTCGGTCTTGGTATTATTATTTACTCATAGAACTCGTCAAGCTTATGACTCAGATGTGAGTCTATTTTCTTTTGACGTGCAAGATTTTTAGAGAACATTGCCGTAAACATTGTTTTATCTGAGCCGATCGTACTAACTCACGAGGGATTAGGATTAACGCTTTCGTATTAGTCAATCATTCAGTGGAAATATAGTTTTCACTTATAAATTAAAGGTATAAAGCCCCTTGGCGCAGTCTAAAAAGTGCTGCCCTTACTTTTTGTTTTTTATTATTTTTTCAATTTTGCTATTCTTTTCTCTTCGCCGCATACAACTGGACTATAAACACTGTCACTGTAGTTATCAACATTTTCATCAACAATGTAAACTCATAAACTACACCAACAAATGCAAAACAATGCCATGCAAATCAACAACGCACAATACAGCAAATCTATTGAATTGAAGAAACAACTCGCTTTATGATTTAAAGTTGCTTTGCTTAGAAGTTTCTAAGCTGTCATCAACAAAACTTCACTTCCAACTCAACTTCAACTTACAATGTCAACAACAGTTGTAAAGTTGTACAGAAAGTTATACGGAAATGATACTCGTTGCATTTTCTATTTTATTTATTTAGCACATGTTTAGCATATGTACGAGTATGTATGTGTGTACAGTCAGTCATTCATATACCTCTTTTACTATGTATCTGGCTATGTTGCTGCTCGAGTGTGCATTTCAAAACTGTCATTAGAAGTTTACAAATGTCAATGGCATATACTGAAAGATAAAAAAGTATTTTTTTCTTTATTCAATAGTTTCCAGTTTCAATGTTCTATGGTGCTTCGTGAATACGGTGTTTTAAAAGATAAGAAGTAAGTTAACCTAAAACTTGCAAAACGCCTAGCTTTATGGTGGAAAGGAATTCAAGCTACAAATAATTTTTACAAATCAGTTTTAACATTGGCACAATCGCATATTTTGCTGAGTCAAACATGGATCCAAAACCAAGAAACAGACCACAGAGCACTGTGCGTTAGTTCCCACATCCTGAGAACAAGCACGAAGATGTGTTTCGAATAAAAAAATTAGGTCGCACTGTAGACTTTATAAATCGGTTAGTCAAATATTTACAAAACTAAGAACAACATTACAAAAGAGCAACAAGGCAGAGTGGTTTATAAAATCAAATTTATAGGCAAAGAAATTAAAAGCTCTACCAAATTGTATAAAAGTACAACGAAAAGAGAGAGATTAGGTAAAAGAAGGTACGAATAAGAAATATTTTTGTAGTCCCCAAAAAAATTTAAATGAGATTGGCAGAAAAAACATCAAGAACAAAAAGGAAAAAAATTTAAGTAGAGACAAATGCACCGTGATGTGACAGGGCATCAAAGCTTACCTATATGTATTCTAACAGCGGCTTTGGTTCGTATTCCAGTATCCGAAAAGAGAACTGATGATAAGTCGGGGCCCTTTGAAACATGTAATCTTGTCGTTGTGTGCAAATATTTGCAATTTTTCTCTAATTTCTAATTTTTCCTTAAAAAACTGAAAGTAATGATTGACTAAGAATTATTATCAACTGGTCTTGAGCTCATAAAACTTACAAAAATATGTAAATTAACCCTTTCGGTACTTCTTTTTTGTTTTTGACCTTAAAAAATCAAAAAATTAAATTTCCTGCCGTTAAGGCCTATGTTATGAATAATCAAAAAGAATTTTTCAGTTATCTTTTTTCAAAAGTGGTTTTTGGAACCATGCCATATGGCATAGAATGTATTTAACGGGAAAAAAATCTATTCATTAAATTTTTTTAATTCTTATCTTTACAGAAAAATCCTCAGGGAGAAATATAAATAAAAAAAATGATGCTTTAATATTATGCCTAAAAAACAGCGACTGAACTGAGACTATACCATATGGCACAGAATAACCGAAAGGGTTAACAGACCGTAAAAACCAACAACATAAATGAGATTTATTTTATCTGTTGAGAATAAGAATTATGAAGATTTTATTTTGGTCATTCGTGACTCCATAAACAAGCCGTTAGCCTTTGGATTACGCAGTTGCTTGCCAAAACAGGGTTCGGTAAATTTCACTCTCTCGTGCTCCTATTCGCGAATCAAAGTAAGAACATTATTTTTGTTATTCATCTTCTGAAACCAATGGGAATGTTGCGTGAAATATTCGCAGAAGCTTGAAGTAGTAAATTTGACAAATGTTATTACAGGTAGACCCACCGCAATGTGCGGCAAAAAAAATATTTTATGGGGTCTTTTTGGATATATTCAGGGGCATGTGTATAGGGATCCGTTCAAGATTGGAACATTTTCGGGATTATTTTCGTACTTTTTCGGAATCCTTTTGGGATTGTTTTGGGGGCAATTCGTGAATATTTTCGGGCACAAATTTAGAGGCATTTCTTGGGCTTGTTTTCATTATCATTTCAGGACATCTTTGAGGCCATTTCAAAATTTGGACTTATTTCGGAACTTTTTAAGACCAATATCAAATTGACGCCACATCTTTCAGATCTTACTGATTTCAAAGTGAAAAAACATAATTTCTGAGTCCTCTAGATAATTCACAATGACTCTATGTGGGCACTCTTTTACTCGCTTATAGTATCCATAACGAATTGGTTATCTACATAGCTACAAAAACACTGCCAGAAAATTCAAGGGTGTGCTGGGTCGATGATAACGCTTGCTTTTTCGACTCATATTGAAAATTGCGAAAACCAGAACCAGACTCAGAGTCAACTTAAAGAAAGTCTTTTGTAAGCTCTACACTAGTATTTGTTGGTCTGGCTGTAACATGGAAGCGGTGAGGAAGAAGTAAAGTGAGTTTTCTCTGGCAATTTTTTCTTGGAAATAAATATGAGAATATAATGCGCTTTAAAGTTCTAAATTCAAGCTAATACTGGGAGTGAATATTTCGAATATTTTCTTTTTTGCATTTTCATATTAAAATAAAGATATGCGGTATTAAAGAGATCGTTTACACCGCCATTATTATGTACATTGTATGTGTGTGCGAATATGTAGAGTATCATTTTACAACTGCTGACACTCACAGCGGCGCCCAAACAATTTCCATAGCAAATGAAACGCATTGAATACCTTTTTTTCTCATAACAGACGTAGAAAAACTTAACTTCGTAATAACTGTTATTTGAATGATTTTGTTTTTGTTTTTTGTGTGTGTTTTTGCGGCACGATGTGGCGCATAGTTTCCATTTAGTGATTGTGCTACACGGCGTATACGTAAAATTTCACTACAAAACACTCGGCGGAATGATGTCTTTGTTTGTATGTATGCGGCAGTGTCTATGTTTAACATTTTCATTTAATATCTCTCTTTTTTTTTGTTTTAGTTTTTCCTTTGTTCTGTGTCGCTGCACTCCTCTGTTCAACCGTATCTGTCTTTGGTGTGTATCATTCTTTTATATTTTGTTCAATTTTTGTAAATGTGTGTGTGTGTGTGTTAGCGTGTGCGCCATTTTAGTTTCAATGTTCATTTTACAATTTTCATCTCAATAACTTTACGCTCATTTGCGCTGTCTGATAGCTTCAAGGGATATTCATATCCGTTGTCTTTGCCGGATGTGCTGCCATGTTATTGTTTGTGTTTTGTTGTTGTTTTTTTTTTCGTTATTTCTTTGCTTTATGCCAACGCTTACTTGGTATCAGCACAGAGCACGCAACAATGCTATTGCTCCGACTGATATCCGTTGCTGCTTGAGTTTGTTCAGAAGTGCTTATGGCATAAACTTTTGTTGCATTCCCTGCCAAATGTAACGGTTGAGTGGTATGCAATTGTTTGACTTATCCACGTTGCCTTGACGTTTTTGATTTCGACAGAATGCTTCCTGGCCTGCTTACTCGTCGAATGTGAAACTCTTTTTTTATTGTTCGTATTCATTTTTTTCTTAATTGGTTAATAACAGAAATGAGCTGAGCTTTTAGGGCGTGTTTCTCTTGCCATTTGTGACGCCAAACTTTGGGTACCTATGTACGATTAGATAATCTCGAGAGGCAACAAGCAATAAGAGCCAAACTCGAGCTGAGAACAAATAGAACAATGAATTCTCCGTAGCAAGATCTGCTATAACGCATAGTTTCAAACTGATCCCGCAGAAAAGATTTTATAGGCAAAAAAACTAAACAAACAGACTTTGTTGTTTTCTGAAATATTTTCTAGAAATATTAATTGTACCCTGGAGATCAATAAAACATACTAAAATACGAATAGGTAGACATATTGAATTTTATAGTTTCAAATCCACCTCAAATCCTTAATTGCGAATGGAGATTCCAACCATGAAAATGTTCTCTTAAAAAGTAACATAAGTGAAATTTGACAGATAATAGTTGTCACCACAGATTTACTGCATCGGAACCCAGATTCATCTTCTATTTCAAGATTCGGATACATTCACTCTCGTAATTATGTATGTATATTCGGGTACTTGAATATTGAAAAAAAGTATTCAGGCGGGATATAGTCAGGGACTTATAGGGGGCCGTTCGAGATTACCTCGGGACCTTTCCGGAACCATATCGGGATTGGTTTCACGATTATTTCGGGATTTTCGGGATCATTTTGGAACATTTCAGGGATAATTTTGGAACATTTCCGGGATAATTTTGGAAAATTTTAGGGACCATTTCTGGATCATTTTGGAACTGTTTCGGGATAATTTTGAGACTTTTTCGAAATCATTTCGGAATTTCGGAGACCAATTAAAAATGATTTTAGGGTTTTTTGGAGTCATTTTGGAACTTTTGGGGTTTGTATTCCGATTATTTCGAGACTTTTTAGGGCGATTCCAAAATTTGTTTGGGGCTATTTCGTGTCCGAAGAAAAACTGGATCGTACGCACAAACCCCGAGATATTTTTGTAATACTTATGGCATATGTCGGCTAAAGGGAAAAAATCGCACGATAAATAAAAAAGTTTGGAATATTTCGGTCCCTGATCCACTTCCCAGAATAATGAAAAATAGATAACGGCCGATTCTCATACCTACTCAATACGCTCACAAAATTTCATGAGAATCGGTCAAGCCGTTTCGGATGAGTATGGAAACGAAAAGTGTGACACGAGAATTTTATATATAAGATAAGGGATTCAAAAACCTTATCTTTTTTTGGCACCCGGAACCTATGACATGTTAGTAAAACATCGCATGTGCCACAGTCACTGATGTCTTTTCATTTAATTTATTTTATTATGCCATTCATTCGGTATTTTATACATTGTTCTCTTAGCATTGAAACAGTTAATTCACCCTTTCTGCATTCCCTGCATCAACAGTAGCTGACTTAAATAGTTAAGAATTTGGGATTTTCCTCTAACGTTCCTTATTTTCTTACTTTGTGCAAGGAATTGTTTTTTTTTTTCTTGGATAAACACATACAAACAAAATCTAGATTTATATGTCCCTTAACGTTCAGAGTGAGTAAACCAAAAATAAAACCACAATGCAAACCCCACGAACTTCAAAATAACTAAGTAACGAATAAAGAATGCAACGACGAACTCTCAACCACATCAACCACCAAACCAACAACCAACCAAGCAACCAAGCAACGAACCGACACATAAAACTACCATACAAAAGATGAATGAACGTAAATACAACAATGAGCTTTGGAATGATACTTTTAATATAAAAATGTTTTGTTTTAAAGTAAAAATCCCCTTTGATGTACCTAGTTTATGTATTATTCCTGGCGGTGGGATTTACTTGACGCATACCACTGCTACCCCAGCATCGCTGTGTCGTAAGCGAGTAGAACTCGAATGCTCATAAGTTGCTGGCAATGATGGAGATGAGTATGGCGCCAGTAAAAGAATTTGTGTGACTGGATTTAAGTAGTAAATTTTCTCTGTCGGATTTAATTATTCCTCGGGATAATAGCATACATCGTAGATAAAGTTTAAATAAATTCGAATGGGTGTTTGTGCTGGAGTGTGTGCGGGATCACAAGATTGTTGCATGAATGGCAGCGCAAATAATTGTTTATTGTGTATGGAAGTTTTATTAGACAGTCGGGGAACTCGAAAATTGAAGATGTACATTATGGAAAGCTTTTGATTTTTTCGTTGAAATATTGTAAATGTTTAAAAGTATCTTCTGAACGAAGAGAGCATTCGTGGAATAAAATAAACAAACATGCAGCGGAACATTTTTAGTTGCACTGAATTTTTTTTTATACTAGAAGAACCGACTACGCTGAGCTGCGTTTCAGAACTAATAATAGGTTGAGTCCGAACCAGTTAAGAAATGGAAGCCCTAAGCACGTTTCATTTTCCCCCCATATTTATTAATAAAGACATTTTGGGCTACACTGTTCCACATATTGGGCGATAACTCCCGAGCCGGTTTAGTTCTCGAAATACGGGATTTCTTAGCTAAACTAAGTGCCCTCTGGCCAATCCACAAGTTGGCTTTCGTAATCGGACTTTTGAATATCGCATATCTGGTGTTATCAAGCATATGGTGCGGGAAATCTGATGTTAAAGGGCTGATTGGACCTTATAAGTGTGGCATCGACCAGGTTTTTACAATATGCCAAATGCAATCACATCACCTCTTTGGTGATTTTAGAGCCGGAGGACTGGCTTGAAATTCATTTCCACGTTAAAGTTTTCAGGTGGTATGAAGCTACTAAAATCCACGAGCCCAAGTTTCAAAGAGTAAATACATAAATCGTTCCGTTATTAATCAGGCTGCAACGACAAATATGTGGACTCTGAAATGGTTTATTTTCGTATATAGATTATATTTGAGCCTCGTATTACTAAGCATACACATGGGTCACCCTGGCATCTGCTGGAAAAAGGCTTGTCGATACTTCTTTGATACAAATATTCCTCGTACTTCAGCTCAAGAGTGACAGCTTCCGAAAGGCTAACATCCCACTAAACTCAATATTCCAAACTGGATTTTCTCACTCGATATTGCGTCACATTGCGCTCTAGCTCTCTTATATTACTAACCGCAGGTATGAAGTAAGGCTCGGTGAATCACTTAGGCACTTTATGCTCAGCTTCAGCAAGGACAGCTATTTCCTTGGTTTTATCGAAACTAAATTTGAAGGCAGTAGTAAACAGGAAAATATTTTTGCAACGCAGAGTTTAGCTGTTGAATGACTTCCGTAGCATAAATGGCTTCAAATCAGCGAGACGTTCGCATTGCACATGACCATGAACTTCCTAACCAAACCAAACCAAACATTTTCCAAATCCTAAGTTTATTGGCACTTGTTTACAAATTGAACAATGAGAAATCGATTTTCACTACTTGTGTCCGGTGATCTTTTTTTTGCACAGACTAAACAACGCAACCAGCAGACATCGGCCGGCGGCACGAATATCAAACATGTCAGCTGGCATGCGAAGTGGAATAACAAAGAGGCAATTTCGTTACGACAACCGCCACTGAGTGCCAAATAATAACGGAATATCACACTATGATGATGCGGGAAAATGAGGAAGAAAAGTAGACGACTTTACAAACAAAATAAACAAGAAGTGATGGCAGCGAGTACGAAACCGAAAATGCGAAAGCGATGCGCTGATTGCTGCGGCCTGGACAATGAATGAAACTGCAAAAATTGGCGGACTTAAAAAGCAGAAAAAATTGCAATAAATATAAAATGGAATGCAGATGAAAATTAACGTGACCATTTTCGCAGACCGGCACACGGCGCATTTAGTGTACAAACCCCAATGGAAGTATATAAAATAATATCTGACGGCAGACTGGATCCCAACTGACGGCACTGCAAAATGTTAGCACAGCGCTCACGGCAAAGATGTGTTGCAAGAAATGGAGAATGGCAACCACAGAACAAATGTGAGTGGCACACGTAAAAGAGGTCGTATAGACCAAAGACCGTGCAGTCGTGGCGGCGTGGAAGGATGCGGGCGAAGAAATAACAATTCTGCACCTAGAGACCGACAACTATGTATGTGTAAGTAAGGGTAGAAGATCGCACTTATAGCGTACTCATTTGTATGCGTGTCACAAGACTGCCATTGGCAAGTGGTAGCTGGTTGGGAGGCAATGGTGAGTGCTTATTATAAATTGGACTACTTCTGGTGCACAGCACATATGTATGTATACGCACACTCGCCATGTTATGCGCCGGCGATGACGTGATGAAGCCGCATAGCAGCGAAAACTTGCTATGAACGAGTAAATAGTAAAAGTTTTCCCAACACCAACTGGACTTATACGCCAACAGGCACAACTCGGTGAATGGGAAAATAGAAATGGAAAAGCAAAGTGAATTGAAAAGTGCAAAAAGAGACGAAAATATGTTGGCCTGGAATGAGGAAAATACGCCACCAAGTTGATGTAGTAAGCGCAAATGGAGGAAAATCGCACAGCAGCTACGACTGCTTTAGCTTCGGAGTGAAGCATGATTGCGGGGAGGCAAATATTTAGCTAGTAATCAGACAGCCAGCCAGCTGTACTTTTGTATTTATGTTTCTGACAACGGAGGTGTTTATATATTTTTAATGCCTGAACCAGTGTTGGATTGTCATACCGGGAGATCTGCAACCAGAAATACATGGCTGTACTTTCAGGCCTTGTAGACGTTCTTCGCATACTTTAGCTGTGCACAACTAGTTGACAAACGAGATGGAGACCTGCAACGCCTGTAAGGCCGTTAAAACAATAATTGGGGGTCCCGTGAGTTGAGGAGCCCACACCCCGGCATCCATGAGTGAGCTCTTACTCGATAGCTGCTCTACAAATATGACGCCTTTTAGCTCAATCTCTTGGTTCTTCCTTTTCGGTGGGTACCAAAACTAATCTGTGTAAGTCTTACGAGTTTATGAATCTGTATTAGCTTCCAACAATTATTTAAAATAAGTCGATCCTGACCGTCTTCGCTTTTGAGGTATTAGGAGACCAGCCAGCTCATCAGATATTACGCATCCCTGTATTTTACGATGCTTCGGAAACGATATAATAGAAATAACAGAATATAATAAAATGGCCTTGCCTGTATCGACGCACCGAAATCCTAACTATGCAAATTTAGAAGCACTATGGACGCCATTTCTTTGATGTTAGACGTACATAATCTGTATCACCCAGCTTTCGCTGAAAATCAATTACCGGCAAATAATTCCCTGGGAATCGAACTGTGTGAACCCTGCACACATACACAATTGGATATACACTTTTATACAACCCAAAGGTTCACAGAGAGAATATAGAACCATGAAATTTCAGGTCCATAAAGCTAGCAGAGCAAAGTTAGCAGAACAAAAAACTAGCTTATGGACAATGATGTGCTCCAAATGTGCTAATTAAGTGCCCTAATCCCAAAAAATGTGCTCCTCTATTTTTGCCAAAAAATGATGTTCTGCTAGCTTTAGGCTAAAGCTAGCAGAGCAATATGCGTAAACAGTGAAACAAGACAGTTAGCGCAAATGTTATTATGCAGAAATTATGTGCTCCAAATGTGCTCTTGAAATAATCTATCCCCAAAAAAATTGCTCCCCTTTTTTTAAAAAAAATTTCATGTTCTGCCAGCTTTAGGCTAAACCTAGCAGAGCAATATGAGTAAACAGTGAAAGAAGATAGTTAGCGCAAATGTTATTATGCAGAAATTATGTGCTCCAAATGTGCTCTTGAAATAATCTAAATGTATGAGTGGTTGTCTGGCAAAATTCAACCCCCGCGACTGAAATCTTGTATCCTTTACGCATTGTTTGTCTCTGCTGCAATGTTTCGCGGACTTCGCAATTCGATCGCAAAACTAGTAATAGGAAAGTATATTTACATATGTACATACATGTGTGCAGTACCGATAATCCCAAGACAAAGTTGTGGCGCTTAGTTGAACCAAACAAAAAACTATCTCTGGCTTTCTATGTATTGTTTTGTACATACATATACACTTATGTATGCATTTGTGGACATTAAGAAAGAAAAAAACTAGCGCAGTAGCGATCATAGCTGGTCAGCTTGTGCAACAAGTGCAAAGGATACGTATTTTTTAATAACTCCTCATTGCTAATCATCTATCTGCGCAAAGTGTTTGAATTCTATAATCATTATACAAATATATGTTGTTCTTGTGTGATATCAAGGAAAGTCCGTGAAAAGTGTTGTACTATTTGAAATACACTTACCTAAATATTTAGTTTTTGGTTGTTTTAACTAATTTAAAGCGAAATTTTTTATTTCAAAATAACTATAAAACTTTGTTTAATTAAAAAATTAAAATGGGAAGGAAGCCAGTTGTCGATTTAAATGATTTAAAAGAAACCATTTTAAGATGCAAAAAAGACATTATTCTCCCCGAAAATAAAATTGTTTCGAAAACTCACGAGATATGGACTCAAATTTCGAAAGAATTAGGTGGTTTTAAAAGCAGTTCTTCATTGTATGCTTATGTTTCGTGCAATAGAAATGGTATTCGCGATTTATTAAATGGTAAAACTAAGAGTAAAGCTGATGAGTTACCGAGCCTTGAGAAATCGAATAACGATTTCACATTGGATTCTACGGTGAATTCTTTTCAATCACTAGAAACTACTGTAAGTATTACATAACATAGGAGATTTATAATTTTTAGGATTAATTATTTTGTTTTAATTGATTTGCTTTAAATCACAGAAATTTTTTACGTTGTGAAAGAAAAAAAAATTTATAGTTCGGCGGTTACAAAAAGAGTTAATAAATGTTTATTGAGTACAAATATTTAATAATCATGAAATAAAAGCACAGGATGATATTTTTAGCTCCCTTAAGCTACCCCAATCAAAAACGGAAATCGTACTAAATTGCCCAATATTTAATGCTAATTTCGTACGCTTTCATTTAATTTATTACACTTGTCCTCGATATTTTTTAAAAGATAAGTGTAAGGTAAATGTCCATTATTTTTGTTTTAAAACTTTTTTATTTAATGTTATTTTATTTTGTTTAAAAATAAAAAAAAAACTTAAAAGATCAAAAAAACACAAAAATTAAAAAAAAAAACATTTTTAGTAATAATAAATAAAAGTAATTTTGAGAAAAGTAAAAAATTACAACAGTTAAATTAATTTTTTTTATTGGTTTTTTTTTTTTAAAGCTATCTTAATAGATCAACTCAATGGGAAAAATTTACTATTTTAGTTTTCCTTCATCTGTTTTTACGCAAGAGAGGTAGAAAGTCAGAAACTAAACATAAGTTCGTAGGAAGTCTCGCTGATTTTTGGAAATTTTTTTTTTTGGATCCAAGCGCACTTAGACCCTTTTGGCTCTGAAAATTATTGCAATAAAATTTCGAACGTTGATTGCTCGAACTTAAGTTCGTAGGTAGTCTCGCCGATTTTTGGCAGTTTTTTTTAATAAATATTAGCTCATATTTGAATAGGAAATTATATAGAACTATAGACGTCCTACGAAATTAAGTTTAGCACTTTATTATACTAAAATTAAACGGGCTACAAGACTACATACTCGGAAAGTTTTTAAAAGTTATTTTAGCCGAGCAATCAACGTTCGAAATTTTATTGCAATAATTTTTGGAAATTTTTGCCTGCATTCATTTAGACAGGAATCATTTCAAACGCATTTACCCAGAATTTACAATAGTTAAGTAATTTACTTTAACCTTAATTAACATTTGCGCTAACTATCTTCTTTCACTGTTTACTCATATTGCTCTGCTAGGTTTAGCCTAAAGCTAGCAGAACATGAAATTTTTTTTAAAAAAAGGGGAGCAATTTTTTTGGGGATAGATTATTTCAAGAGCACATTTGGAGCACATAATTTCTGCATAATAACATTTGCGCTAACTATCTTCTTTCACTGTTTACTCATATTGCTCTGCTAGGTTTAGCCTAAAGCTAGCAGAACATGAAATTTTTTTTAAAAAAAGGGGAGCAATTTTTTTTGGGATAGATTATTTCAAGAGCACATTTGGAGCACATAATTTCTGCATAATAACATTTGCGCTAACTATCTTCTTTCACTGTTTACTCATATTGCTCTGCTAGGTTTAGCCTAAAGCTGGCAGAACATGACATTTTTTAAAAAAAAAGGGGAGCAATTTTTTTGGGGATAGATTATTTCAAGAGCACATTTGGAGCACATAATTTCTGCATAATAACATTTGCGCTAACTATCTTCTTTCACTGTTTACTCATATTGCTCTGCTAGGTTTAGCCTAAAGCTGGCAGAACATGACATTTTTTTTAAAAAAAGGGGAGCAATTTTTTTGGGGATAGATTATTTCAAGAGCACATTTGGAGCACATAATTTCTGCATAATAACATTTGCGCTAACTATCTTCTTTCACTGTTTACTCATATTGCTCTGCTAGGTTTAGCCTAAAGCTGGCAGAACATGACATTTTTTTAAAAAAAAGGGGAGCAATTTTTTTGGGGATAGATTATTTCAAGAGCACATTTGGAGCACATAATTTCTGCATAATAACATTTGCGCTAACTATCTTCTTTCACTGTTTACTCATATTGCTCTTCTAGGTTTAGCCTAAAGCTGGCAGAACATGACATTTTTTTTAAAAAAAGGGGAGCAATTTTTTTGCGGATAGATTATTTCAAGAGCACATTTGGAGCACATAATTTCTGCATAATAACATTTGCGCTAACTGTCTTGTTTCACTGTTTACGCATATTGCTCTGCTAGCTTTAGCCTAAAGCTAGCAGAACATCATTTTTTGGCAAAAATAGAGGAGCACATTTTTTGGGATTAGGGCACTTAATTAGCACATTTGGAGCACATCATTGTCCATAAGTTAGTTTTTTGTTCTGCTAACTTTGCTCTGCTAGCTTTATGGACCTTGAAATTTCTGTTGAAGACACCCAGACATTTAGTCTATTGCAAGCTCATTTTGCCCATCACTGCTTCAATGTTAAAGCTTCATTGTGCGAGTGGTAGGAGATATCAGTAAATTTCGCAACTCATCGCAGGTCAGCGCTTTAATTTATACAGCGCCTTAAAATCTAAAATCTGTTTAGAGTGCCTGCAATTAGATTTTCCAAAACATACAAACATTCATTTTAACAAATATTTCCGTTCATTCATATGCCGCTATCCACACCGCCATTAAAGTTTTTCAAATTTTCCAATTTACTTTTTATGTTGCACATTTCTTTTGCAGTTTCCCCAACTAGTTTTTATCTCATAAAGATTTTCTTTAATTTTTATTTTATGCTCTTTGAATTGAGTTGTGGCTTCTTTGGAGCTGCATACAAATGTTAGTACGAGTACGTGTCTGCGTATATTTGTTTGTGTAGCAGCATACGCTTGCATTTATAATTTCCTATTCATTTTTGCCATTTGATTTTATTTCCACTTTTTTCGCTTTTTATTTCATTTGCACTGAAATGCTCTGGGCGATTTTCATTCAGTCATCATCCACTCATTCACTCGTCTGTTCATTCATTTACTCTTTGGATAAAAAAAAAAAACTTACCTCTTTCAATTCCGGAAATGTCTTTTGCGTAGCCTGAAATTAAAAAAAAAAAAAGAAGAAAAATTAGCAAAATTAATGTTTTAGTTACGTTTCAGGTTGAGGTAGATTTTAATGTAGACCGATTGCGAATACGACCGCCGCACCATCCACAAATCATTAATTACAAGAAATAGCGTTTTATGAAATGAGAGTGAGCGACAATTGTTAATAGGAGATGAGGGGCATGAAATAAACTTTTAGTTTAATTAAATCCATGAAGGGGGAGTTAGCGAAACAAATTAAGGTAAATTGCTACCGGCTGTAAGGAGGTATCAAATTTGATCCCAAGAAGTTGCCTGGGCTCAAATATTGGTTTTAGCAAAATTTTAAAACTTTCTGACTGCGAATGAAGTGTCAGACCAAAGCATAGCTGCGAAAAGCTTTTAGTAAATATTCATCTGGAATGTCTCGAAACCATAGGCTGTTCAGACGTTATCTAGGAACAAAGCGAGATCTATTCTATACTACCAAACCTCTTGTTGTTGTTGTTTTTGTTGGTAAAAGCAACACACTCCGAATTTTTAGACACCATCAAACCTTCTGGTCGTGGAACTTGTTATACCTGCCGGCGGGCACATTCTCAGTCCGCTAACCGGCTTATTTCATATCCTCTTCTTTTTCTCCATCTTCCTTTAGTGAATATTTCTTTTTACATTCTTCCTTCTACTCCTTTTCCTATTAGCAAACTAATAAATGCGAAGATATTGAAGCTACCGTTTTATCGTATACCAGCAGCCCCGTCAAGCTTTTTCATCCTTCCATTCTCATTTGAAGTTGTACAGTTCCTATGCCCCTCAATTTCCATCTTCGTCATCATCTTCCTCCCCTTTGTCTCTCCCATATCCAATTCTTCTACTTTTCGCTCTATCTATTCCTCTCCATATTCCTCTTTCTCTAGTTCTTTTCCTTCGTTTCTATCTTCTGGTCTTTGTTCAGCACTTTCGCATCCGATAGTATATTCCTCTTCGCTACTTTTTCCTCGACCACTTCCTTTTCTCCCTTCCTTTTTTCTTTCCCTTATAATACTAGACCTGCTCTCCCACTTTAGCATACAAATCTAAAACAGGGTATGATAGCCTTTCCTCGGATTCTTTACAGCACCAAGCGTTTCCTTTCCTTTACTCAATTTGAGGACAATATGCCCTAAAACCTACAAAAAGCCATACCTAGCTTTTTCCATCTTTCCCCTCTAGTTTTTCAAAGCAGTGGCTGACTATTTTTGTTTCCAAGTTTCTTCCGACTCAGTTCTTTCAATTCAAGGTCTGTATACTTTCTCCATTATTCTTAATATGTTCAACTGCTCAAAAATCTCCATTGATTGTAATAGCTCAATGGATAGAGATGACGTCTGTAAAAGTAAATTTGCCTCGGTAGACATTGGCACCCAGACCCTGCCTCAAAAAGCATTAACAAACTTGTTAACGGCTGCGTATGCTCTTCAAGATGACAAATCCAATTTTCTACACTGGAGCCGTTCAAGGCTCCTCAGTATTCAGAAAAGTTGAATAAGCTTCACTCCCTGAATATCATCTCATCCACGAGGAAATTCATAGAGTTTGCGCTTAAGGCCTTTTCACCTCAAATCATGGCATTCAACTAGTTGCCACCCGCACAAATCCGTAATTCAGACGATATCAATGCCTCAAGCTCAATTTCTAACGAAGCTTTCACTCTAGAAAATTGCATTTTTCCTTTCTAACAATAAACTCGTAAGAACAAGTTGGGTATGGAATCCACCTGACAAACAAGCTGTGAAAACTACGACGATGAAACATTGCAGAAACGTTTAACAAATTTATTGACAGACATACGTTTATATACCCGGCAGTGAAACACCAACTCAACCGAAATAATATCGGTTATAACTATAATTCAGGGACTGCTTGCAAACTATTCAGCAAAAAACGTTAGTTGAAATAACCAAAATTCAAATGCTTGCAGAATAATAGAGCATCCAGTGTTGGAATTTAGTTTTCCAATTAAATTTTGCTATTGCGGATACCAGAACTGGAACGCTTGAGACCTCCCATGTGAATTTTGCTATAAAAATTGAGATTAGTCTAGGATGCCGCCGGGATGAGTTCTGATCACTTTATATGGGCTGAACTGCTCTCACTTGTTCGAGCATGTCTAATGGAAAGATCAATCCACTTTGTATCCAAATGGGTACTTTTAACTCCTTTAAGTATACTAAAAAAACAAAAATTTACTCATGAATATTGAATTAAACCAACTATGGACGAATGGACTTAATCGCGAAAAAGTCTTATTAGAGATTAATCGCATAATCATTTTCACTTACAATAAGCGAACCGAGTTAGCTGTGATTTTTTTAAAACTAGTTTGAGACTAATTTATTTCTGTCCACAATCGGGTTGTTGACATTTCGTAAGACAACCCCACGTTAAAATTGCCACCTGCATTTGTATAAAGGAAAAAGCATTTGGTTGACTAGTTTGGCTTGCTGTTCATACCGGTTGCTATGCAACAAGTTCGTTTCACTGCAGGGTATGAATGTACATATGTACATATGTATGTCTGTAGTACATTTTCTGGTCGTCGAAATAACAAGGCAGCAGCAAATCAGGCGTAACAACTGTAGTAAAAAGCGTTACACAAAAGGAGTTAATACTCGTCGTAGAAAAAAGTGAAGCGGCAAATGGTAAAGGAGCCAACTCCAACTGGTTTTTGAAGAGCTGCAACTTGTATGCTTCGCTTACTTCGTGAGTGATTTGCCTTGCTTTGCTTTGCTTTGAGTTATTTTTAAACTTTTTCATTTTTATTTTTGCGCTCGCCACAATGATTTGCTTGTGTGTTATGTGGAGTTTGTTGTTGTTACCATTTGCTATCTATTACTGCTTTGCTTTTCCTTTCATGTTGTCCAGCAACTACAAATTGCGCGCACCGTAGCACCGTACGTCACCTCAGCCAACCCTCTCTGCCGTGTGATTTTACCATTCAAATTTAGCTGCGCATTTATCCATTCAACGGCGGTTTTTGTAAAAATTTGCATTTGTTGGATTTTATCTTCCCTCTTACAACACCGTTGAAATGTTTTTTTTTTTTTGTTTTTTCCTTTGTTGCCGCTTGTTCTGCTGTTCAATGTGGTTCGGTATAAGCAGTTGCTAAATTAATTTTCCACTTCCGTTTTGTCTATTTTCGTGCAACAACGGTGTTGTGGGGTAGTGTTTGGGACAGGTTGTGAGTGGGGTGGAGGTCATAAACATTTATCTATTTGTATAGAGGTTAGTATGCATTTACATATTCATAAGTTTCTTGACTCTAAAGGTAATGCACTTACTCCCCAACAAACACATTTACATATTTGAGTATGTCATTTAAAAATATAAAAAAATTCGTGGAATGTGGAGATAATGTTTTTTGCAGTGCAGCGCGTTTGGCTGCTATTGTGGGTTACTACATTTGGTTAGGGAGCCAGCGTTAAAATACAAAATAATTTCAGAAATCCAAAGAAGAGACAACCAACGGGTGTTCTTATACTTAGCTATGGCTTTGATAGGTGAATAAAAGAGAATGATGAGTACAAAAAAAAATGTTCCCAATACTACCAGTTGGTAGCAGCATGGAATTATTAAGTAAGGTTTGGTTGAGATGACCATCTCATTTTGGCTCGATGGACCTAACCACAGAATTAAGAACAATAATTTGGGGTCACATACTTCATAATTTTTTTAAGAGGGATTGTCTGCGTTTTGTTTTTGTTTTTTTTGGCGCAAAACACTCAACAGTTACAGTCGTTCGCTGGATATGAACCCGTTATGTTCCGGTATATTCCCAGCTATTGAGGGAAAGATCTGGGATGACCAGTGGAACTTTCCAAGTCAGAAAAAGAATTTTGAAACTTGCAAAATAATTTGCAGCTAGGAAGAGAGAATCCAACTTAACAGTGGCATTCACTGGACCTCGCGTGTCTTAATGAATTGGAAAGAAATTTGTCGAAAGGCCCGAATTCGCAACCGTCTTATAGCTGATACATATTAGGCTAATGCTCTCTACAGATATAAACAACTTCAGATTATTAATGTGTTTCGCTTCCCACATGATAGCTCCTTTTTAAGCCGGTCTGGAGTTGTCTAAACTTAACCAAGCCTCAGTTAAATTTTATCATACTTCAAGACTCTCTATGATTAGGCTTATAAGGAGGTGCTTTCATTATGTACCACCACTCTGCACTTCTGGCTCAAAAGCAATATAAAATCAGGGAAAAAAGTTTCCTGAGAGCAGAACAACAGCCAGCCATTCCCTCTTAAAAATATTTCTCTACATTCAGATATGAATAGTTCTTCCTTTCAGAGAGCATTCTTGTTTTCTATATAAATTTTTGCTTATATTCAAAAGTGTCTACAGATATGTAATCATATGTATATCACTAAATGATGTGCCAAACGAGCAAATTGTTATTCAAATGAAATTAAAATGATTTTCCAGTTTGTGAATTTAATGAACTTTTTTACATTTTACTTTTTATTGCGCTTCGTTGCACTAAATGTCTCCCATTAAAGTGTATTGAATAAAACCTTAACAAAATTGTACATAGAAGTGACTGTCAAGAAAATTAGATAAACGTTCCAGTAGAACACCTCCCTTGGTGAGGCATGAAACGTGAGTGAGTTGATTATTTTATTCTCTCGCCTTATTGGCCTAATCGCTTTGTTTGCTTATTTGTTAACGTTTAGTTGAAATTGAGCGTATAAACACTCCATTTATAAATTAGTTATAGATATTACACTAGTGTTGTAACGCAGCTTCGATTCCGATTTCCGTTCTGACTTTTAGGAATCGGAAATACTCACCTAAATCATCCAAAGAACACTCCTTAAGGATTATCAGAGTATTCCAACAAATATCCTCATTCATATAAAAAATGTGGTCAAATTTACAGGCACTGATTGAATTGCCTAATATGTATATGTTGGAGTACTCTATTTCATTGCTTTTGAATACTCCATGGAGTACCTATAACGTGAGAGTACTCTCTTCTGGTTCTCAACAGTGCGCTTACTCCTTCTATCGCTTTGGTGTTGAATACTCCATGGAATAAACCTTTGGTATCATTTTGAAAGCACTCTGACGTAGGTTCTATAGAGAACTCAAAATCAAACCTATGGAGTACTCCGAGATGAAAGACTTGATCCAGTCCTAGGACTTTGACGTTTCAAATATCGCACAAACTTCAAAGAGTTATTACTGTCTAAGCTTTAAAGAAGGCGAGTTGTTTTTTAAGTTATTATTATTTTTTATTTTATTTTATTATTTGGCTCAGGTGCTATGTGGCCATTTTGCTCAAATTGTATTTATTCATTTGGCTCAGGTTCTGACGACCATGTTTGCCTAAATGTTCAAAATTGTTTTTTCTTTAGAGAACGGGAGGTGCGGGACACCTGTGACACCCTGTATGTATTATTGGTGGCGAGCACTGTTGGCTCTGAGGCATGGCGCGATTGGCTTCCTCATTTTCGCTTGGAAAAACCACCCTTTGGCTTTCCAAAACATAAACTATATCTTCGAAATATTTCATAAGCTGATTGCAAATTGCAACATCTTGCCATGCTAATGAAATAAACGAACGAAATAACCGTAACTTATGTCGCTTAAACAATTACATAGACCACTTAGGAAAAAATTCTTGTACAGGAATTTTCCTTAAATTACCCGTAATTGAGTGGCATATTTCAAAATTTGGGAAACAAGTTTTTCCTTTTTGCTTGTCCCGAACGAGTTAATGGGATCCAACGTATTGGGGTCAGATTAAAAGCAAAATTTTTACTGTCACCTAGTGTAATTGATTAATTTTCCTTTACCTATTGAGGCGTAGCAAACGCAGAGTAAGAAATAAATGCAAAACATCAACCGCATTATCCTACTCGAGAGCGAACCAGTTTAATTACTAAAGTTTACTGTTTAAATGTTTAATTGCGTGGGGTACGGGGGTACTTCGTACAAGTACTTACAAAGTCTCAGCCTACAAACAATAGCACATTTATCTTTATTACTTGTATCTACGAGTATGATTGCAACAACAATCTATTTAGTTAATTATCGCATCAGCAATTTTCATAATGTGATATACAAAATTAGGCAAGAGCAACAACAATCATGTTGGCACAATTAACAAACTTAACGTAAACAAACAAACAAACGAAGCGATGAGTAATCAACAAAAAATGGAAAGAAAATATTGCGGTTAAAGTCAACGGGGCAAAGATAATGCAAATTGAACTGAGTTAAGGTAACTGAATGTGATTATGACTCAAGATTAGATTTTAATTTGCTAGTTACTTTTGTGTATTAACAATGAAAGCAAACAAGTAAGGACAGGACTGTCTTCGACTATACCGAAGGCTTCATACATGATGAGTAAAAACATCGAACTATTACCATTCTATAAAACGAGAGGATATTACTGATTTTGATAATTTCTATCAGGAAGTTCTCTTAAGGAGTGCTGAAAATAAAACATGTTAATTAATAATAATTCTTAACGGATAGCCCACCATTGCGCCCAACTGGCGCGAGGGGCTCATTCTTCGTTGATAGGTTTTCCCTCATACCTTTTGGTGGCAATTGTTGTTGTTTTAGCAACAAAATCACTCTCCGAAGGTTTTGGGGAGTGTTGTCGAAATGACAGTCATTGGCCGGATATGATCCGGTACTCCTTTGCGGTACTGCCCGACTGTCGTGGGAGCGATTTGGTATGACCAGTGGAACCTGTGCCATCTTTAAGGGCAGTTATGTCTGACTGAGCTAGTAGTGTATACTATATAATATGTATATGGATATTCACGTTATCAATTTTCGAAATATTTTGGGAAAAAGAAACCTTCTTAGGCATAGTGCCATCCTCAGTGTCATTTTTCGTTGGAAAATTCAGTTGTAGCGTCATATAGGCTGGTCCGAAGCCGCACCGACTAAGTTCAAAAACGTCTCCCCATTGTTCGCAAACAAGTCAGTAAAAGGTATTCTATATATTTCCGAACTTAATTATTCATTTTAAGTAAACATTCAATATTATAGAGTTTCTTCAGTTTGCATGGGTATAACTTTTTATAAAAAATAAACGAAAAAGACGGAACTCCTCTTATCTACCATGTAGATTCTATGAAACAACTAGATTATGTATACATATATACCCGATCTTTATAACTTTTAAGAAACACTTGCATGGCATAATTTGATTAAATGCATGAACGATCATTCCCGGGAGGAAATTTTATGCCTTACTGATCCGCTCCTTTCGTTTCCGCTAGTGGGAAGTAGAAAAGCACAACTGCATACCCTTACAGAATTTCGTCTAGACATCTCAAAATTGAGACATGATACAGCAAACTAAGCTTTTCCACCTTATGCTAACTCTTCTTCTTCTTCCTCTCCTTTTACTTAGAAACATTAAGCAGCTGCCTAAAATTAATATCTCATTACTTGTTCGTGAAGGGTATAAAAATCTCATGTGAAACAATTTGAAAATTAAAACAAAAAGCACTTAAAATTATTTATAACAAATACTAACTAATATACATAACATTCATTATTATGATTAAGTTAGTGTGAAAATCATATAACATTTTTGCGTAACACTTTCGTTTGTTATACTTGGTGTTGCTGTTTTGATGTATGTAAACGGAATTGTTCATACTTTTCAATGCCACTCAAGCTAAATGAATTTTGTGTGCTTTTCTGAGTTATTACGACAGCGTGGAAAAAACTGTTGCTAATGGAAGCGTGCCACAAACCGCAGTACATATGTAGCTTAGCATAAGCCATACCTAAAGACAACAAAGCAAGGTAGCAAAGTCGAGCCGGCTCTTAGCGCCTTTTCGTGGCTGGGTAGTAATGATTACTTTAGGAATTAAATTACCCTCAATTCCCCATTACATGTAATTGGGAAAAAGGAATCAGGTACTTTGCTCCACAGAAAAGGAATTGATTACATTTCAATTACTCAAAAGAAATTACCGAAAGTAATGTTCTTTTTTTGAGGCTCAGTTACAAGGAATTGGTCTATCTCCCGGGCCCATATTTGTGCATGCTTGTCCAGTTCCGTAGGAGCCTGGAACTTGCCTTAAAGCCAAATGAAACAAAAACTCAAACAAAAGCAATGCCTGATGTAATTATGGCCCCGAAAAGTCCACCCACTTTAATCGTAATACGTTTTATACACAAATTTCCCTTTAGCATTTCAATTACTTTGGCGATTCCTTTGAGGAATTCTAATTGGAAATTCTAAATTACATTTTCCATTCCTTGTAATGTAATTGAGAATTTTTCAGTTACATTTTTAATTCCTTTCAAAGCCCATTACTTTTGAAATTACAATTCCACAAAGTAATTTTTTTCAATTCCTTGTAATTGAGCCTCAAACAAAGAACATTACATTCGGTAATTTTTTTTTTTGAGGAATTGAAATGTAATCAATTCCTTTTCTGTGGAGCAAAGTAATTGATTACATTTTTCAATTACTGAGGAATGTAATTGTAATTGTAATGTAATTGATTTTACCCAGCTGAGAGAAACTTGAACCGTAGTAATGGTGGTTATGGTTGAAGGTTTGTATGTGTAGAGGAGATGAATTTTTTCTGAGAAGTTAATGCTGTATCTAATTTGCAGTTTCGGTGGTGGCATTCAGAAACTACTTTCTTCACCACCCAATCTCGCCAAAATAGACTTTAGTCTGAGTTTATTTCTCACATCTATTAAAAAAATTTATCAATCTTATTTGAACAGTCCCGATTTAACTTTGTCCAATTTAATCTTGGCACTTTTTAGGTAACAAACGACAAATATTCGTAGTAAAAATTGCTTATTTGCCATTTTGAAATGTTGCAGCTGTTTGGAAATACTTAACTCGTGAGCTTTTTATTGTTGTGGCTAGCCAGATTTGCGTGGCATGTTTCCAGTTTTGTAATCCGTTGTCTGTTATAGCACACCTGTCTGTCTGTTCTAGTAGTGGGCTGTCTGTCTGACGATCCAATAAAACAAATTTTGCTATAGTACACACCCGCTTCTCGCCATTTGTATATGCTATTGAACTCGTTTTTTTTTCTCACTGCAATATATTCTTTCTATTTTATTTGTTTATTTTTTTTTTGTTTCGTAGTGTAAACACGTTTTCAGCTTACAAATCGCAAGCTGCTGATTTAGCTGTCCCATAGCTATTTGTTTGTTGACTCACCTGTGCATATTTTCAGCGTGTGTGTAGCTAATGCACTTGACCAGCGGATTATGTAGAGCGCTACTCACATTCATAACAGTACATTAGGCTGCCACAGTCTTCATATAAACAAGTTTTAATATTACTAGAGTTCGTCCAGCTTTTGAAATTCGTCACAAAATCTTACTTTATTTTTTTTTATGATTATTTTATTTACTTCAATTTCTTTTCCTTGCTGATTCTTTTAAATACTTTCACCTTCTTCGTTTAACCATTTAATAGTATTTTATTTTATTTTATTTTATTTTATTTTTTAATTTATTTGATTTTGTTTGATTTTATTTTATTTTATTTTATTTTATTTTATTTTATTTTATTTTATTTTATTTTATTTGATTTTATTTTATTTTATATTATTTTATTTTATTTTATTTTATTTTATTTTATTTTATTTTATTTTATTTTATTTTATTTTATTTTATTTTATTTTATTTTATTTTATTTTATTTTATTTTATTTTATTTTATTTTATTTTATTTTAATTTATTTTATTTTATTTTACTTTATTTAATTTTTTTTTTTTTCATTATATTTTATTTTATTTTAAAAACGTTTTATAATTTTCCCTGGAACACCATACTGCACACCAACACGCACAAAATAACAACAAATAATACAAGATAAATAAATCTAGTTTAATTCTGATTGCAATTTATAGTGTTCAGCGCGCATGTTTGATCAACCGGTTTGTATTTCATTTATTTATTTATTTCAGCCTTTTTTTAGAGAATATTTAATTTGTGCAAATAAATACTGACATACGAGTATGTTTGCATTATAATGAAATTTAGAATAACAAATTCTAAATTTTTCACACGATCACTCACATCAATTCCTCTTTAGAAATTAAAATCGGTTTCGGCAATGCACGACGGTTCAATTAAGAGTAGCCGAGCAATGTCCTGTATCCACTAAATATAAATCTTAGTGTTAGTGATGAGTTTCGATAAATTTTAAAGACTGCCACTGACCAGATTATGAATATTTTTAAAATCTTTATAAGCGTAATTTAACTGTGACTCAGTGCAATACAGTTTTTCAAAAGGGGACAGCATCGGCTAGTGTTTCATGCATATAGCTCAATCAAAACTTATGTATATTTTCTAATTATTTGCTATCGTCGAAATTTTATTTGAAAGAAGCATATGTAAGTCTGTATTCAAAACATTGTGAGCAGCTGCAAAAATACCTAAAAACAGACATCTAAAATAATAATTATGTATTTGTAATGTCAGTTTCACAAATATTACGGAAATTTTAAGAAATATAAACGAAATCTTTTTGTAATAATTTTCACTGAAAAATATTTTTTTTTGAGTCATCCATAATTGTTATTGTGATATTTAACTTTTAAAAATTTGAAAATAATAGTTATTGGTAATTTTTATTTTTTGGAGTCTTCAAAGACTTTTTCTTTGAGAGTTTTAAAGTAAAAGTATTTCAACTATTTTTTTACAGGTTTTCGAACCTTTTTTGAATTACTTAAGTGGAATACAAATTTATACGACTCTCAAATTCAATTAGAAAAATATTGAAATTTAAATTAAAGTATGTATGTATATCAATGATTGAAACATGTACTAAACATGCTATATTTATGAAAAGCACTATATAAATACTTTAATACATGTATGTATAACGGGGTACGATTTCATACGTGTGCCATTAACATTGATACAAAAGCAATTGGTTTAGCAAAATATCGTTTACACACTTGCCATCCACCGGAAGTACGAAATCGCAGCCAGATTTTTTATAAAATTTATTTATGAAATATTTATACCAGTACAAATGTGTAAACCACTACATGTATGTATGCCTACAACCATCTGCGAGCTCATAATAAATCCGATATGAGGCTCAACTTGTTTGAAAAAATTTTATTTTGCTTCAATGTCGACGTGCAATGAAATAAACACAAGCACGTACTTATTAATGTATGGGCAAAAATCTGAAAAGCGATAAGTTATGGACAAATCATAGCCACTGCCATCGAACGTACTCGTACATTTGTAATTACTCAACAACAGAAAAAAAATTGTAATTACCACAGAATAATTAACAAATACTCGTAATAGAAGTATGATTCGTTTGCTTTTATTATATGACAGATACATTTTTTTAAATTTAAAGTTAATGACAAAATTTGATGAAATACATAGGGCAAAGTCCACTGAACCAAATTTACATTAGTTAATAAGATATATGTATGTAGAAAACTTTTAAACAAATCGAAATGTAAACTGTCACACACTTTCAACTATTTTGCTTGGCCCCTGGAAAGGTACTATGTACAACAGCAAGAACCAGACATATCGTGTATTTTAAGACAAACCTTCAGCGAAAAATCTGTGGAAAAAGATTTAAATTCAGTGGAGTAGTTAATTAGTGATGCGCGTACAAATATATGCACATACAGACAGAGAGAAAAACATTCCAATAACTGTCGCTCTGATATGAATTTCATATAGAAATCGGCCTGTGGGTGAGCCTAAGTTCGACGAAAATTCTATTGAAGACATTTCTTATGAATTTTTTCTTTAATAACTAATTTTATTATATTACTTCTGGGGAGGGTGATATCAGTGAAGATGATCTGAAGTATCATATTAAGAAGGAGAAGGGTGAAGAAGATGATGGAGCAATTTTTCAAAGGTATTCAAGTCATTCAGTTTCTATACAGAACAAAGTCTATGCATATTCATCCCCAAGTCATTCCTTCCGCAAAGTGGACTGGAGTAGCCAATGGTGGAGTTCGTAAAGCATCAACTGCAGAAGCAAGCCCCAAGGCTGTGGTATATTCTGCTGTGATATCTTGCGGTTATGGCTATCAAGTTCTCATTCACGCCAATGGTAACGTCAGCGGAAAGACAATCCAGTTCTAGGCTAGCTAGTTTAAATCGCATTAGGCCTTGTGGGAGACTGACCAAACAATTACCACCTCTTAAATCCCAATATTAAATGTACTGGAACTTTCATCAGTTTCTTAAAACCTACTCATCTTTAAGGTTATGCTCATCTTCCGACAGGCATGTGCCGCAAACTCAAGGAATATAGTATCCATCCTCACCGATGAATTTAAACTGAATGGTATTGTGAGTAGTCGTATCTATGTATTAGGAAGATCTACAGCTCGATATAAACTGAACATGAGTTGGGGAAGAAAGTGAATGATTGGATTAGGCACCATAGATGACTCATAAGAACACGAAGACCTCCTGAAAACGAGGGCTAGCGGGGCAAACAGAAAAAAATTAACAAATTTTTTTTTTTAATTTTGAATATGCCACTCAATTACGGATAATTTACGGCAAATTCCAGTGCAGGAAGTATTGTTCTAACAGGTCTCTAAATCAGTTTTCGAAAAGTTGCCCCGCTAAGTTCATATGAAGTTAGCGGGGCAAACAGAAAAAAAATTCAAATTTTTTTTTTTAAATTTTGAAATATGTCAATCAGTTACGGATAATTTACGGCAAATTCCAGTGCAAGAATTATTTATCTAACTGTTCTCTTTACTTACTAGTTTTTTGGAGTTTGCCCCGCTAACTTCACATGAACTTAGCGGGGCAAACGATATTTTCTAAAATAGGGCCGCGGCAAATTTTTTTGTTTCACGGATAATTTACGGATAATTTACGGCAAATTACCCAATAGTTTGTTTATTGCTACGTAAAAGTTGTCTTGCCAAGTTCAGAGAGGTGTATTCTAGGCCACATTAAAAAATAAGTCTCTATCTCAATCAGTTGCACCTCAATGGGCTTACCAACCTTACTTTGCATCTTGGTAGTACTGAAGGCCGGCCGCCATAACCTCACCTTTCCAATGCGTATTTCCTGTATGATCTTTATAAATTAACAAACTTTAGTTTGTTTACTTTATTTCATGTTGGTGCATGCAAGCGGCCGTACACAATCGAGGCTGTTCAGTAAACCTTAACGTCGTAATAGCTGATTGTACGTATTTTTGAATTTTTTTTTTCCTTGAATTTCCGATTGAAAACTGTTAGAATTTTCGTTGGTTTTTTGGCCGGAAATGATTATGAAATTTTAAAAGTTTCACCGTTAATGCAAATCTTCGTTATGTACATTATGGCAATGAACTTTACAGTTGAAAATGTTTCACGGTTATACAGAAATTAATTTAAATATGTAACAGATGTACATATATCTATCCGCACAAATCATGACCAACTTAGAAATCAAGAAACAAAACTTCCCCGAATTTTCATAATTTTGTTCGTCAATTTCTTGATTTCGTTCGTGATTTCTTGCATACAACGCATGAAGGAAAATTAGTTTTGTATGAAAATAATACCCAACATCCTTGACCAAAAAATTCTCAAAATTCAGGAGACATTTTTAGGTACTTCTAAATTGAATGAGCGATAAAACTGAGTATTGCAGAATTTTCTAAAAAATTTTTCCGAAATATTAAATGTTTGTTATTATTTTTCCCTGAAGTTTAATTAATTTTCCAGAACTTTGTGTAAAATTTTAAATTTCTTTGTATGTGATTTCGGTTATGGATTATTGAAAACAAATCTTCTGCTTAATTACACTACTATTTTATTGAACACAACTGTATTTGCATACATATCAATGTATTGCATGGCAATTTAGTTAGTCACTATAAATAAATTATGTATATTATGTCATGTACAACAAAGGTGTGTGCACTCAATCACTTAATTTCCATGTCCGTCAGTAAATTGTCGAACGTGTGTAATTACTAATGCATTCATGTGGTAATTACACGATTAAAACGTACAAATATACGACAGACAAATGTATATTAATTTTGTAATTAACGTTAATAACGTAAATAAATATCAGTTACTCATTGTGTGCTTAAAATATTTTCTTATACATATACATATATCCGGTTTTAATGAGAATATAGTTCACGACCTCTTAAGTTTTTTAGGGCCGTGATAAAGATAAACAAACATTCAACCTAAAAGACTACATAGGGACTATCAACTGGTACACAGAGAAAAAGGTTTTTCCATCTACGAATAACATTTTTGCACTTTGACTAACTTTTTAAGTTTGAAATATGTACAATTTTTTAAACATTTTATATATATTTTTTTTTTCATATGTACATATGTATGTAACACCCATATTACGGCGAAATTCTGAATGAGTTTGTCTATTGAATAACGCCTGCCAGTATTTTAGCTTGATTTTGAATAACAGAAAAGTAATAAAGTTTAATGGCAGCACATTATTATAATTTATGTACTCAACATTTATTTTTTTAACCAAAAAATTAACATTAATAATCAAAGCTGTTAGAAATATGTGTAGAAATTAATGAGAGCTTAAATAATAAATAAACTGCGCGAGTTCACTGACCGCT
The DNA here is from genome assembly GCA_951509765.1 of Sphenella marginata. NCBI lineage: Eukaryota > Metazoa > Arthropoda > Insecta > Diptera > Tephritidae > Sphenella > Sphenella marginata. Next base: position 89,954,623 of record OX608080.1, on the reverse strand, counting down.
TTGAACAGGATTTCGATAGTAGCAAAGTTGAGTATTAAATTTGAACAAAATATTTAAAATACAATTTTTAATAATCAAGAGCTCCAAATGTTATCAAAAAGTGCCCCCAGTTGATGAATTGTTTCATGCTGAACATGTTGCGTTTGTGCAAAATAGGCTTTATGGTAACGTATACTGAATAAGTTAGATGATTTATTTTCTAGAGAGAGGAAGAGCTGAGAAAATCCCTTAGGGAAAAACATTTTATACAAATAGTGTGTACAAAACTGCACTTATGCGCTGTAAAAATGTACACTAAAGCCGCCATCCATTGGTTCTATCAAGCGCAATGTCACGCTAAATTCCCACTAGAACGCCCATTAGCAGACTTCAGAAGCAGATCTCGGCACGCTTGAAACCATTTGCTTATCTTTACTATTGCGCTCAACACAGCTTCATACAATTTAAAAGCAATAAGCATACAATTGTGTTTCGTTATCTTAAATAAATATGTTTAGTTTTTTTTTTTTTTTTGAACGAACAATATGTCAAGAGTATTGTGTACTCCTAAAACAATTGGTTTCAAAGCGTTTCAAACGAGCGGCCACGATACCTGATTACCCACGTACGTACTCGTTTGTATGTAAAACTTTAAATCGATTTTTCTGAAAACGTAATTTTCGTCAGTTAGTCAACATTAGAACTCAAAACCTTAACAACCAATCTCTTTGAAAATTTCAACGTTACTTTTTTTTCTATTTTTTAGTAACAGATTAACCGCGATTTTTTGAGCTAAAATCGCATTTTTCACTTCGAAGTGTTGCAAAAAATAGAAAAAATTTAAAAAAAAGAAAACACTTGGTGATTACCTCGAGAAATACATATATCACTTCCAAAATGCATATACACTTTTTGTTTCAAATAATCCGGTAATGATCTATCATGTACACCGCAACACAATTTTTTTGTACGGCTATGTTTTTGGAGATTCTCCGTAAGCGGCTTATTTATAAATATTTTAAATTGAAAAATTTGTCTTACATACCTAAAAAGTTGTACAACAATATCTAATTAAATTTAATTAAATCACATTATTCATTTCCCCGCGAAAAATTCAGCAAAATTTGTTTTTTTTAACCCTACCTCTTCCTCCCCTTAAATGTGAACAGCTGTAAATATTTTTTAGGCGGCGACTACCAGAAAAAAAGCGTTTGAAAGCCACTGGTGTTAATGGGTTTAGAAACCATTTTGATCAAACCTGTTCCTGTACTCAAACCTTAAACTATTCTGGCTAAAATCCATGTTTATTCAAGAAATAAAAGCTTGTAAATTAAAGAAAAATTTTAATATCGTTGCATATTTCAAGGGGCATTTTTGTTCTTTTTTGTTTCCTGAGGACGTAAAAACATTTTATTTATTTAGATTTGTCTTAGGAGACCCTTAAGGAATGAATAAATTTCCGGGCAACGCTTCCCCAGAATATTTTAACCATCTCACGATCGACCAAATAATATTTTAATCGAAATTTAAAAAAAAAAAAAATCTGGTTAAAACATTTTAGATATTTCTTCTTCTGTAATTTTACCATATGAAGGGCACAGAACCAAAAGGATCTAAGTGACTTTTTTTTTTAAATTGAGTAATTGTATATTGAAATATGGTATTTATTTGTTGGCAAAGAGATCCGAGTCATTTCGGACATTGTAGTGCCATCTATTTCCCATACAATAAGCGCCCTACCCCGATTTTAAATACAATTTTCAAAAGGCAGCACACTTTAAACTTGAATATCTCAAATCAATTTCGGAGTCACTTAGATCCTTTTGGTTCTGAGCCCTTCATATGCTCCCGAAAACTTTTTGTCACGTATGGTTGAGTTAGATTTACATGATCGATGGTGGAAAAGCAATTTAAAGAGGATTCAAAACTGGCTATGCATTTCCTATGTGATAATTTTAGTTCTGTTATTTTATCTGAAAAAAGGTTGAGGGACATTTTTAGGCACTCAAACTCGCGCGTCCTTTGAATTCACAAAATAACGAAACATGCTAAACCATCCCTTTTAATCATTATTGCGTGAGAATAAAATTTTACTGCAGAAACTAGCGCAGGTGGAAAGAAAATTCAAAATTGCGTACAGGGTGCGGTGTGCGGTGGAGGCACTACATGTATTCGCTCATGCGCGGTTAGCCGCCAAACTGCCCGCAATGTTTCGCAGCTGTTTTGTATGGCTGAAGTGAACAGAAGTAATTTTTATTTTTTTCGTTGGTTGTCGCAACTTCGATTGCAATAACAAAGAGCGTTTTCCAGGCTTCATAGCACGCACGCAACAAACAAACAACCAGATCATAATTAAAACTTCAATTGCCCACTAACAAATGAATGTAATTTACCTAGACCAGTGGTGCACTAGTGAGAGACTGGTGTTGGAATGTTTGAGGTCAGAATGCACGCATGAAACTTTTACTAGTTACTTGCAGTAGAGTTGTGACTTTAGTCGTATATGGTAAGTTTATGTATGCCGCCTCATTTAGCTCCAAATTAAGTCCTTTTTAGGTGTTACCTTACCCTTCCGAAAACTTTTTGAAGCATTAAATATTTGGGTAGCGAGTGAGTAGAGCACTCGACTATGACACGAAATACGTCAACTCAAAAGGTTGGTAAAAAGTGTCTTCTATTGCTGGTTAAAAGTCCAGAACGAAAGAAGTCTCAGCCTCAGCTTCAAGTTTTTAACAGTGTATCCGAATATATAACCACCTACAAAACCAATACTCAATGGAGTTCTGCTTGTAAACTTTATATTTCAGTGTTCCAGCAAGTGATTGGAAGTACATATGTACATACATACATCAGTAGTGAGTTGAGTTGTTTGGCCAACCAGTCGAAGTTCGCATTTTCCCATTGACGCTTTTTTTATGGGTTGTGGAAGCATTGGTTTTATTCGGTTAGTTGATTGCGTATTTTCCTAGCGCATATGTACAACAACAATAAGCAATTATTTATAATGGTATTGTTAGTCAACGCAATAATAATTACGAACGTAACGTCTGCGGCTTGCGAAATTTATATTTATGAAGGTCTCTAGCTCATACGTAAGTGTCAAAATGGCCAGCGCAGGTGGTAAAAATTGGCTTCAATGCTCTACGGAAATATTTGTTACTAGATTTAATGATGGTATCTTCAAAGTATCTACAGTTAATGTACAGTATTGCGCAAAATATCTAATGTTAGGCCAATTTCCGTACACTGTAAAAAATTGAATTTCACCAAACAGCTTTTTACCTTTTCACTTTCCTAATTACATCACGCAGTCTAGTTAGTTCGTGCCTCGTCTAGAAGAATACGATATCGGTTTGTTTCTCACCGCAACACAAAAATTTCTTAGGGTCGCGTTTGCAAGAATCAAATTCAGTTTTCAATTTTTTTTTTTTTTTTGACTGCAAGAGGAGTCACTTTGACACAAGCAAATTACAAGATCTTACTAACTACTTAGTTAAACAATTATGAATCGAGCCTCGTTTGGAAGTATCAAATTGACAATGACATCGAGAGAAAAAATATAATTCGGTTCTATAATAAGAGCTAAACTGCCTTTTGCTCTCAAGAGCAATTATATTCTTGGAGTCTATAATATTTTAGAAAAATCAAGCCACATTGTACTCGGATTTGACCTCAAGAGAAAAATTATGCTTCGGATCTTTTGGACCAAAGCCCCTCTATGCTTGAAGTAATCAGAACAACTTTTTTTGCATCCGACTTCAAGAGAAAAAGGCTTGACAATCAATGAATCAAACCAAACAGCCTTTTTCTCTCAAGGGAACAATTGTAATTCGAATCTCGTATGGAAGAACCAATGCGTATTTCGTTTCTAAGTTCAAGAGAAAAATTAACAGCCGATTTAGTTAATTAAGATTCTTAGAAATCTCTTAAGAACATTCCACATTAAAGGTTTATTGTCAGAAAACGCGAGTAAATCCGGAAGGTGGATCCTACACTTTTTCACAAAACCTTTCAATGACATACTCAAAGCCTCAGACTGCGAAATTGGTATATGATAGCTTGAACGCCACACCAGACGTCGTGTATTTGACGCACTTAAGGCTTGGCACCTTATCGAACACTTCACACGTGTTGCAACATAAGAAACTGCGTAGAACAATAATATTTCTGACACATTTTTTCTCCCAACACATGTTTTACAAAATAAACATCCGCTATCTCTTCCCCTATGAAAATTCTATATTTATCGCATTTTGTGCACTTATTTGGGTTCATTCAATATTTATTACTTTAGATCTTTTTACCGTTTCGATGTTTACCTTCCGCTGTGTCAGTCCTCTTTTCTGTGATGAAATGCGTGCGTAGCAAATGGTCATTAAGACCGTCTGGCTGATAATGTTTTCAATAAATAAGCATTAGAATTTCCAACACATGCTGGTATTGTTGTTGCTTTTCTATGCTTTTTGTGGCAAGCAAAGATAGTAGATCAATTTTTTTTGTGTTTTCACTAACTACTTTTATTTGAATAGAACCCGGCTACTCTTAGAATCAGAACGTATTAATGTCCGTTTCAAAGCAGTTCTCGATAGTTCCAGAGAACTTGCAGATATGGTTTAAGTTTTTTTCCTAGTAAAACTTACGGGAAGTCCTAACGTAATCGATCGAAACCAAAGGATATTTCAGTTAACTCAGCTCCAAATCTTGATATTTTTTAATATTGAGGCTGGAGAAGGCACACAAAAGTCTCTCTCAGAGTACAACTCCGACAGCAAGTCTGTCCCTCTTTGACCACTCTAGTGATCAGCAACGTTTCGGCGGTTCAAAGCCAAATAAAGAAAAAAGAACTTAAAGCAAATATAAAAGATTTCTGTTGGTATGCACCCAAACCAGTTGGATTTTTAAGTGCTATTAAAAAAAAAAAAAAAAGGAATTTAATTTTCACTTATTGCTCGCTTTCCTAAGCTATACAATTTACAACAACAGCCAACACAAACTCGATTATATGAGTCAAATCTTTTGTGAATGCCGAATTCAATTTAATGAAATTTCAAGCAGTAAGCATTGCTGCTCAGTTGGAATTTTGGTATATCAATTTCTCATTCACTGACAATCCAATGTGAGCTTTTCCACGTTATAGCAAATTCATGAGGCGAAGAGAGCGTACACCTTTGTATGCGTTTATTTACGAGGGAGGAAAACGGTTTAATGTTTTTATGCCTTTTTTATTCAAGAATAATTACTACCAACGCCCCAGATTTGGAGTGGCATGTTGAAAGTAGAAAAAAATAGAGCTTTTCTCGGAATGTTTGTCATCTGGCCTAGGTTCAAAGTTCACTGTTTCGAGCCAGCGTCATAGCCAGCAAAGTCGATCTATGTAGGTGCTAGACACACTTTTCAATCATTTGACAAATTCACCTCTGCTAATACAACAACAACATATGGCATATCTAGCCACCGCTGATTAATCGGATAAGCTAAAAAATGATTAATTAGGAACTGGGAGATGATTAATTAGAAACTGATTAATCGGATTAAGTGGGATGTGATTAGTAAGGAACTAATTAAGCTGATTAATTGGGCCATGATTAATTGTAAAATTAATCAGATAATTTGATTAATTAAAAACTGATTAATCTTATTAATTGAGTTTTGAGGGATTTAATTGGGTTAACAAGGCGATTCTGTGCTCTTGATAAATTTGTCAATCTTGATAAATATGCAGGAAAAAAATATTTTCATCAAGTGTTTTGAATTCTGCGTCAAAAATAAATTATTAAAAATTAATTTGAATAAAATAAAATTTGGCTTTGACGCAAAATTCAAAAACACTTGATAAAAATATTTTTTTCCTGAATATTTATCAAGATTGACAAATTTATCAAGAACACAGAATTGGGCGGTAAGTGTAAATAAAAACTGGTTAGTCTTATTAATTGAGTTTTGATTAATTATAAACTGAATAATGCACTGAAAAAAAAATCTACAGTAAACGGCCGTCAAATTGATAGTAAACCCTGTCATTTTTCGTCCAACAGTGGGTAATATAAATTTTGAAAGTGAGCCCCTATCATTCTTCGAATATACTATCATATTGACATGAATTACTGTAAATTTTAAAGTGGACTCATATCATTATGCAAAAATCACATGTTTTTACTGCCAATTTTACAGTAAATACTGTAATATTTACAGTATTACCATCAATCGCTTGAAAGTGGTTTTGATATGTTACTTTCAATGTGCACTTTCAACTTTTTTATTTCTGTGTGTGATTAATTGGGTTATGAGTAAATATAAACTGGTTAATCGGTGTAATTGACTAACTAATAAGAAACTGATTAATCGGATTAGCTGGATTATGATGAAGACATGTATAGATTTCGTATTTTCCAACTTGTATTCTTGTTAGCTAAGTTTAAAGATGTAAACTGAAAAACACGCCTCTCTTCAAAATTGCATTCAAAGAAATTCAAGATCTACCCTCGTAAATACTCATATGCATGCCTCTATGTACAAATTCAATGTGCGTCTGCGAGACCAACAACAAGTTGTGAATATTTCTTTTGTAAATTTTATTACAAGCCAGCGAACCATGTACGATTTGTTTGTTAAATTGTTATTGCTTTAGCTCCGTATCACTTTTATTATTTTTGTTTTAGTTTTTCTCTTTTCTCAAGCGAAAGAAAGAGCGTGTGTGTTACTGATAATAAAAAAAAGACCTTGTATTCGCACAATGAGTCATCAGAGTAGTTCATGGAGTCATTAATATGATATGAATATATGTATGTAAGTCCATGGAGTACAATACAGAGTCAGCCATAGATATAAAGATCGGTTCATAGTAAATTGAGACTCACATTATGGTAAACAACTCAGTTGTGGTACGCTTGTTTCAAAAATTGGTAGTAGGCATCTGTTTACAATACATGTCTCACTATGTCACTAAAATTTGAGCTTATTATATTCCCATTTCAAAAAGTTATAACCAATGGAATTGGCTCAACGAAAACTAATTGTGCACAAATTTGTTGAAAATCCTACAATGTCGGTAACAAAGTTGGCTAAAGTGTTAAAGCTTCCAAGAAGTACAGTTTTTAGGGTTGTGAAAAGATACAAGGAGACATTGAGCGTTAATAGAACCCAAAGAAATTATGAAAATCCTGGTACAAGAGACCCGCGTTTGCAAAATAAAGTATTGCGTGCACTGAAGAATAACCCCGGGTTGTCAGATAGTGATATAGCCAAAAAATTCGCAACCTCAAAAAGTACAGCGCGGCGAATACGTCTAAGAGGGGGACTGAAATCATATCGTGCTATAAAATATCCAAATCGGACAGACAAGCAAAACTGTGTATCAAAACGTCGCGCTCGTTCATTGTACGACAAAGTTCTAACCACCTTCAAAGGGTGCATTGTAATGGAGGATGAAACATACGTAAAATTGGACTTCAATCAAATCGAAGGTCGCAAATTTTATGTTGCATCACAGCGTGGAGGTGTAAGCGCCAAATAAGTATAAAAAAGTCGACAAGTATGCAAAGAAGGTGATGATTTGGCAAGCTCTTTGCAGCTGTGGTTTGAAAAGTAGAGCGTTCACTATAGTTGGTACAATGACGTCCCAAATTTACATAAAAGAATGTCTTCAGGAAAGGTTATTGCCTTTCATACGATATCATCATTCACCCGTAAAGTTTTGGCCGGATTTGGCAACAATTCATTATTCAAATGCGGCTTTGAATTGGTACAGAGAGAATAACATAGATTTTCTTCCAAAAGAGCTCAACCCACCTAATTGTCCAATGCTTCGTCCAATTGAGAAATACTGGGCTATTGTCAAACTTAAACTAAGAAGGAGTGCAGGAGTGTTAATTGGAGCTGAAAAAATGTTGCATAAATGGAACCATTACGCTGCACAAGTCAATAGAGCATCTGTGCAGAAGCTAATGTCGTCGATCAAGAAACACACCCGAAATTTCATTCGCAATGCCATAGAATAATTTGTCAATTATTTGGAGCTTGAAGATAGATAATTTATTATTAATAAAAGTTGAAAAAAACAAAGTTCAGCGTTGCCATTATTGTGCTAGAGAGGGTTATATGAGTCCCAATTTACTATGAACCGATCTTTATACATATATCTATACGAAAAAGAGACATTCGATGCTTTTGCACAATTTTCTATTGTTCCAACACTGACGACAGTTGATAACAAATGTTGCATGTTGCAGCAAATGTAGCGCAACGCACAGTAACAATAACAACACTCATGACTATCATGACGACAGTGGCTATACATAGTAGAACGAAAACGTAAAATAATATCAAAGTCAGGGAAATGCAATGTGACATATTGACGTCTATGACAGTTTTATGGATGTTTTGGCAGACACTGTAGCTGGGAAATATGTTAGATAACAAACTAAAAGCTTACATTCCTGCGTTGGGGGTAAATGACCCGTAACGGCAGAAGAACTGACAATACTTAAGAGATTTCGATTTAAAACGATGTAGTGGACACAGCAACGTTCTGCAATTCTCAGAGGGTTACATGTTTCGTTATAATCAGACCGAGGTAACATTTCGCTACGCTGCAAAAGTGGCAACCATAACCGGCTTACCCTGCAACCCCATAGAGTGAGAGCCAACAAAATCTACGTAGTACTTTAGGTTCGGGACTACATAGCTACGAGATGGCTAAGAGTTCGGTATCTAATAAAAATCGTCCTTCAAAAAGAGGATTAATCTTAAAAAAATGTTTGAAAAAGCTGGTTAAATTATGCCGATGGTAGATATGTCTGTCATAGGAGGCGGCTAAGCTCCTCTGAGGTCAACGAAATCGTTTACAAAACAGTCGGGCTAGTACTGCAAGGTTTAGTACCCATACTGTAACCATATCTTTCCTTTGCATTTTAACCTGGGTTCATAGAGCTCGAAACACTCAGATTACTCTTGGAGAAGTATACTCGGTGGGTTACCGACCACTACCAAAGGCGGACCTCGTTTTTAAAATACTTTTTATGTTACATGCCCCGTCACTTGAAGCTGGATCTTTCGGTACTCATAGTTCAACGAATTAAAATTCATGGGCTACGTTGGGTAAAAAATGTTTTGAGAGTGAATGAAGATGCGCCCCAGAGGTAAGGTATAATACGGTATTCTTATCAGCACAGCACAAACTGGTGGAAGTAGAGAAAAAGTGAAATCAACACAGAAAGGAAATAGACGTTGGAACAACTTGAGATTTTTGCTCCATCCAGACGGGAAAAACCATTCAAAATCTCACTACTCAAAATCAACCTCGTATGTGCCGATGAAGCAATACCTAGATACTTGAGCTATCCGGCTGTGCATTAACGCTTTTTCTCAGAAATTTTTATTTTTTTTATGCGTTTGCCGTTCTGGGCGAATAGAAGACTAGAGGAAATCTTATCTAATTTCCGTTACAATACGATCGAGATCTACGCACGAGTATGTGTGCGTAATAATAGTTATTGTTTCATCAACTTCCATAGCCCATCTAGACAAGGAAATTCGAATTCTTTTTGTTTTGTTGTTGTCATTGCTGACACATCTGCACTGCATGCTCGCTGCTTTTAGTTATTTGCTGTTAGCTGTCAGGGACAGGAAATGTGGCAATGACTGTACTCATGTCACGTACAGAGAATAATACTCAAAAGATGCGCATTCATCCGTTAGCATTTTGCACGCAACAAAGCCATCAATGGCAACAACCGAAACACAAATGAAAGAATAAATCCCAAAAAGAGACCAACAGAGTTTCCTATATTTTGCTGTAATGGTAGCGAGCAGTGGCAATATACTGCAGAAAGCGCTTTGTAGGAGAACTTTTGCGAATCGACATATGGGACGAATGATTGTGTCTCACGCGTTGCTGATTGATTTGTTTTGATATTTTTAAATTTCTACGAAAAAATGTTGTAGGTAGTTATAAGGAACACGCAAATCTCATAAACATTTCTGGCAATGTGAAAATAATTTTCCTACGTTTTCTCTTTTCCTCACTCTAATTTTCGCTTCTTCTTTACCATTCGATCTATCTGTCGCTTTGAATCTGTCGAGAATGACGCCGAGATGAAAGTTTAAGCCACACTCCATTTAACAGTAGTAAGGCTTGAAAGCAGGATCATTTAAATTTTACCAGGATTCGTCTTAGGTCCTCTTTAACGTAGCCCGTCCGCCGCGAGGCCTTTTGCTGTCTTAAGTAGCCCGCCCAAAAATTGTAAATGTTTGAAAGTTGCCATTAGGCCTACATATTTAGTCGGCTTAAGTAATTTCAGAAGTAAGGTGTTCACCAAGGCGAATTCATTTCAGCTGATAGCAACTTTTTCCCGAATTTTCCCGATTCTACAACTTTCGTCGCAGTAGGAACATTGACATTAGACCTATGAATTACAAAAATAAATATATTATAAAATTATATAGAATGTATTTTGGTAACTGGGCTTGCTTTCACTTTGTATTGAATTCGCCTTGGTGTTCACCATTAGGTGTACAGGTAGATATTATATAAGGGACAATTTTTGTGTTGGGTAAATCAATATTTACTGCTTATAAGCTTGATTGAAATTGAATTTATTTTGTATTTATTTAGTTGCAAATTCAGTGTGACAGAAAATAGTCAAAAAGCAACAAGAAGACCAAGACTATGAGGGACCCGTGTCTATACTGCTTGACTGAAAATTTTTAAGTGTTAGTGCACTCGGCGGTCCTCGTGCTACAACCACTTGCATTCGACTGTCGTCGTGGCTCTTTGGGCGGGCTGGTTTTTACCTAATCAATGCCGGCAGAGACACAACGTCCATCGAATGCAGTCAAGCTTGCAATCTAGTCACGGGTCCCTTTATAAAACAATGGGCAAAAATTAAATGGAAAAAGAAAATTTAAGTTGACTTAGATGCCATGATAAGCAAATATCTACATTGATACTTGTATATTTGTGTATGTATGTTTATTTGTTTCTGTATTAAATATTCTGTAATTGTAGTTTCCAGAGGAAATTGGCCAAACAAAGGTTTCTGCTGCAATATCAAACATACAAAGGGAATGTGTAATAGGTCAAACGGCACGGAGAAGGCTTTCCAAATATTATTTTGACATAGGTAAACATTCCTATATGTAAACGTAAACGGAGCATTGGATACAAGTTGATCCTGATCTACGATCACTTTGGCATTTGACAAAAGTTATACCTTTAGCCCTCCCAATATCATCATCCATCCCATTGAGTAACTATTGACGGAGTGAAAGTATTCGAAGCGGCACAGAGTCCACTAGTCGGTTAATTGGTAGTCAGAGAACATGATAGACGGATTTGTTCCTGACATATTTTAAAACGACGTTAAGCCAGAGGTTAGTGGATATTTGGAAGTCCCTAAAGTCTTCGTATTCTGTTACGAGTTTTGTCGACGGAAAGAATAAAGGTTTTCCATTTCAAAGTGCAGGTCGTTATAGATCATTATCATTAATCCAGCAAAATACATGGCATTTAAATGCCGAAGACCTCAGAAAATACGTAATTAGAAAGTCATTTAAGAAATCTGGAAAAACTCCTTTTGAAGTGTAGTGCCAGTTCGTTGAAGCCAATGTGGATATTGGCTCAAATGTCTTGAAAGGCTTCAACGAACATAAGGTTAGCTGAGCCCTCAGTACACCAAGCATATCTAAGCCAAAAGAGAAATTATATACTCACCGCTACGGGTTACGGGTTTAGAATATGCCCGATGCAGAGGCGACTTATGTGCACAAAGGTAATGGCGTGCAGCTCGATCTACCGATATGATGTCTCTTACCTCTCAATACCTATTTTCTCCATTCTTCTCCATCCACGCTACCACGACAGCCGGGCAGTAACGCAAGGGAGTACCGGAGCGTACCGGGTTCATATCCCACCAAGAATTGTCAATTCGACAACAGTCCCAAAAGCTTAGGGGAGTGTTTTGTCGCTAATACAACAATAACAACAGAAATTATATACTAGAGTTTTCTGAGATGCCTACACTATAAAGGCAACAGATCCCACTGTCGATGAGCTTTCGTATAGAGGACTTGGAATCATTAAACATGCACAGGGATGGAAACGTTGGAACGACGGTGGTTCCACCTACTCCAACTCCAGATACAAAGAAAAATGAAGCAACTTTAGAACTTTGAAACTTTACTATTAGATTCAGATATGGGTCATACATAGAAACCCTCAGAAGACCCGGGTGCGCTCATAAAACATTTAGATAAAGACTAAAACTTCGAACCACACATCGAAATCTCGTACACTCTTGTTAGCAGCAGATACGAAAAACCCCACAACGAACAAATTACACAAATTACTGCTAATATGTGTATCTAAACATTGCTACATAAACATGTACATATGTAATAAGTATATAAGGTGATTTTTGTATGTATAACATGAACTGTCACAGCGGTGAATATGTTGCTTATTTGAATGCTTGGCTGATTGCCTGTTCACTTGGCCGGCAAGCGACTCATTTACACAGCCGGCGTCCGTCCAACTGCAAAATAAACACTATAATATACCGCCGAGGTCAATGTCTCGATCTTGTGGTGCTCTCTGAAAGCCAGAGAAATGAATAAACTTACGTATAGGAGCACACATAATCAAACAGAGTACATACATATGTATGTACCCTGCAGGAAAACGGCAAATTAGTCAGAAAATAGTAGATGATAAGTGAAATTGCCTAACTCATCGCAAACTAGTCATAAAAGAGTGAATATGTACCAAAAAAAATTTTTTTTTAAATATTGAACTACGATTTTTTGATATATTTTGACACGGTGTAAGAGCATCACCATGTTCAAAATAACAATCGTTTATAGGGGAAAAAGTAGTTGGCAGAGTAGTGAAAGGTTAAATCAGAAATCCTAAAATGTTTTTCAGAATAGTCAATTGCAGTTCAGCAGGTATAAAGTGTACCTACCTCAGAGTAATCAGTTTTACTTTAAAAACCATACATTCTGAACTATGATAGATTATTCTAAAGTACTATTTACAGCTGCTGAAGTACCACTGACTGTTCTGAAGTGCATTTAAGGATTTCTGAAGTAAAATTTAATATTCTGAAATACATTTTATAAATACTGAAATACAATTGACTATTCTGAAATTAATTTTAGGCTTTCCCGAAGTTAATCTGGCTTGTCTGAAGTAACTTTCATGAGTACTGAAGTACATCGGGAAAAGGTTTAGGTATTTTAAGCAACTTTCTAACCAGTTGGTTTGACTGCAGGGAACATGTGGCAACATAATATTTGTATGTATAGCATGATGGCTTTCAATATTCATACATAGTAAGGGGATTCACAAAGCTGTCATATCAAGTCATATCGTCATATTGTCATAACTGTTATCACAGTCATAAACATTTTGTTGCTACCTTCCATGCTGTATGCGTACTAAACAGATACAACTCTGCACGGTATGTTTATGGCTCGCTGTATTTGGTCAGCTGTTTTGTTTACCTTCTTATTTCATTTCTTATTTTTTAGCTGCGAAATTCAGATTCCCTTGGCATGTTTAATGTTTTCGGACGATCAGCTGATCAAAATGGAAAATATCACTCAGATTTACAAAGGTGTGCTCACAAGTGTTATACATTTGTGTTGTATTGTTATATGACATATGACTTTATGACACCTTGTGAATCCCCTAAGTACGTATGTATGTAGCGTAGTTTAGCTCTTAAATGCTTGTGAATGTTAGTTGTGAAATAAACAGCAGTTTTGTTGTTATTAGCCAAAAAGCGTTTAGCCTTTAATTGATAAGTTAAACAGCTGTGCAGTCACAACCGGTTTTATGAAGTTTTAAGGTACATATTTATTTCGGTTCTTTCAAGGTTCTATTTAGGGACCTTAACTATTATTAGTTTTCTTATAAAGCTCGATTTTTGAAAATTGTTTTTAATAAAAATCAACAATAAAAAGCATCTTTTTCTATTAGGGATGTGACTTTATTTGTTTTGTTTTTTTGATCGAAATAAAAACATTCTAAAATTCTGTTTTTGATCGAAAATAAAACTTATTATTAAGCTTCCTCTAAGAATGAAAGCATAGATAGCTGCAAACTTATGATTCTAATAGTAAATTGCATAACAACGCAACCAAAGTCGCACAGGTCCTAGATAATATTCATAGAGAGAGAGAGAGACAAGAGTCAATCTAACCCAAATTGGAACTGTGTTCTGCAATAGGTTAAACTTTTAGCTATAGAGATTTTGCACATTAATGCCCGACATGCAGCTCACTCCTTAAGGATACAAATCAGGCTCTTCTAACAGTAATCCCACACTAATTCAATGTATTTTTACTTTAGATGTTGCCGGCCAGAATTTGAATTTGGATACTATATTTTTTTGAGAAAAAAAGTTATAAGTTCAATACATTAGTTAACTATCTAACCACGAGTTCAATTGTATTTCGATAAATCAAACTGATCGAAATAAAAAAAAATGCTCTCCTGGTAATTTTGTCCCCTGACACAAATTGGCGCAGAGAGCTTGATTGGGTTAAAAATTGAATAGAGTAAAAACACCAAATTCAAGATTTAAAAATGTGGTAGCACACGGAAAGAAAACGGAATGTCAAAAACAGCTGTAAAAATATTTAGTATTTAAAATATTTTCACTATTTCCAAATTTTTAAATTTTTTGTTACAATTCGTATTTGTATGGTTCAAGATAAATTCCAGCGGTTGGGAGAAGTGCGTTTGGCTATAACTACTACTTTCACTATTTCCTCTTATGCTGCTCCCAGTGTATGAATAAAAACCACACACCGGTTTTTCATAGCAAATTTTAATTTCATATCTTTTATAATTTTAAAAGTCGAAATACGTACTTTAAATTGACAATCAGCTGTTTTAAGTTATCGGACCGACAAATTTTAAAGGTTGGATTGACTGCCTGTTAAATTTGTCGACGGAATAAATTTAATGGGCACCACTGAAACAAAATTTTGTTCAAAGAAGAAATAAATTTTAGCAGGCAGTCAAGAAGACGGCCCTTAAACTTTTTGGTTCTTATAAAATGGTTTAGAGTCAGAAAACTAACGCCATCCGTTACCATGTACAAGGGAAGAGGTTCAAAATAATAGAAATTTTCGCCAAAAAAAAGCACGGAATATGTGGTGAGAATAGAGAAGAATAGAAAAGAAAGTACGAGATGAGAAATGAAGATTTCACAAACTTTCGGATCCTGTCAGGTATGCTAGCAGTTCACAAGCTGTGAGTAGATTCTCGTCGATTTGTTAAAACGCTTGAAAAACTAAGAAGAATCTCTGTCATTGCTACTAAACAAAACAATCTTCAACGGCTTTCAGGTAGCTGCAACATTGCACTTTCCTTGGCATAACTGACTGAGTACTACTGCTGTGCGCTCTTAACCTGTTTGTAGAGTTGCCAATAATTGTGCCAATGTGCTTCCCCCCTACCCTATGTTTGTATGCACATATACTCGTAAATAAAAATGTTTACAAATATAGAAAGCTTGCATACCATTTTTTACCCAAAACAATTGCACTCAAGTCTGCTTTAGAGGCATCTTATTTTTCTCCCTTTTCCAAGCTTCTTTGTTTTCAGTTTTACACTCAAATACGAGTAATCAATACAAACATATGCTTTTATATTTACTTTGATTATGTGTGCATTAGGGTTGTCAACATAGAGAGACGCAGTTCTTAAGTTTCGAGCATATGAACTAATTGATCCTTTATGAATGGGCTATAGAGGTTGTGCTAGCTTAAGGGGCATGATCTATTGTGCTTCTTTCGGCTCATTACTAAGGGTTTAGAACCAAATGGATCTAAGTGATTCCGAAATTGATTTGAGATAGTTATTCAAGTTTAAAGTTAACTGCCTTTTAAAAATTATATGTAAAATCTGGGTAGGGCGTTTATTGTATGGGAAATAGATGGCACTATAATGTAAGAAATTACTCGGATCTCTTTGCCAACAAATAAACTCCACATTTCACTATACCAATATGGGTATAACTCAATTTCAAAAAAAAATTTCACTTAGATCCTTTTGGTTCTGAGCCCTTCATATGTGAAATCTTTGTATATACATATGTATTTAATTACCCTCCCAGGGGTTTTTCTTCATATGATAATAATACTAATAATAGTAGAAGTAATAGCAGAAGTAAGAATCAGTCCCTTTGGTTTAAAGTTGTCTGGGACATATTGATCTAGTAGTGCCAAACGTGTTAAGGACAATGGCATCAATACCTTCATGTAAAAGATGCAGTCCTTGGCCTTACAAGAAAAAATTCACCGGTAATTCAGGTACGATAGAACCGGTTGTTTTAGGAATGGCGTTCAATTGTTATTCTACGTATGTACATGAATCCCAAACATGATTGTTGCAATGTAGAAGGGTTTCGCACACAAGATATCTTCAGTATTGTTAGTTCTTTTAGGACAAAAATCAAAAACATGTACATCCCTAATGGGCATACGGTAATATTCTGTGTTTGGTTACTGCGGTTCGCTGTGTTATTAACACAATTCCTACCCATTGTCTTTCTTATCGTTTTTTCATATTATTTCTTCTTGAAGCGTATGATTCATTCTCTTCCCTGAAGAAGTACATGCACATATATACATACGAGTACATATATACATAGGTATTTGATGTTCCCAACTTTATCATTATGCCGGTATGTACTAAAACCGGTTTTGGGTAGGAAATATTGGTTTTCCTCTTTTCGATTTTGTTTTATGCTTTTGTTATTTTCATTTGTTGAACTTGAGTATTTAATAAACAATGTTACTTTGTCGTCGTCTTCTTAGCTAAATCGGCGGTGGTGAATTAAGCTCGTTAAGAAAATCAAAACTTGATTATCCTCCCTACCACCCCTACTATACTCCTCATGACGTATAAAAGTTTAACCTATACAACATTCGGACCGAAGTTGAGCCAGAGTGACTCGCATATCTCGACAAAAAGTTGAAGAGAGCTCTAACTCAGAATTTATCTGGAGATCTCACCCTGCTTTTTGTCAAAGAACGTGAAACCATAGGAAAATCCCTATCTCGATTTCCGAACCAAATTAACTAGCAATCACAAACCTCGGTCGCATGCCAAAATCTGTTTCTCATTTGCTTTATGCTAAATTACAGAGTTTTCGCACATAGTCTGAGATATCATAGGCTTCAAAGAAATTATGAGACATTCTTTAGAACTTGGCTGAAAAGGGGTTTTATGATGTTGCTAGAAAAAAGTTTTCTCGCAAGATACATATGTATGTACATACATACCCTGCAAAAAATAGTGTGACTAATCTCTAAAACGAGCGATCCGAGATTGATTCCTTTAGTCTACGGTTGGCTACAATTCAATTTGTGTAGCATGCACATAGGGGTGTAAGTATGTATCTTTTAGTTTTTGTATCATACTTATAGGAGTTGAAAGCACCCGTTTGGCTGGAAAGTGAATTAGTCCTTTCGTATCCGTTCGGGTATAAACGGGTACAATTAACTAGTATCTCCATAGGACATTCTCAAACAAATGTGAACAGTTCAGACCAATGTGAACAGAACGGATATCTGCGACTCCTCCCAGCCCGATCGTATATTAATTACATTTTTTGCAGGGTATACACATTCACTGATTACACAGGCCGACAAAATGAGACCACATAGGATCTTAAAGAAGAAGTCTTTCTCTTACGAATGGCGTTGAGTTTGCTCAAGATAGAGCAATGTGTTCTAAGAGAGATGTGTTCTACAGCATCATACCTACGTTAATTCAGTGGTTTTTCAGCTATAGGAAATTTAGCAAATTTAAAAAACTTTAAATTGCTCTATTAATTTCCAGTCAGTTTTAAAGGCGACGTATCACAACGTCAATAGAACTCATGTCACTGGGCTATAATCATAGTCGTTTTAGTTAAAATCTTTACTTAACTTAAAAAGTCTCTTAAAATGTTTGTCAATCATAGCCATAGTTCCCTTATGCCAAAAAAATAGGTTGGTTGGTGGTATGAAGCCATTTTTTGTGTTTTGCAAGATTACCTTGTGTCAACTATTGTATTCACAAACCAAAGCATAGTTGTTGAAATAAGAGAAAAAATCGAAACCCAAGTTTGAAGTAAGCGTTCTGCCATCGCACAACCATAGACACAAACCGTGATTTTAAAATGTCCAAATTACGACTTCGTCATTTTAAATTTAAAACTCCGTAGAATGTGTTTTCAGTGGCCTATGAAAGACATGAAATCTGTGGCAATAAGGCAAAACTACCAAAGTAATTTTTTTGCAGGGTGCAGAGAAAGACTTCTCTGTCGTTTATATATAACCTCTAAAATAGGCAAAAACGGTGTTTTTTGAACATTTAGGTTAGGATATTTCAAAATCGTGATAGAGCAATTCTAAGTCCAGATTTGAGTTCAGCGCATCGAAAACCTTTAGGAAAGTATGGTCTGGCTTATGATCAAATTTCTTGTCGGCCTGTGTTATCTAAATTTTGAGCATAATATCTAGTATAATATTGAGTTCAAAAATAGTTTGTTCAACTTACCATTTACGATGATAATGAAAATGATCGACACGAAAATTAGGTTTAATCCACATTTTGATGACATTATTGTTTAACAACAGCAACAACAAAAAAGTATTTATGCAAATATTTTGAATAGCCGTTCATCAACACGTTTTTAACACACGAACTAGTAAGGAAAATACACAAAAGCACCGGCTTAGTATGAACTTCTTTTGCCGACAAAAATGCGGTTAATTGGTTGACGTTTGATGTCCTTTTGGGATTTTTGGTGGTTTTCGAATTTCGAAACAAACGCTACAATTTGTTTATTTACAGGATACCATGGACCGTAACTACAGCTATGGACGCGGCTCAGAGTCGACTGTAGAAATGGAATTGAATTCAACCGTTGTTTATACTTATGTAAAACGCCAGGATTACGCTTTTGTTGGTAATGCGGTTTCAAGGCTAAACGGCGTACTATTACGATTGAAAAATTTCCACCATACAACAGGCAACGCACCGAAAATTCCCACAAACACAATGACACAATGACGCGCACTGAATGGGACTGCATGCGGTGAATGAAAAGGATGAGGAGGTGGGATTGTTTACATATGGAATCTTATTTGTAGTCGTCAGTGGTGCTATAAATTCGAAAATGGGCTAGTATGGCATTTGTTGCTTTGGCAGTCACACTGGCGCGCGTGTTGTGTTGTTTATCAGACGTGGGCCGCTTTTTCTGTGGCGGGTTTTTCTTTCCGTTTTTGCTCTAGTTTGGCAAATAGGCAGTGTAAAGGGATAACCGCGCTCGTCGCTCCTAGGTTTTCAACCACATGGTATGTACTATGTCGCTGTATTGAGGTATTATCACAAAGCGCTCGAATCAATGTGGGTTTCTTTTTTTTTTGTCTTCACGCGTGTCACGAATTTAGCCGACTAATGGCTCCATTGCTGGAGGAAAAACCCGTTTGCCGCACACACTACGTACATTAATAAGTATTTGCTATTTAAATTTGTCAGACGTTTTTCACTTTAACATTTTTGCTTTGTCAGTTTGCTCGCAGTTTTTCCGAATGTTTGCATACGAATGAACGAACGAGTGTGACTGATAGTTTCAGCTGAAAAGCCAAACAAAGGATTTCCCGCGCCGAATCCGACGAGCGCAACTCTTTTTCGTCCTTCACCCGCGCAAATACTTTATCCACTATGCCAATATTCACTTTGTCTCTTCACTTTAAGCTGTCCACCCGTTGTGCGCTCGCTTTGTTTTAACGTCGACACTGCCAATTATTTTTTGCACGGTATCGCTTTGATTTCACTCAATTCAATTTGTTTTATATTCATTTAACAAGGTATTATTACTTTGATTTTACATATTTTCCATTGAAGTTTGAGTTTATTCGAATTTTTCTTAACAAAGTGCTTAATTTAAGACTTTTTCACTTTTTTGATTTATTCAATTCTGCAAAATTTAGGATTTGCATTTGATTTCACATTTTATGATCGTTAGTTTAGGATTAATCCAAATTTGTATATTTTGCCTTTGACTTTGTATTTATTTACATTAATTTGATGTGTTGATTGGCTGAAAGAGAAGAGAAAGAGAATAAAGTTAGCAATAAATATTCATAGGTATTTATGAGAGTAAATCTCTATTTTTGTGCAGATTAAATTTGTTATATTTAGCAGTGCCAAAGTGATGCACGGAAACCCATCCATGTACCGGGTATTTTAAAAGAGCCAGGAGATCGTATTTTAATCTTTAATGAAATTGCCGATGTACATACATATGTACATGTGTTCACTATAGACTTAGAGAAAATAATTTATTAGAGTAACAGAAGATAAAATAACAGCTTTCAGATTTTTTTATAACCATATTTATGTTATCCAGCTTATCGTTTAATTATCTTCTATTGTTGTTTGTGTTTGTGACGTCAAGAAACATCATAAAGGTTGAGAGGAGTTTTGCTTAAGTGGAGTACCCTGGACGGGAAGGATGCTTCCTATTTTTATATATGACCATATTTTGATACGCCGCACAGGCAGCTACGAACGAGACGTTTGTACACATCGTGAAGACCACACTTGGTGGCAAAGCATTTATGAAACTACGAATCCAATCCTACTAGAGTAAACGTCATGTCGTGCCGCATTTTCTTTAGAACGGTGATGCCATTCATTGCATTTAAGAGAACATGAACCAGCATGCAGCTACACATTTCTTTAATAGAATCGGAACATTTGCCTTTAATATGATATTCAAATATTGTCAGCTAATTGCTAACGGTTTGTCATATAAGTCAATTATATCCCATTTGAACATTTCGTGTCAAAATGACAGCTAATTGAATACGGTCAAGGTAAAATACATCATCGTCGTCATATGGCGCTAACACTCTCGGTAATTTTGGCAGTTGCTTGTCAAATCACGAGAGTCATCTTGTTTTAATGATAACTGACACCAATGGACACACAGAGGTGCCTAGTCATCTTCCCCTCTTGCTTCAAATTTCTTTAGATACAATTCAGTCACAGAAATGGTTTCATTGTAACCATCCATGGTTTAATTATGTTATTGTGGTATTTGAGTCATGGTTCCAAATATTTTTCAAAACAACCTAAGTATTTCAGAGTTTACTCATGAACATGAAATGGTATTATAACTTTGGTCCGATGTTTGTAAGTATGAGAAGAAGAAGAGATTGACCCACTATGAACTATACCGAAATGATTAAGTCGATGAGCTGAGTTGATTTAGCCATGTCCGTCTGTCCGTCAGCTTCCATACAATCGATTGTTCCGATAAACGGGTTTTGGTGTATAACTCTTGAAATAAAAGAGCTAGGAACATCAAACCTCACGTTTAGTTAGTACATATTATATACATATGTAACGTATGTAGTGAAAATCAGCCAGATGGGACAAACATAACACATAGCTCCCATATAATCGATTATTCCGATAAATGTGGTTTTGGGCTATATATCTTCAAATTAACAGTTTTGAAAAGTTTGTACCAATTTTATGTAAGGATCGGACACTTAAAAAAGTTATGCGTATTCATGAAAGGTATAAAGCATTCGGCACAGCCGAAGACATCCCTTTCCTTGCTTGTTTGTAATAACACCCTTCCTCAGAATTTTATTCAAGAAACGCCTCATGTATGTATGTACCTACATGTACTTATCGATATACCTTCGAGGAGGTTAAGGCAGGTGTGCTGCCTTTAATTCTTCCTACAAACTGGCGGAATCTACACATTATGTGATGGCTCCAAAGCATCTGCAAATGCAAAAAAAAGATTCTGAGAAGCTTTTTAATGGCAGAAAAACACTCGTGGGGTTACCGACAAAATCTGACGAGGCGACATTGGAAGTATTCGAGAGAAAAGTTCTGCGAAAGATTTGTGTGCCTCAACGTGTTGGCGACGACGAGTACCGAAGAAGATTTAATGACGAGTTGTATGAGCTTTAGGCAGACGTCAACCATAGTTCAGCGGATTAAAACACAGAGGCTTCGCTGGCTAGGCCACGTCTTTCGAATGAACGAAGACCATCCAGCTCAGAAGGTATACTTATCAGCACCCGCCGGTGGAAGCAGAGGAAGAGGAAGGCCACCACTCCCATGGAAGGACTAAGTGAAGACCGATTTGCGATCCAGGGGAATCTCCAATTGGCGCCACTTGGCACAACGAAGAAATGTTGGACGGTCAGAGTCGCTGTGGCGGTTACATGGCCATATGAAGAAGAAGATTCTACATATCGTCGCTGTTTTGGCAAAACCACCCATCGGCCAAATTCAAAACCACCTATCTGAATGCAACCAAATTTTACAGAAGAGCAAAAAAACGTGATTTCTTCTGATCATTCATTTTCATTTCCGTTAAGGGCGGTGAGGAAGTTTCAGAAACTTACTTTTAAATGGCACTTTATAACTTATTTATACATCAGGAGAGTATTTTAGGACACGCAAATCGAAAAATTGAAATCGAAAATTGGACCTGATACTATATAGGTTTTGCATGCGAAATTTTTTTGATGAACCTCGATGGCTCTAGGCCAGGGTTACCAAATCTCAATTTTGCCACTTCGGCGATTTGGGAGGTTTTGCATTTGGCCGATGGGTGGTTTTGCCAAAACAGCGACGATATGTAAGAGCAATGCAAGACGCGAAATCGGTTTCAAACGAAATCTAATTCAACATAATATGGATCTTATACATAAATAAAAAAGAATTTGCCTTTTTTAAAGCCCTGTTAGTGGTAACATGGTCATATCCAGGTAAAATAGCAGATCCAACCAATCTCATGGGAATCAATGTAATCTATTATTGGTGACATACCATAATGCTAACGTCATAACCATACCATAGCCAGCTAATTGATTTCTGGTTTTTCTGCCATATCCACAAAGAGCTGATTGCTGATCATGCAGCAAACTATCAACTGGTTTTAATTGTCAGCTGTTTTTGCTTATGGCATCAATAATTTATTGCAATAGATGTGGCTAAGTATATGGTATGGTTATGACTGTATGACTGACGGATAAGGAAGTTTGTCTGCAGCCTTAAGCAGCCATTATGCATACTTAGCATAGACTTGACTTGACTTGGAACTGCCACTTAGCGTTCTGTTTAATGAAGTTTGCATGTATCCGATTACCCTACTTGACTTGACTTAGAATTCTGTTGAGTTTTGATTTTCTATGTAAATTCTAAGTTTAGTGAGCGCCGTGAGAGAACTGTGTGATGCCAAACCTTTTTTTTTTAAATTTTGAATAAAATCCTCCAACTATTCTATAGAGATAAGAATTTTTGGATGTATATTATTCATATGGCAGCCGCAAAACTTACTGTCAAATAAATTGAATTCAAATTAGGCTAACCTAAAAAAAAATTTTTTTTCCTCCCAAAATGCTTTATTGTTTTTTTTGGCATTGACTATATACTGATTGTAGATAAGCTCAGAAAATCGAAACCTAATGCCAGGAAAATGCGTTTTGGTACTTTTTACTGAGTTACATGTAAAAAATCGCACGATTACTCTTAAAAAACAATTCGATATGGGAAACTTTTACTCTTATTTGAAACTGGCTAGTGTGCTCTCTTGTTATTTTGTGCTAAGTGCTAAATGGCAGTTCCCAAGTCAAGTCAAGTCTATGCTAATGGTTCAGTTAAGCTTGCATAGCAGGGCATAGCATAGCAATACACAGCACGTAAAAGAAAATTTTGATTATACTTCGCACAACGCACAGCCCCTCAAAATCAGATATTCGCGAAACATACAGAATTTCATGAGCTCGCACACATTCTTTCAGCTTTTCTTCTTCCATTACAACGCTTTTATTTGTTTTTTACTAAAATGTATAAGAATAATAAGCAAAAGCTTTGACAGTAGGTATGTTAAGTTACATAGAGATCAAAATTCAACAGACTTCTATGCCATGCTCTGGGTTGCCATGCGTTGTATAATCGAATACATGTAAAACCCATTTAACAGATATCGAAAATGACAGAACCCATGCAATGTATTGCCATGCTATGCAAGCATAACTGAACCATAAGTATGCATAATGGCTGCTTTAGGCGCCCAAAGTTTTCAACTAATCTTTATGCAATTTTCTCGGTGTATACATACTTAGGTTAACTGGGTACACAGGCTATATAATTTTTTTGGAAAAGTGAGAGGTACCAGCCCCCAGGCCATAAAAATTCGTCATAAATCCGAACAGATTTTATCTAAATTCATAATATTATTTGAAATTACATGGAGAAAGGTATACAAGTATCTTATGGGGTGTAACTTATGTTAGTTAGGACTTTACCAGCCTCATTCCCTTTGGCATTATGGTGTCCAAAACGTTCATCGTTTGTGTGTTCGTAGCATGAATAGCCAACGATAAGTTACACGCTAGCAGCTGACTGTTACGTAACGATAGTGCAAAAGTCGGGGGCAGAGGTGACGTATCGGTAACCTTATAAAACAGCTGATTCGACCAACCTTATGAGAAACAATGTAATCGATTATTGGTGCTACTATCTGTAACGTAACCTTACCGACCAATTGCATTTTGGTTTTTCCCTTACGTTAAGGATACGACTACCGCCCCGCCCTTAAAGGCGACATTAGTGGTGCGTTGTTTACGGAAAAGTCTGATTAATTTATGATCATAAAATTGGTCATTGTGAACTTTTTGTAAAAAATCAACAAAAGTTGTATTGTGAAAGCATGAACAGTGACAGCTGTCTTGATTACAGTTTATTAGAACAATTTCGGCGTGCAAATATATGGATATTATTATATACATACCTATACGGATTATTATTACATTTTTGAACTCTATTACTATCAGAGCTTCTTAGCAAAAAAACTTATCATTAAATCAGATTTTTGCATCGAGCTGTCACCTTTTGTTTTAATAAGCACATTTCAGTGGTCCACCCTTTGATAACTTTTATTAGAAGATAATCAGTGAATTGCCTCTTATTAGACATTGACTAAATGATCTTTGGGCCAACTTCTGATAAAGTCTTGTTTTATTTTTATTCTGATAAATACATTTTTTAAGCCTTGCAATTTGGTAAGTTGTTATGAAAACTTAACATTTCAACAAGATAATGACAATTTTATTAATTTTGCAGCCTTTTGCTAGGGAACAGAAGCCTTTGGTTTCATTATCTCCTTTAGGACCAGTCATCCAAGTTCATTATTGCTATGGGCTATTGGTTCGTTATTGTATGCCCTCGAGTCTCTGTTCGGTATGAGAAAAGCGGCATGTGTACATTTGACATTCACCCCTATCATGCATTTCGACTTGGATCAAAATTTTCTCCGTTTGGCAACTTTGGTATCATGCGTTCCGTTTCCGTTCAGTTCAACTTCGAAACTTACAATTCTGCCTATCATGGACTTCGAGCGTAGCTCCGTTTTTCTCAGTTGCAATTTTGTTGACGGATAGCTGCTTGTTTTTTATTTTGCAAACAATATTAGATTAATTTCCGCGATTTTTTGTTAAAACTCTTAAAATATAAGTAAAACTCGTATATAAAAGTTGTAAAACGCTAGCTATATTTTGTTTTTGTGCTCTAATGAGGTTTTTTGATATATTTGGATGATAATTGTTTGCGACCGGTGCCGAGTGCTAATATTTATCCAAAAATGTAGGAAGGGGTATCAAAAGACGCGTTTCGATGCCGGGAATGTGAATCCGCCTCCGGAGATATAATATTTTCAATATTTTTGGACGCGCATTAGCACTCGGCACCGGTTGTAAACAATTGCCGAAAATTGGACTAGCATTGAAAACACCAATTTAACAATTTTTCTAACACCATTAAAACTAAGGTAATGGCAGCCAAACGTGCACCGGCAGCCACTCCACACCACCAACACATACTCGGTAAACTCCTTTGTCAGTTCCGGGGCCGCCAATGTCTTCATCCAGCCAAAAGTACCATCTGCGGTCAGAGTTAATCCTGACACGTCTAATGTTTGCTCGGCGTATGTGTGTATCTGCGTGCCTGGTCGACGAAGCAGACTCTTCTAGCACCAACTCTATCGCAAATGCCAGCTACCTCCTACTGACAACATGGTAACATCCACCAACAGTGTCCTCTTGCTTTTTGTTTGTCCTCCGACGTCTGCTATAATCAATCAATTGATCTATGTATAATATTTCACTAAATTTATTACATAATGCTCAATACATATGTAATTAGTTTATTTATGTAATTAAGTTAATGAATAATACAATTTCACTTTTATTTCAAAAGCACTAATTTGTGTATTTTTGCTTTGTTATGTTCCAGTTCCACATATTTCCACTTCCTCTTCTTCTTTCAATCCAATTTAAACGCATGATACCAATTTTCGATTTCGGCGGAGCGTAGAACGGGAACGTAATTGAAATCCATGATAGGGGTGATTATCTTTTTCGAAAACAATTTGCCGGATTCTTCCTTTGCAATGATCAGTGTTCTTTGCAACTTGTAGTAGGGACAGGTCAAGAAGTACGTCCAGCACAGCTGTAGAGCACGTACAAATGGCTCTTGTGATACGGAGGCACGCTAGACCCTACTTCCGACTGTGCTCTTCTGCAATCCCATATTACCGAGCCGTAGGTGTTAATAGATTTTACTATGATGATGTAGTATGTCTTAGGGTATCAGTGCTGTCAACTATTTGTTTGCACATCACAGCAAACCTTGTGCTCCTTCCTGTCATGCTTTCGAAATGATGCCTCCATAAAAGCTTGGTGTCAAAGGTGACCCCCCCCCATTACTTTAGCCCTAATTCCCACTACTATTCAATCTAGGGTTATTGCTTTTGGTTTCGATAGTGTACTGTTTTTTACTTAACTGTATGTAGGTAGGTACAAGTGTGTGTACATACAAACATTGCATCAATACTTTTGAAGGCCCCCACTGGACAAAAGAAAAAAATAAAAACAAAGAAGTGTATAAGAGAGTAAATCATCCACAGAGTTGATAGGTACTGAGAAAACTTATAGCGGCGGTGAACTTACTTTTATCAAACAGCACAGTAAAAATTTAACTTTTAGCATTGGTTATTATAACTGGAATATGGAGAGATCTACAATTTAGCAAAACAGTGTAACTATTTGGTCAGTTTCTGTTTTGGATCGAACAGGTAACACTTTCCAGCACAAACTTATGCGTTTTTATTTTATTTTATTTTTTCTCACTTATCTACACTTTGCTCATATGCTCTCTTTGCATATTCTCGGCCACTAAAATTTCTCTAAAATTTTTTCTGCTGTTTTCACATTTATCTCTTAAAACCTTTTTCCTAGAAAATATTTTTTATATACATAAATATGTGAATTTAAATCTCGATTTTTTGCTTAGGTGATTTAAATTGGAAAAATTATGATTCTCACGAATTCCTCCTCACACTCATTCAATTATACACAAAAAATATTCTTTCAGCTGGAGTCAGCAGCACTGCTTCTGCTAATGTTGTTGCTGTATGTGGCACTCTCGCCCCACAAACGAATATAGAAACAACAAGTATATGCAAGAAAATCCAGACAAACTCGCAATTCGCGATTACTTTACTTTATCTTTTCAAAACTGCCAATTTTTATAAAATCATTGTTTTGCCAGAGAAATCTCATACAGAAATTTAGAAAACAAAGTAAACAGCAAAAATGAAACGAAATGTGAGAAAAGTATTTTTTGGATGCACACAACAAACTGTCGCGACAGTGACAAACACACGCGCATACCCAATGAAATACACACAAGCAAGGAAGCTGTGTCCACTTCTCACTTCTTTCCCTTTCTTTTGTGCTGTTTCTTTATTTCTAATTCATTTTATGCTGCTTTTTTAACGTCACTTTTCATCACATACATTGGGAAGTCCGCTGTTTTACGGCCTCCGCTTAGCGCCGCCGCCGACGTCGTCGTCGCCTGTGTGTTCGACCCGTTAAAAACTCGGCTTCGCCGTCGTACCCAAAGCCTTTCTTTCGTTCGCACACAAAAACCGTTAATACACTTTGCGACTAAACACAAGCGAGCGCTTTCAATTTCCCGAAACAACTGATATTTCCATTGCACTGTACTGTGTACGCCAGCTTTGAGTGGGTTCCATTGCATTTCGGTAGCGTTTGTCAACAATATTTTCCACACTCTTTCTTCTGGAAAATAGAGACACCACTACAAGTGAGAGACTTATTTAATAAATTCGCAGAATAGTAAGCTGGCAGTGCGAATGAGAAAGCTAGTGATATTTGCTGGATTGCGCTCGCAGCTGTTGAACTTGTTAATGTATTGTTGTCGCAGTTGCGTTTAATGAAATGTTTTGGAAAAGTATCTGAGGGATACACAAATCTTAACACGTTGTGGGACATAATTTTTCCTCGATGTGTTAAAATAGACTGTTGTAGCAAGTTAATAGTGCAAAGTTTTTTTTAATGTGTTCTCTGAACTGCCCTCTAACCAGGCGCGTAGCCAGAAAAAAATTTCGGGGGGGGTTTTGGCCAAAGTGTCAGTAAATAAGAATTACCTATAAATACACATATATTTATATTTTCACATATTACATATTTATACTTTTATTTATTTGAAATTTTCCTCTTTCTACACGGCTAAAAATTTGAGCCTAAATTTTAAACCATTCATTGGTTTACACAATTTTTAAAACTTTTTGGTAATAAATTCCAAACCTTTCTCAATTTTTTGCGGTTTAGATTTTAAACTTAACCGGGATAAACAAACACGGTACTTTTCGCACAAAATTCATGAGTGCGCCGTAGCTCAGTAGGTAGAGCATTGCGCACTGATTTGGGGCACGTCGGTTCGAGACCTAACATTTTTTAAAAAAACATAAAAAATTGTTAACAACATTTTCGGTATAAAATTTAAATAATTTTTATTAGGCGCATTTCTATGACAACCGTCGTAAATTTAATTCTAAACCAAATTTGGTCATACACCTAGATCAGTATGTCTGCGTTCAAAGGGTTTTTTTGGAATATCCAGTAAAATTAACTTCTTTAGACTAATTAAATTATTTTGAATGAAAGTATGTGCAAATACATAATGAAACTTCTGCAAATCAAAGTTCAAAAGTTTGTGGAAAATTCATGAAAATTTAAGAAATCTCGAAAAAATTTCATCGAAATTTCTAACTTTCTCGTAAAATTTTTGGGATTTTTTTCGAGTATGCAGTTTTGCTGCTCGTTCAATTGTCAAAAGCCGACCAAGAGCATTATCTTCAATATAAAAATATTACGCTTATAAATTTGTATGGAAGATAATGCACTTGGCTAGGAAAAAAATTGCCAAAAATCGAGTAATTCTTCTAGCGGCTTAAGATTGCTATCTTTGTTCACTTTAATTGAACGGGCCACAAAACTGAAAACTCGAAAAAATTTAAATATTTTTATTAAAAAGTTAGAAATTTTTATGAAAATTTTTCGAGTTTTCTTGAATTTTCATGAATTTTCCACAAAGTTCTTAACTTTGAGTTGCAGTATTTTTCTTGTTTTTTTGCACATTCTTTCATACAAAAATAATGAAATTAGTCAAAGGAAGTCAATCTTACTGAAAATTCCAAACAACACTTTGAATATGTAGCCCCAAAAAGTTTTAAATCTAGGCTAAATATTTTAGACGTGTACAAAACAATATTTATTTTTATTGTTTGTTTTCAAATTTTGTGTAGGATTACTTCAGGCTTTGGCAATAAGTAAATAGTTGTCGCTTTATTTCTTGAAGAAAAACTGAAACTTCGGAAAAATGAAATAACAATTATTCAACATGCAAAACGGAACGTCAACATTTGTGGGCTATTCATGACAATTTCATAGTCAAGAAATACTTGAAAATATTTCTTAATCATTTTCTTTTCAACAGCATACCGGGCTTTCTTTTAAACGTTTTCAATCTTTTTTTGCCAAATTAGCGTCACCTTTTAGTATCACCTCACAAGTATAAGTACAATTTAATTGTTACTTTCTCTGATAATTCAATACGACTGCTTTGTGTACAGCTTAGTAATTTTTGGAAATTTTTTTTAACTTCTTGTTCATTTTTTTGGTTAAACCTTTGGCAACCGTGACTATAATAACGAGGGACACTCATTTTTACGATTTTTGCCCGCTGTATTCATAGCTCGAAAAGCAGTTAGTTTGGCGCGAATTTCTTAAAGGGCCAAATGAGTGAACCGTTGCAGACCTCTCAGACTTGCTCTGACAATTGATTATCGACTGCCAATAACTTCTCTCAGTGTGAAATATTATTTAATTTTATTCTTTCGTATTTTCATTATTGCTATTAATGCTAATTTCTTAACAGGGGTTTTAAAGTTAAATAGAGTAATTATTCTAGTACAGACGTATATTTTTTAATTTTCGGAAATTTCGGGGGGGGTTTGAACCCCCGAAACCCCCCCCTGAATACGCGCCTGCCTCTAACTATTTAAATTTCGAAACAAAGTAAGGTCAGGGCGCCTCAGATTTTGTATTTGTATTTGTTTATTTCTGATTTGAATTTCCTAGCTCAACAATGTAACAAAATTATTATATAGTGCTAGTCACAAAACAAGCTATAGAATAACGATTGAAATATTTAATAATATCCGAATAGTAAGCAAAATAATCAACTAATTAAGAAATTAAGGAGTTAAAAGTTCAATATAAGTAGGGAAGTAGAACAATAGTAGTACAGAACCGTTAGTGCCTGTTGGATAAGTAACATTGTAGTATTGTTACACTAGTAAACCGATGCCAAGAAAGGGTCCTCATAGGCCCATATTAGTAGTATTCCGGTATCCGGCTTTTATATAGTAACATCATTCTTATATATAGATCATCAGAAACATTGTAGTTTTGACTGATGATGACAAAGGTGATTCGTATTTTGCGGTAATTCTTAAACGTAAGATATTTTTAGCGAAATGCTACGTCGAAAGCGGATTTTCTTCAAACAGGTGCCTGGGAAGAGCTAAAGCGCCGTTGCTACTGGCGAGATTAGTGATATCAGAATCTCCCCTACGTCAGCTGGTTTCCCAGGTTTTAAGAGTGGATCCACCTTTGCCTGCTTCCACTTTGCAGACAGATGTTAAGTATCAAACTCCCTCGTCACCGAGATGTTTTAACATCAGCATGGATATTCCGTCTGGGCCTATAGATTTTGTGCTTTAGACCCCCGAATGGCCTCCGGAGCCTCTTTGATGCTGATGGAAATGCGCGTTCGACTATTTTTAGGTTTGTGTGCTTGTGTACTTCCCTGGTTTCCTTGTCCACCGGACGGTGTAGTATAAATTTCAGGCAAAAGGCGTTGGCGTATATACATACATATGTAGTTGGCTTAGACAGAGATTTGACACCGGACCAAAATTTGCCAG
The DNA here is from genome assembly GCA_951509765.1 of Sphenella marginata. Classification (NCBI taxonomy): domain Eukaryota; kingdom Metazoa; phylum Arthropoda; class Insecta; order Diptera; family Tephritidae; genus Sphenella; species Sphenella marginata. Next base: position 89,923,253 of record OX608080.1, on the reverse strand, counting down.
AGAACTTTGCAGGATCTTGGGTGCTCCATCTACTTGGTGATTTTGTGAAGATCTACAGGCCGTTTGATTTCCACGTCCTACATGGTCACATTCACTTGCCAAGACCGCCGCCTCTGCGGGGAAGTACGGGCGTACCTCCTTAATTCTTCCTGACGAAATGTTTTGATTTTAGGCTGAAGATATAACGTGGTGGAAAGATTAGAGAAGGGACTTTCAGTAAATTAAGAAAACCAGCCCAGTCGGTTTTGTTCAAATTAGTAAAGTGCGGTTTTTCGATATGACAAAGTCGTTGGGGCGATGTCAACGCAGTTTACGAGACTAACACGAGACCATAGCCATCACAGGACGTATCAGTCTATAAATTCCTGTTTCCAAGTTCAGAGCATACATATATGTAAGCAGGTGAGATAAGCCAAGGCATGAGTTGCGCTTGAATGATGCCTCCGGTGAAGGGACCAGAAGCTGGCGGCCTAAGCTCACATTCTTGCTAGTGCTAAAAGAAGAAAGGAAAATTGTGAGAGGGATGGGGGTGGGCTGTAGCTCAGCATTGCTCACATCCAAGAGGAAAGTTCAACGCCAAAGTAGCTGTGAGCGGCTGTAAGGTGTTGGCGCTGCTAGACTGTATCTGGAACAACTGGTGGGGCTACACTAGACCGACGTTGACCACAAGAAGCCTTAGGGCGTGCACAGCGAGGGGCCCCGAATGTTTGGAGTAAACTAGCAGGTATGTTGAGGGATATAGCTCTTTTACATTTGGACCATTGAACGGTGTGAATGGTTGACATAAATCTTCTTCCAGCAAGTGAAGACTAACGGGTTAGATAGGGTTACGTCGAAATAACAGCCCTTGGTCGGGTAAAACCGGAACTATTTCGGTACGATAAAACCGGCTGTCGCCCGTTGAATGCTGTTATTAAAGCCCAAGCTCCACCTATTGCCGCAGGGGAATCCCAGAGTGTTAGCGGTTTAGAATTTTCCTGAGATAGACATACTGGTCGTAAGCGGTGACTAATGTGCACCAAGGTAATGATGTGCAAACCGATGGTTGATATACGGCTATGATTCTCATTACTCGTCTTCGCGTAGAATGTGCCACTGGTCAATCCAAATCGTTGCCAAGACAGACGGGCAGTACTAGGTTTATATCCGGCCACGGACTGCCAATTCAACGACACCCCCAAAACCTTCCGCGAGTGTTTTTGTCGTTACAACAACAACCCACATTGTCTCTAACATTTTAATGAAATATTTGAAATAGCCGTATTGTGCGTATCGAGGATATTCTTCGCCAAATTTTTTAGAATGATGAAACCCCCTAGACATTAACAGATTAATTATAAAAAAACATTTAATGCCATTAATAACTCATAATTTTATTATGTTCGCAATTCATACATATGTATTAATAAACAACTTTATTCAATTTGATTTCTCATTACATTCAGGAATATATATTATGATTCATACGGCTGATTCATTCAAAATTTACTCTTTTGTATATTTTTGTTTCATTTTTCTTCGATTTTTATTTTGTGTACAAATCATTCACAAGTAGTTTACTGAAGAATATTAATTTTATTTCATATGCTCACAACATTCTACTTCCACCGTATTTTACGTATTATGTAAGTATGTATTTTCGTATGATTTTGTTTTTGTTATATAGTATTGTCTTGTAAATAAAAAAAACATTTTTTTCAAAAATTAAATTCAAGTGTAGATATAAATCGATAGGTTATACAAAATAGAAAAAAAAAAAATAGTATATACTCGTATTATGTGCAAATGTAAGTATGCTTGTAAGTATAAGCGAAAGTGAAGGTTCAGTTGAAGTGCCACATAGTATTATGTTTAATGAGTAGCTAGTTGATGATATATTTCAGAAATTGGCAGGCTTTTTATTGATGACATGTCGAAAAAAGCAACTGCTGCGTTTTCTTGTTCTCGATCGAAAACATGTGGACGCACCAAATATTTCAATAAAATATCAGACCAATTTAGATGTAGTCGAGTATACTAAATGCAAGTTACGTTAGGTTAACTTAGCTGAGCTCTATAGTATGTATTGACAAGTGGGATGTTGTAATATTAGCGCTTCATGAAATAATTTCACGACTAAAGCGTTGCCTAAACCGTTTTTTAATTGCTAGCACGATTTGAGAGAGAGAAGTAAAAAAAAAAACTGCATTTGGATTGTTGGCTTCTGTTGGAGTAGGCAAAGAAATGGCCGTTCGATAGGTGTATCAAAGTGTTATCCATATTCCATTTTTACAACATCCCTAGTATGTTAAAAAAATACGCAATAGAACATTATTATATTAACTCCGAAAATTTAAGTGGGGAAAATAAATATTGCAAATGAATTAGGAAGTAGCGCAGTAATAACCAGCGACGTGAACCGTGGTTGTGAACCGAACTTTTTAAGAATCGAATTAACAATATTTTCTATATAGACTTTAATTGTTTCGATATTTCCAACAAACCATGGATTCGTTTTGTAACCGAACCACTATTTATCAATATTAAATTTTTTCTATGATTGATCAGAAAAATATTTATTCTCTCAGCAATGAGTGAAATTATATACTTATGACTTGTTTGAATATACATATGTATATTTTTCGAGCTTCTAACCATTTTCTCTGAATACAAAAATAACAAGGATAGTTATTTTAGTTCCTGAACCGTGGAAATAAGATATAACCCCTCTGTTTAAATCAAACCATATGTGTAAGTAGATATGGTTCGAAAAGTCCCAATTTTTTTTATTCGGTGCACGTCACTGGTATTAAGTTTTTGAATTTATAATTCAACTTTGTGTGGTATTTGTATTTTTATGTAGTATTTGTTTAGTTTATAATTCGTAATTTTAGAATATATTGTATTATGTATTTGTAATGTTTCAATGTTCTTTTTTATTCTTATTTTTATTTCTAATTTCATGTTAGTTTATATTGTTGTTTTTTAGTGTAATACGGCATACATTCAAACAATTTACTCAATGTTTCACTTGCATGCTTGCATTCGCATTCACTATGTATAATTTCTTTTTTTATATTAGGAAAAAAACATTTCTATCTCTTAATGCCCCAGGCATTGTTGCTTGGCACCGGCACACGACGTTGTCCGGATTCGCGTTGCACAACATCCATGATGCTGGTAGCAGGTAACCAGGACTAAATATAGAAAGCATATATAATTATACATATATTATGTTTCTTAACACTTATTTATAAACACTCACTCTTTCTTTATAGGCAGTAGCTACCACATTACGATTGGGTTCTGCATCATAGGCGACCGATTCAACACCAAACATTTCACACATTTCATGTACCAATTGACGTTTCTCACGATTCATTGTTGGAAACGAGTGACTGCGCGATTTTTGTTTACTCTCCTTAGCAAGCTTAACCAAAGTAGTTAGAGCATCATGTATGGATTTGACCAAGGTTGGGTCACGTTTGGCAAAATTGCGTATAAAATCAGAATATTTGGTTTGTAGTTTTTGCGGCACATCGGGATTACGAATTTGTAGACCAATAGCAAGACGTCGATTGCGTTCGAGTATACGGCATTCGTCATTACAATCCAAGCTGTGTAAAGAGAGTAACAAAAATAAGTTTCAAATTATAGCAAACTGCGAAAATCGGCAACCGTAAATGACCACAGTGAAGGTTCAGTTATTTGAACTTACCAAATTATAACAATTACTTACGTTTTATTTGTCTTATTTATTTTAACGGGAGCAAGTATCTCACTTAATTCCATGTAGTTTCCACGTTGCATTTCTGCCATTGAAGAAGCCAACTGGGCAGTGGCAATACGACTAAATTCACGCGCCAAATCGTGGCAAGCACGCATCTGCTTGCGATTGCCACACTCACATTGAACCTCAACCTAAAAATGAGGAGCAAAAAACTCATAATTAAAAACAGTAATTTGAAAACTTTAGAACCATTTGGATATTCACCATTTCTTTGCACGGTGTATCGGGGCAGTCACCATCATGGCATGGCGCCATGCACTTGTGTCCGCAAGTGGCGCGTGATTTTGTGCAACTTTGCTTGCATATCTCACCAGCTGTCTGGCAAACACCTTCATGACATGTCTTGATACATTTATGACGTCCACATAACAACGCCTTACCACATGCCAAGCCACAACTGAAACTTTCCTGCGAGCATGGAATTGTCTTACGCTGTTCATGTTGACCAAAACACCATTTGGTAGTGAACATCATGCACGGTGGACAGTTTGCTGCTGAATGGCAATTGTGCTGAGGTGGATGTTGACAGGGATGAGAACGCGAGCAAGGACGCTTGCAGGCGGGCCGCTTGGTGCCACAAGGTACTGGCGGATAGATGACTTCAGCGCCACACTCACAATATAACTCGTCAAATGAGGAACGATAACATGGCGGACAATTTCCGCGGTGACAGGGTTGGTCGCATTTATGTTTACCACATGAGAGTGTATAATTGCATGGTAATGGACAAATATGATCGATATCAATGCAACATTCCTGATTGCATTTGTGCTTCCCACATGAACGTTTCTTAACACACCTCTTCTTGCAGCGTGCATCGTCGGCGCGTGTTGATAGTTGACGGCATTTGATAAGTTGGTCCATGTGACCGCAACGGCATTTGACGGCGGTTTGTTTGTTGCATGGGGGGCAATTTCCCAAGTGACATTTGCTGGTACAATGATGAGGATGTGCCGGTTTTCCGCAGCGCAATGTCTTGCCGCAAACGCCCTCGCAAACCGGTATAGCATCTAAACATGATTTTCTTTGGCCAGCCACGATTGGCATTTTGCCACATGGGCATGAAGTTACTTCTTCAGGACTGAGTTTACACGTGCGGCATTCACCAGGATGACAGCAGTCCCTGCACTTGTGATTACCACAAGTCAGATCTTTACCACAGGGCTTGCCGCATGAGTAGTTGTGCTTTTCGTGTGAGTCGCGTGTGCAAGCGACTTGGCGTTCCTGTTTAGCGCAATGACATTGTTGATCTACTTTTTCAGTGCATGGTGCACATTTGCCTGTATGGCACTTAGCCGGGCATGTATGGAGCTCACAGTTCAATATTTTTCCGCATACTGAGTCGCACTCAATGGTCTCTTTAAGGCAGCATTGCATAGTTTGGGAAGTTCTGCCGCAGCCACAATCACGCTTAACATGTGCTTGACATGGTGGGCATGGCCCGGGATGACAAAGTAGTGTACAAGCGTGTACACAACCTTCAATACGACGACATATATCGCCACAAGAATGTGAGATGTCATGACGCGTAAATGGTGGATTCTTGACTTTACCACAGAAACAGTAATAATCACGTGGTACATCTTTGACTACATTTTGACAGGCGGGACAACGCCAGCCGTCATCTGATTTCGATGATGAAGCCCATTTGATGATGCACTGTAAGTGAAGTATATGGTAGCAATTGTTACAAGACCAAACAGCATGATGGGATTTGATATTCTCAACGCAAACCAAACATTCCAAGCGACGTGTCTGAATGTCGCGAATAAGTTTTTCACGTTGCGATAACTTTTCATTTTCTGGGTATATTTTCTTCGGCGATGGTTTCTGGAAAAAGATAGGAAGGAAATCATATTTGATGATGAAATGATGGGGAATTTCTATATACATACATAAATTGTTAAAAGGAATTGTACTAAATGAATGTAATGAGTAAATGTTTTGTAAATATATATGCACATACATATATAAAGAAGTAGTCTGTACAATAATCTGTGAAAATCCAAATTTAATTGAATCATGGTTGAAAATATGGTTAGAAATCATCTCTATTGAAACAAACTGTAATGCAAACAGATTTGACGATAAGACTTCCTCCCAACTAACTTCGACATAGTTAGGTACATTCATGGATATTCAGAATAAATTATGTTGCGTGTTATTTTGGCCGGAATAAAACTTAAAAAAACAAATTTGATCGGCATTATTCTTTACATTCGCTTGTATAGAAAGAGCAAAATCTTCTACATATTTACTAAGCATCTTGGTTTTTACTTCTATGTAAATTGGTCCATTTTGAAATGTTACCTTTTCTGGTGACGGAAGTGGACTATCCTTTCCATTATCCGATGAATATTTCTCTTCCACGCGAAAACCATTTATACGATCACGGTTACGATTCCAATCATCACGCCGTTTATTGCTACGATGATAATCAACCGAGCGTCGACCATTTTGATATCGACGCGCATCTCGATCACGTTCACGTTCACGCTCAGCACGAGCAGAGGGTTTTTCAAACTTCTCGAACGTATCATTATTGTGTTTATTATTGCCACCACCAACGTTACTACCACTATTACCGCTACTATTGCGTTCGTAACTGAGCGGGGAACACATAAAGTCATTACAACTTCGTGAATAACCATTGGATGAAGAGCCGCGTGAGCCATTGCCACTAGAAGAGGGCTGTTGGTGTTTAGTTGTGGTACCAGTATAGCATGAATTGATATTTCCCCCACTTGAAGATTGTGCAGGGCCAGTTGAATTTGGATTAAACAGGTTAGAGTTTGTAAGTGAAATATTTGTGCCATTAGTTTGGCGTTTGTTTTCAAACATTTCTTCAGGTTTTGTGCCCAATGCTGATTGTTCTTCTTGCGTAAATTGATGTAGTTTTTGTTGCTGTAGATTTTCTTTTATTTTTTGTTGTTGTTCCTGTTGTTGCAGACGCTGTTCTCTTTGCCGTTGTGTTGACATCACGGAATCGCCGAATATATCATAGTTCTCTTCATTCTGGTTTTTATTACTATCGTCTTTATTGTCGTAAAATGGAGTATTCTTATCAACATTTCCATCATTACCGTCAGCAGCTAAAGCACCACTACTGCCCACACCATTCAATTTTTCCTTATGTTGATTATTGATGGGTAGAGCTTCGAAATTCTTTGGATTCTCATTAGCTTCGACATTACCTGATGTTTCATGACTTTCTTGTGTAATGGTTTTGGCATTTTTTGGCTTTTCATCATTTAAACTGAGATTATTGAATCGGGGCACGAATTCAGGAGCTGAGACTTGCAAGCTTGATGGGTTAAAGTCAAAGCCGGTGGCAAAAGGGTTCATATAGTAACCGCCATTGTTGCCAAAAGGCGTGTAAATATTGTCAAAATAGTTAAAGTTCGTATTTATATTGTTATGTGAGTTATAGCCGCTTCCACCTCCACCACTGTCATCACCCCCACCACCGAGGCCATTATTGGAATAAAGGCTGCTGCTGTTGTTGTATGGCGAAAAAAGACTATTAGAGAAAACCTGTAAGAACAAATCAAATGAAGAGTATAAATGTAATAAAATGTAACGTGTACTATAATTGATATACATAATGACATAACAGATAAAGCTCAAGAAGCCATGTGATATTCTATGGTATTGACAGATTAACATTGAAAACTAATTCTTGTTGTTGTAGCGATGTTTCGCACTGCCTGTCGTTGTTGCTGCTTCTTTCTGCCTAATGGGACGATAACTCTGAGAATTGTTATCAGGCAGATTCAGGACTAGAGTGTTATTGGAGTTATTTAGTACCATAAGGGGGCGTACCATATGCATGGCAAATATTAAGTGTAATGGGGTTCAGTCTGGATAAGTATGAGTTTAACCTGTTACAACAGCGAGAGCGAAGTTGCAACTTAGGTCTCCCTATTTCAGGTGGTTGGATTTATGTATATTACGGGGTCCACAGACCTAGATATGGATGTTATGTGTACCGACTCAGTATGAAGGTCGTTTAGAGCCCCTTCAGCCTCTCGCTAACTACTTTCGGCATCACAGAGATCTGGAAACAGGCGATAGTAACTAGTTCCCAAAATAAAACCAGACAAGCCGCCCAACCAAGGAGAATCGTATCGTCCGCTTTCCCTCTCGCCGGTCGCGAAGTTATTATAGAATATTCTGCTCCCATACTACACTGCAAACCTCCATAATGGGCACGATCACTATGAGAATTGTCATCATCAGACTATTCTAACGAAAGTCCAAGGAAACGCGCAGTTTCAACAGAGATACATATTGGTGTTAGAAGAGTAGATTTGAGTTAACAGGAAAATATATGTTTAGTACCATGCGGGGACATACCACATGCAGGACACGAGTTTGTATAAGTAAGTGTTGAGCCTGTTACAGTATGCAGAAGTTCGGAAGGATCGGAAGTTCTTCTTTAGCCAACTCGGGGTTTTGGATACCTATAACGGGATTCACAGGCCTAGATCTGAGGTATCTATCCACGGACTCGGTTTAGAGGCCATTTAGGGCCCACTTAGGGTTAGGCAGATCAAAGAGCAAGGTTATTGGTGCCGAATCTTATCACAGCACTTATCAGGGCGGGAAGCGAGGCTTCAACCAATAGATGTCGGTTACAATGATTAGGTTTGTGGCAGTTCAGTAGAAACTGTATGCTTAGGATTTCCACGTGCTGTCTAACATTGAGCATTTTAACCTCTTGATGGAGGCGAAGCTCATATGACATAGACAGCCATCCTTGGCAGTTCTGATAGCGGGGTATTGGCAGACTTGCAGTTTCCTCCAATGGGTGCAGCTCAAACAATAACCTTCTTCTTCTTTAAATGGCCATCTAACCGCCTGAGCGATTTTGACCGCCCAACATAGCTCGCCAGTCATTTCTTCTTTGCGCCAATTGGAGACCCCACGAGATCGCAGGTCGGTCTCCACTTGGTCCTTCCATCGTAGTGGTGGTCTTCCTCTTCCTCTGCTTCCACCGGCGGGTGCCGATAAGTATACCTTCTGGGCTGGAGCGTCTTCGTTCATTCGCACGACGTGGCCTAGCCATCGAAGCCGCTGTGTTTTAATGCGCTGTACTATGTCGACGTCTGCGTAAAGCTCATACAACTCATCATTAAATCTTCTTCGGTACTCGCCGTCGCCAAACAATAACCGGTCGGCCAATAAATAGCCTTGTATGTATTAAGCAATGTTTGTTCATCTTTGACCCAAGCGCTGCTGGCCAGTGACTTGAGGTGACATGACTAGCGAAAGTCAAACGTCACACCTAAGATCTTCGGATGGGTGACAGTAGGTAGAGGTACTCCGTCTGCATGGACGTTTCGTAAAAATGATCGCCATCGATTTATTCGGAGACTGGGTCAGGTTTCGCTCGGTGAAGAAGATGGAAAAGTGTGGCATGATTAAAGCTTTAGAAAGGTGAAGGTCCACTGTTCTATGTTGTTGTTTTTGTTGTTTTAGCAATAAAATCACTCCATGAAGGTTTTGGAGAGTGTTGTCGAAATAACAGTCCTTGACCGGATTGAATTCGGTACTCCCTTGACGTACTGCCCGACTATAAAATAATTTTGTTAAATTGTTGTGCTAAGAAAAATTTCAATTTCGAAGGGAATAGGGGTAATGGCCGGCAATGAGAGACTGAAACACTGTAAGACGTGAACAGAAGGTGCCTCGAAAGTAATATGCGAATAGCGGGATTAAGCCCTAAGCATCCAGACTTGTGAATTCATCTCTTACACTTACGATAGAATGCCGACAATGCTTGTAAGGTCCTTTTTGTTGTTAGAAACTATTCGGGGGTTACCAATGTAGAGATTGCGACCCGGTGTTATCACCTTTCACACGGTCGAACTTTGGTGAGATAAAAGCGCCAACTTAAACATATCGAAATAAAAAAAAATTAAACAAATTTCTAAAATATGTGTATCTTAAGAGATGGAATATAGGTTGTAGAAGTCCGAATGAAATGTTTTTTCACTGGACAACAAATAACAAATAAATTAATATTCAAATCATTAGGTTGGCAAAATTCATAAAGCTTGTTGGGTCAGCGGTTTTACATGGATACAGGTATTAGATTGGGTAGGAAAGGAAACTGAAAGAGTTCGAACGAACTCAGTCAATACTTTTTGTACACATCAATAATTGAACTTTAAATCGTGTATATAAAAATAACGAATAACTTAAATTCATGTACGTTCAAAGAAAAATTAAATACTATTGTTAATTAAAAGAGGCACCGCTGCAGTGCCAGCCCGAGGAGTAATACAGAAATGTGGGCCCTTGGTCGATAAAATACTCGTCATTCCACAACGTTGAGCCCTGGGCAGGTACTTTTTCAAGAAACCTTTTCGGGTCTGACCAAATAGCGCACATAGTTCTGTGGACTGTAAAAACTAATTGCCACCGGGTTCATGTTTGGTCCTATATGTTTTGCAAATAAAATTCGAAACAAAACCAAGTTTTCTTTTTTAAAGTCGAGACATCATGCAATAAATGCTTAATCAACGGTTATTTGTTATTAAACAATACTCTCAGATGTAGTCAACTCTCCTATGGGAAACAACATAAATCGGTGTACATCAATTTAAGTTCGCGCTGATAACAGTTGGCGGAATGTCGACAAGGTATGTAACCTATTTTTCCGACTTCTTTTAATAGCAGTTTTGCCTACTAATAGTGTGCAATTGAAATGTATGCGAAACTGGTCAACAGCATTAATTTTGCTAGTTAGTACTATTAACTACGAAATTTTATTAGCTAATGAATTACTTAAGTATTGACTTACATTTGTGTGCTGTGCTGCAGGGTCCATTAAAGAACCATCTCTATCAGATCCATTTAGTAATTTGCTATCAACAATATTGAAGATATCACTATTGGCATTTCCATGGCCGTTGACGCCAGATTGATTGGCAGCTGCATTTATTGCGGCACCACCCCCACCCACTGCACCAATGTTACCATTGTCGTTGCCAATCATAATGTCACCTACAACACCACCACCACCATTCAAACCAAAAGTATTACTATTTCCCAATAAATTATGCTGCATAATGAACTGATTAAAATCAACATAATTATTCCGGGGACCACTTGCCGCGTCGCTACCCCTTCCAATCCCACCAAATGAAGGAAAGTTGTTATTGTTGTTACTCCCGTTCATAGTAGTTGCAGAAGTGTTAGAAAAGTTGCCACCTTGAAATGTACTGTGCTGTTGAGGGTGGCCTTTATCATCTGTTATAGCAGCACCTTGCGCATTATCAAAAGCACTTTGCCAAATTTGTGATAAAGACGTTTGTGGATTAACTGACATATCCAAATTATAAAAACTTTAGAAAAATATGACGCTCCACGTTGTCAGCGGTACAATAGGTCACTACAATCGTTGTATGGACTTTTGTTTGTTATTTAACTAACTGATCGAGATGATATTTCCACTTTTTTCGCCAATTCTGCTTTATCAACCAAAGCTATAATCCCCTCCGCCACGTTTTTGGTCGAGTTTCTAATGCTTCGTCACTCTCACGTCTCTTCTTGTGCAGTTTCTTTCGCTACATATATGTACATTTATAAGTACATATATATATATATATATCTGGTTCGCTTAGTACTACAGCTATTATCTATGTACATTAGTGTACCTTCCCCCGCTGCCAATAATTTTTTTCCTATAGGATCCGTGTACTCGAAGCACGCGGCTTTTGATGATGTCCCTCCGGCCAAAATTGGCCACAGAACACCTTCGTGTACTCAGTATCAGGTACTTTTTTAGTTAAATTCTGCCCTCGTTGGCGAAAATAATTCCAAAAAATAAGGAACTTAAAAATTCCACGTCGTGTCACGCACGCACTCGCTTCTTCGTCTGGAATATCAAAGCCAAGAAAAGCACTAAACTGTAAATAATTTCCAACCAACACGAACTGCAAACGGTTTAATGATTACATATTTGCCAATTGGACTATTTAATTGCAATAAAAGTATGCAATTTAAGCACGTAATTACAAAATTTTTGATGTTCGGCTAACAATTTCACAAATCACACAAATGGAAGTTTCGCAATGAATTTCGAACTTTAAATTCGAAAATGCTTGCCTGCGAAAGGGAGGAAGGAAATGTCGATAGCATGGTTGCATTTTATTATATTAAGCTGGAGGCATTGGTGCCGTAGTCGTAACCTATTTTTTTTTAATTTTGATTTATAGGCTCTGTGCCAATCGAAGAAAAATGAGGTGAACAAATTTTCTATGGTGTACAAATATTTTCCATTTTGCTGTGCCAAATGAAATGGGAAATTTTTACAGTTGTAAATTTTGACATCTGAAAAAAGCACATGCGAAAGCAAATAATATGGGAATGAAATGTAAATTTACGTATTTTTTCTGCCATTATATTTGATATTTTTGGCTTTAAACTATATTTTACCGTTTAATAACGTATTGGCATATAAATTCATTTGAAATAATATGAGTGGCAATACCGAATGCATACATGTGTACACATTCACAGTTGTCAGAATTTTACCTAGCCCCATGGGCTAGGGAAAATTGTGACATTCGTATTCACCAACCCAAATGTCAGAATTTTTTTCCGGACTGTCAAAATTTTGCTATTTTCAACCGATTGGCACACAGCCTTATACACATATTTATGCATATTAAAATATTTAGGAGTTCAAAGTTTCCCATACTAAATACTTACATATTTTGGTAGGTATCTGCCACAATACTTCGATGTGGTATAGGTAAAAAAATGAAAGTTACAAAAAAGTTGCCTATTATATACATCATCATCATCATCATTATCATCATATATATATGTTATTTCTGTAAGGTCTTTTTTTTTTTGTGTGTGCTCCTAATTTTCTGCTCTCATTTCGAACCAATATTAATAAGTAAGGTATCGTTTTAAAGGTGTGGGTTACCTCTACATGCGAAACTATATATTAATTACAGCAGTGCTTTTGTTTAAGCGTATTTAATAAAAAATAATTTGTTTAAATAAACCATTGTGAATGCACAAAAAATGAATTTGTACTGCAACGCTATTGTGACTGACATTCATCAGACTTCAGAGCGGTGTTTCCAGAATCGGGGATATCGCCCTTTTTCGGGGATTTTCCGTCTGCCAATGTAATTTCGAAATGGTTTGGTATTTGTTTCCTTTAGGGGTTATATTAAAAAAGCGTTTTTTGAGCCCTCTCCCATAATTTTTTTAAATTTTTTGGCTATAAAATCCCCAACTCATGATTTAAGCAACATCGTTTGTTTTTCCCCGAGGGGAATAAACTCAGAGCAGCACTACAAAAATTTGAAGAGAAATGTTTTTGAAGGTTAGAAAAAAATTTGGCACTCTTGAAACTGCTTTGGTACAAAAAATAAATGTGAGTGGCACCACTGCGCCGGACTGGTAGTGGTGCAAGTCTTTGATTTTGATTAAAAAAAGACAATGGTGAATGGACACTCTTTTCAAATGTACCCTACCAGAACACTGACTGTCATTTGACACAACATCTGATCTTCAGTACTGTCAGTCTAATTGTCAGCGCTCCATACAAACTTTACATCACGGATACAAGGGGGCTTGCGCAAAGCTGATGTAAACAACTGTGTACGTGTGAGCTTTTATTTCACTCTAACACAGTGAAATCGCCTTTTAGCTAAGCATAGAGCTGTGCTGTTCACTCCCACGTGTTTTATTGAATCACCGCTGTCTATAAGACTGTCATTTACTGTCATAAATGATACAACACCGTTTACACCAGTGCTGACCATAATAATGTCACTACTGACCAATGTGAAAAAGTACTAATGCTTTTTTGCATAGAGAAAAATTTATTTCTTTACATCTTGAAATTTCTTGAACATTTGTTTTCTTCTAAGAATTAACTAAAATAAGGACGTTCATTAAACATTACACAAATTCAGAAGTAAAGTACATAATGTGCGCCATATTTGTTGCATGTTGGGGTGGTGGCTTTTGGAAATGGTTGCGGCATATCCTCCTCGAAGTTCAGGGAACCTTGCTCCAACACTCCTAGAAAATAATTTTTTGTTAGAAGGGATATTACTAGCCTTTAACATTTTTCTTACCTCGTAACACTTATAAGTACTAAATGTTCGCTATACATATTTGTTGTACGTTGGGGTGGTGGCTTTTGGAAATAGTTGCCGGAATATCCTCCTCGAAGTTCAGGGAACCTTGCTCCAACACTCCTGGCAAATAATTTTTTGTTAGAAATGATATAACTAGCCATTAACATTTTACTTACCTCGTAACACTGCATTTTTAAAAGTTTTCGCTTAGAATGCGTGCCGGTTGAAAATTTTCTAGGAATTTTGAAAATGCACCACTACTGATAATCATTTGATAGTCAAATGACAGTCACTAATGACCATATGATTCAATTGGACGAATTATTCTAGCCTACATACAATTACATTTGCCATAACATATCCGTCTCACACTGATAACAGCGACCCCTAATTGTCACTGTTTTGGTCATTACATGGTCAGCACTGAAATTTTGAGTGTGAGTGTGTTAGTTAAAAAAATCAGCGTTTCTGGTAGGGTATATGACGCGAGGGCGGGTAATTGCCAGTGGTGGAAGTCTTTGCTAAACACCTGTTGCGAATATTTTTATTATTCTTTCTCACAAGTGCAGTTGATTTTATTTGTTAATTGAAAATCTTTTATCACTTCCGGTTGAGCAAGCAAATAGTGCGGTCGGCTTTTTCTGTGCTTTCTTTTTAGTGAAAAAATATTTGGAAGCATTTTTCCTAGATAAAAATTTGCAAACATACAAATTTTTTCTTTATTTAATAGTGTGGTAAGCGGGATTTAAACCCAGGTAAGCTGCATTGTACCATAATTGTACCAATTTTATTATTTGGTAGGAAAAACTATACAAGTGAGGTGAAGCGTGGTTATAGTTGTCAGGGCGACGCCATGGCGTCCAAAAACGAGGGAACTGGTGCAGTGCCTAAACAGGTGTCACCTAACTCTAGCAGAAAAAGGAAAAAAGAGTCGGAGGTAGAAACTAATATAGGGTCTTCCCAAAATGCGATGATTACAGAAAGTAATTACAGTGAGCAAAATGCTATTCTTCCCGCCAATAATACAGTGGAGAGTACAGTTAGGGAAAAAACAGACATGCCAGGGGTCTTTATACCAAATGACAATAGCGGAAAAAATATAACAGCTAGCGAAAAAACAACTAACGCAGGTGTTTTTGTACCAAATGATGAAATAAGAGAAACGGTGTTTTACCCAGCAAATCATAAGGGTAAAGCAAGTGTACTCTTTGACACATCAAGCTGTGAAAACGTGCAGAGTAAAAATGTTCAAAATGGCCTGTATTTATGGCGTAAGATTGAAAAGTTTAGCATTGAGGGTATTTCAACTATTAAATCTATTGGCTTAACACTCTTTAGAGTAACTTTTGAAAATGCAACTTATGCAAATAGATGCGTTAGAAATGAAACGTTAAAAAATAACAATATCAGAACTTTTATTCCAAAAAGCTATGTATATTGAGTCCTACGGTGTCATTAAGGGCATTCCACCAGATTATACAGATGATGAAATTAAACATGCTTTAATTTCGGATATCCCAATAACTTCTGTGCAAAGGTTCACTAGAAAAGAGAGCAAGGAGAGTGATACCAGGGTTTCAACTTGGTCGGTTAAGGCTGGTTTCTCTGGGGATATAATCCCAAAGGAGGTTATTCTGCATTATTCGATTCTTGAGGTCCATTACTTGTACCCGATGGTTAGACAATGCTACAAATGTGGCAGATTAGGTCACACTCAAAAGGCCTGCAAGTCTGAAAAAAGATGCCTTAAGTGCGGGAAAAAGGAGGTATGCATAAATAACTGCGTTAGCAAATGCATTCTATGCGGGGATATATCCCATTTTGCGTTAGATAGGAAGTCATGTTCTGTTTGAGAAAAGGAAAGCCATATAGTCAAACTAATTGCACTAAAAAGGCAAACTAGGAGGGAGGTAGTTAACGACTTGAAAATGGAAACGCAAAACAGATTCGAAATTCTCAATGAAGAGCATTTCCCAGTATTAAGTACACAAAAAAAATACGTCTAAAAATAATCAAATCGAAATCAACAAGATTTTAACGCCAATTACCTATTCCAAGGTGTTCAGGCGTCAGAATCCGAAAGTGTGTGAAAAACTGACACAAAATAGAGCAGCACGCCCAAGAGCGGCACAAAACAATGGAGTGGCTTTTAATCAGGCTTACTTACATGTTGTTTCCGAAATTGAGAAAATTACTACAGAAATGACTAAATTTGCTAGGGATGCCTTCCGTCAGGTAGATTTTCCTGCAGGAGTTAATGCCTTTGTGCATTTTGCTGATAGGCTGAAACAAAAATTCTCGGTATTAGATAGTATAGATATGGAAGTTGAAATAGAGGATGGCGAGTTATCAAACCATGATGAGAATCCTACAATATACATAATATTCAATCTTTGTCCAAAAACAAAAATAATCTAGATTTCTTTCTAAACTCAAAAAATTTTGAAATAGCGTGTCTCAGTGAGGTTTTCTCACATGAGGACGTTAAAAAAAACAAAAACATAACAAATTTTAATATGATAGAGAAAAAAAGAGGGGATGGATACGGAGGGGTGGCTATTGCTCTTCGGAAGTCCATTCGTTTCAAACAAATTAACTTTCAATCGGACTATGATATTTGCATTGTTCAAACTAAAAATCTGTCCAAGAATCTTGTATTTTGCTCTATCTATTGCGAACCGTCCATGGAGCTAACCACGTTCAAAGCTCTAGTCACCAACTTATTTAACACCCTTGAGGCCTATGACAATGTAATTATAATGGGAGATTTCAATGCCCGTTCCAAAAAATGGGGGGATAGCAGTGATTCTCCCAAGGGAAAATGGCTCGAATCTTTTTCAGAACAATCAATTTTCAAATGCCTAAACAATGGGAATCTGACTTTTATACCAAACCTAAGGGATAGTAGTAAAGGATCGGTTTTAGATCTCACCTTCACAAATATTTCAACCTCTTGCAAATGGGAGGTCGCAGACTACCATCTAGGGGGCAGCCATCACTACCCCATCTCAGTGGCTTTAGACTTCACTGAAGCCAAGAGCATCACATTTCTATCAAGCTCTATTTCTTTGAAGTCATCTACAAATGACATCAGTCAAACATTGTCCATCGAAATTTCGAAGGCAACTGTTACGCTATCGGATAGGACCCCGAAAACTTGGTGGCATGAAGCCTTAAAAAAACACTTTAGACTTCGAATTGCGGCATTGAGAAAATGCAACAAGTATCCCACACCTGAAAACTTTAAAAAGGCTTTAGAAGCTGGAAAAACCTGGAAGGAAGAAGTGCGAAAGGCACGTAATCAAAATTTTCAAAACTTACTAAATAATCAGCCAAACACCAAAGAGGCATGGAGATTTGTAAAAAACTTGAAAGGAAATCACCAAAACGGCAACAACTCAGGATTTGAGAACTCCCATCGTGACTTCTTACAGCACTTAAAAAACCAGGTCTCTACGAGCAATTACATCGGTTATGAACCAACTTTGGACTCAGATACTGAAATGGTACGTGCCTTTGACTTGTCTGAGTTAAACGCAGTTCTCAAAAACAAAACAAAAAGATCCGCAGGGGGACAGGATTTGATCACATATGACATGATTCGAGCTTTATCTGATGATGCTAAAAGCAATTTACTCACTGCTCTCAACGACTCGTTTCGGACAGGGCAAATCGAAGAGCAATGGCGCATAATAAAAGTCATACCAATACCCAAAGCCAATAGGGATCGTACGGATTACAGAAACTATAGGCCGATTTCTTTGACCTCAGTTCTACTAAAAATTCTAAATCTGATGGCTAAGTCTAGGATAGATCCATGGCTGACAGAGAACAAAATCCTGTCAGACAGGTGCTTCGCCTATCGTAAAGGAAGATCTGCATCAATGTGTTTAAACGAAATCCTTCATAATATTGAGGTCTACAAGGACAGAGGCTTCAAGGTTGCTGCAATTGTTGTTGACATCAGCAATGCTTACAACTGTGTCCCGACATCTGCCCTTTTAAAAACGTTAGAAGAATGTAATGTCAATAGCAAATATATCCTCTGGATCCATTCCTTCTTAAAGAAGCGAGTGTTAAAACTCGGCAGCGAGTCAGTGAATATAACTGATGGCCTGCCACAAGGCAGCTGTCTTTCACCTCTTCTGTTCAATTTATACTCAAAAACTCTACATGAATATGAGGATGACTCCACTGACATTTACCAATTTGCTGATGAATTTCTCATCATGATACATGACAGGGATCTTCAACTTTTATCGCAAAAACTAGAGCTCAAACTCAAAGTATTTATTGACAAGTGTAAAGATTTAAATTTTAATATACACACACAAAACCAAATCAATCTACTTTGCAAAAACAAACAAGAAATAAATTAATGTTAAAATTGACAATAGAGCAATAGAACAAGTTAATCAGATAACCTTCCTAGGTCGTACACTAAACTCATCACTTAAAGTAACTTCTCATTTCAAGAAATTAAACTAATTCAAGCGATTACCACTGTTAAAGCTGGTGTTACACCAAAAGTAGCAGTCAATTTGAATAAGAGCCTAATCAGATCAAAAATAGAAGTAGCTCGGTCCACAACCCATAACTTGCCTAAATCTACCAACAATAAAATCATGGCTTTCCAAAACAAGTCACTTCGAAGGTGCTTAGGATTAACACCGTCAACTCCAATTCACAATATCTACATATGTACTTGCGAATGAATTTGAGCCTAGGGAAAGGGAAATGCTTCTCACTAGCCGTGAACTATTAAAACTTAAATTTGTAAATACAAACGCATACAATAGTGTTGTTTTCCATAACAAACTAAATTCCAGCTATTCAAATATCTACTTTCAATTCAAAGAAATTTTTGACGATGTTTGTACATCAACAGCCTATACTAAAAAATAAAGATCTTAGAATAGTTAAGAATCTACTTCCCAGGAAAAAAAGCGAACTACCAAAAGAGCAGATTAAATCTGAGTATTACAGCTTAGTACAGAAATATCGTGAAACACAATTCACCATCTTTGCGACCGATGCGTCAGGAGGGGAAAACTCCATGGCCTGGGAAACATAAAACATGTTGTGGGGTAGTGTGTAGTTGTATTTGGTTTTTTGTTTTATTTTATGCATTTTTTTAATTTCAGAATAATTTATAAAATGAGCCGAAGAAATATCAAAAATAGAGAGATTGCAGATATATTGCAAGATGTCATAACCTCCGACAGCGATGTTGACGATAGCGATTTTTCCAGAGACAATTCTGAAATTGATATGAATTGGCTGCCAACTGATGATCCCATGTATAATTTTGGAGTTCCCGCAAAAACAATGTCTCGCAATCGGTTTCAACTTTTGTTAAACTTTATACATTTTGCCGACAATCGAGATATTCTTCCAGGAGATAAACTAGGCAAAATAAACCCACTTTTAGACTGTCCAATATGCCCCAATAAACCGCAACTATGTGTAGAATGTTTTCCTAAATATTCCCACCAGAAGAATTAATTTTGATTTATTTACATTTTAATTGCATTATCTACATTAACAAATAGAATTTTTAATTTTAAGTTTATTGTTTTTCTACTGATCTCGATTTGAATTTACATACATATACATATATTTTTATATTTTTTGAAGTTAACTTCTTAGGCGGCGATATGAAGTTTTTATTGAGAGTAAAATTGAGAAAATTGTATTGTAATAGATGATATAACGGGAACTATGCAACGGAAATAGAATATTGGTTGTTGTCTTTGAAATCCTCACTACTGCTGCGTAGATGGCACTGAAAACGCCAGATGACGCTAGATGGTGCACACCAACACACACACACGCTGTACATAATTGCCTTTGGTGCTGGTTAGATTAGTACAGTAATTATGTACATAGTTGATTTTTGTTGCTGCAATTGTCAACTCATTTGTTATTGTCATGCTTGTTGAGTATAATATGTTGAGTAAAAAGCTATATTAAATGGACCTAAGGTGGCTTTATGTATGCGTCCAAACCACAACTGCATATCTTATAAATAAAAATGAATATGTGTCTGTGTGTCCTTTATGGGCGTCCAAAGTACTCAACCGATTTTTATGAAATTTTCACAGTATATTCTTGAGATCATGGGTTAAAGCATAGGCTATACTAATTTTTGGAAAAGTGGGCGGTGCCACGCCCCCAGGCTATATAAAACTACAATTCTTCATAACTCTGAACATATTTGGTCTAAATTAATGATTTTCAGTGCTTTGTTTGTACTTCAATAATGTCCAAAGTTTATGGTTGATCTGTTTTAAACTTTTCCAATACGTTAAAATCTTCGTTGGGTACGACATACATAGGCTACATTTGTAAATTCTTTGGAAAAGTAGGCAGTTCCAGGACCACAAGCTAAGTAATATTTCAATTCGTTATATCCCTGAATGTATTTGCTTTAGTGACATTTTAACGTTCTTAAATCTTAATCAAAGCACTTAATTTTTTTTGTTTGTTATTGCCGTTCATACATATCCAGAGTATTATAGGTAGATATAGGATATAATTAAATAAGTACTAACTATACATCTGCTCAGCAGCGCATAATGGGCTTTGTCATACCCATTGAGTTCAAATGATCTGTTTTTTGAGTTGGACATTCAAAAAATTTATTTGTTTATACCAAAGACTTTAAAACCGGAAGCATTGTATATCCTAAAGCACTGCAATAAATGGAATGTTAAAAGCTAAAGAAAAATATTTGAAAATGTATTTCTAGGGAAGTCACTGGTCAGGCAGAACAACGTCTACCGGGTCTGCTAGTAACATCTAAAAATCAATTAGTTTGGCCTAGGGTGTTCATCACCATCTTTTATAGTTTTAAATAATTCTTCGGATTTTGTAAGAATTTAATTCAAGTACATTAGAACTGGAATGTCCCCCCAAATCAATAAAATTCAATCCTCAGACTCGGACGGCTTGATTTTATACCGGCGCATAAATTCGTTCTACCAGGCACGCAGAAAAAATGCGTGCGCGGATGCTATTTGACAAAAATTTCTATTCGCCCCCTTGAGATTGAGACATGCCTTAGGTCGAATTACATATTCCGTGAATGGATGAAATTGGTTCCATTCCATGGAATAAATCGAAATTAGGTAGGTAAGTTTGATAAAGTCGATAGAACTGATACCAATTATGCCCGTTCTTCAAATCCTTATACGAGTGGTTTCATAATCCTCATATAACTCTGTTGAATTTTAACGGCCTAGCATGAATACTTCCAGAGATATGCAACATGAAAAATCCCATTTGTATGTCAGGTGCCCGCACCTTTTCCCCTATCCCTCTTAATTCATCGATGGGTTTCTGTTCTAAAGTTGGTTATGATCGGTCAATCCGTTTAGAACGCAACTTAAGTTATGCATACATACACACATACAATATTTCAATCTTATACATTATATATCGACAGCCACACTGCAAAACCCTGTATGTTCAAAACCAAAAAGTTTTCAGGAGAGGGAAAAAACTGTAATAATTATAACGTATATATATGAGCGACGGCTATTACATTTCACCACTGGAAAGAAACGGGAAGTTGTAACCCGATTTTGACTGAATTTTAATGTGCGAAATATCACGATCTATGGGAAAGGCTCAGAACCTTATTTTTGGAAAAATAGTGACTTACGGGGTTTTGCAGTGTGGCTGTCGATATGTAGTAGAGGCAGACGTCCTGTCTAAATGCGAGCTCACTGTCCCCCCTTTTACAACTCTCCTTCCAATCTTTCTTCGCCTTCACTCTATCTCCCCCCTTTTTCTCTTCATTACCCGCTTTCCTTTTACCCCGCCCCTCTTCCTCTATATCCCATTCGTATTGGCCCCTGTTAATTTAGGCATAATTCTACCCACTTACCAAATTTGAAGCAAAACGCACAATGCATAAGATATTTTTGAATGGATCGGTTCCCTGGTCCACTTCCCGGAAGTAAGAAATTGTGAATCTAAACAATTCTCGAATACACCTTATTCATATTTCGTTATTTCTGAATTTAAGAAGTTAACTTCTTTCACGTGTACTGGCTACACGCGGTTTTTTTTTGCTCATAAATGAATTGATTTTTAAAAGAGTTAATAAAAAGACAAAGTTGAATTTCCCATTTTTTTATTATCCAAAAAAATGCCATTAAAAATACACAGCGGCCATGGGAAATACACCAAAATGTTCACCACAGGCCAGAGAATCCAAATTTCATGTAAAACTCCATATTAAAACGTACGAAAATATGCGACGTGGCCTCAGGGTAACATTTAGGTGTCGCACGAAAATGTGCGACGTGGCCTCAGGGTAACATTTAGGTGTCGCACGAAAACGTGTGACGTGGGAGCCAACGTGTTAAATAAAAAATTGTGAATGCACAAAATAATCAATTTGTACTGCAACGCCATTGTGAATCAGAGACTTTATCTACTGGGTTGCAGATGTCGCTGAGGGTAGTGGTGAAGTTCTGTGCGCAAGCCGCGCACGGGTCCATCTAGTACATATTATTTCTGTAAGGTCTTTTTGTGTTTGCTCCTAATTTTCTGCTCTCATTTCGAACCAATACTAATAAGTAATGGTCGCGTCACAACCAACTTTCGCATGTACATGCATTTAACGCAAACTTATGCGTCACAGGAACAACGGCACAATCATCACGCAAGGCTTTGCATTTGTAAACAGCTGATTTTTATTTGCGCCAATTTGTTACATTAATCGCGCACCAAATGTCAAATGCTTCTTCTTATGCTTTTCATGCATCAAAAGTTGAAAGTTGGCAACTTTTGTATGACAGATGTCGCTAACAGGGCCGTGCGCAGGAACTAGCCTTGGGGGGATTTTAATTTAGATTTGCATTCGCATATATTTTTCACTAAGATAAACATTAAACGCCTGCAACGAATCATCCGTTCGCCCTTTCAAGCCACTCGCAAATATTTGTGTGTCTTGCTATGCACAACAATAACACGCGATATGAGCCGAACTGCTTGTAAGCAAGCAAGACGTCGCATCAGACGGCACTGCAAGCATTTATGCTTCAATTACCCACCGACGCAAGCACGTAGTACGTGTCAGCTGACACGACCTGTCTTATGAGAGCGCCATGTAAGTGATTACTCAACGACGTACGTGTACGTGAACGTAACGTAGAAATCAAACTACTTTTGATTTTTTACGTATCAACGTGTCAGCTGATTCCTTGCTCATACGACAGTGTTGCTTACTCACATTTTCGTATGCTCTTTTTAGATCGTTTTTAGTTGTTTTACAAAAATACCTTTTCAATTATGGTAATAATATTGAAATAACCCAAAATAAATTTTGTTGAAAATTGATTTCAAATAAATTGACTAATTATTATTTTTTTATGTCAGTTTCGGTCTTATATACAATGAAAAATACTCGATTAAAATATACATGTTTTTGGTAGCATGCATGAAAAGCGATCAATGGCAACATTGTATTAGATGTAAACAAAAGCAAATGGCTGATTTCTGCGTTAACATCACGGGCATAAAAGTTCGCCCAAAAGTACGTACGTACGTTATACGTACACGTACGTTACACGTCGGTGGGTAATTCAGCTATTAGAAATGAGTGTTTGTTTTGTGGCTCGTTTTATGCTTAACTCGAAAGGCAGTTGAGTCGGTTGACAATTGATTCGAAAGGCAATAGTTTCATATTCAACTCCAACCGTTTGCTTACAGTTTGTCTCTAATCTATTTCAAAGCGTTACACTGCAGGTTTCTCCAATGGTACTTCTTTAAAAATAATTTCGCTAATTTCTTATGAAAATGTATGTAGGAATACAATACAAATATTGTAAACAAAAGTTTAGAATTAAGTGCAAAATTCAGGAAAATTCAGCGAATTATTAGGAAATATTTGAGATTGTTACATGGCATACTCATACAGGTAATATCGGCGCTGTCAAACTAAAAATCGCTTTCGCTAAAACGTCAAAACAGGCAGTAGCAAATACAAAATATGAAAGCGTTTGTAAAGCATGTTTGACAGTTTAGAGAAAAAGAAAATAAAAAAAATCTAATCAGCTGCTGAGTTGATATTACCTGTATGCGTATGCCATGGATTGTTACTAAGAATTTTTAGAGCGTTTCCGAGTATGCAAATTTGTAGTTTATTGACTTTTAGTATGATAAGATAGCAATCTTAAGCTTCTGATTTAATTACCCGATTTTTGGCAATTTTTTTTAGCCGAAATGCTAAGGTCGATTATTTTTATTGGCTAGAAAACAAATTGCCAAAAAACAGGTAATTAAATTAGAGGCTTAAGATTGATATCTTATTACACTAAGGCCCGCTTTCATAAAAGCCGGTTAAATTATTTCTAATCGGCGATTCCTTAATCGCTGATTTTCTGAATCGGCAATTTGGTTTTCACCAAAGCCTGGTTAAGTTATCGCCGATTAGACACATCATTGTGAATAAATTAGCAAAAAATTGCATTGTGAATTGGCAAAACAGCTGATTTTTTTTTGTTTACGTTTTCACAGAAAGTAAATTAGTGAATTGGCTGAATTAATATAATAGTAATGTTCTTTAAATGGCAAACAAACATGTATGACCATACATGGTGACCTGTATTATGAGGGTAAAGAGTATGAGCCACGTTTAAAAGAAAAAATCAGGCGATTTATCTGAAGACCTGCGTATAGGTCTTGGTTTGCCGGTTGGACCGAATTCACATAAGATTCCACCACCATGGTTGATTGCACAGCAACGATATGGTCCACCACCATCATATCCGAATTTAAAAATTCCAGGTTTCAACGCACCCATACCAGAGGGTACATCATTTGGCTATCATGCTTTGTTGGTACCAAGCTTTGATGGTACAACAGCGATATGGTCGAAGGCAACTGGTATGTGTTACGATGAACAAAAGTTAATTTCCTAATCTAAATTATTTTGTTTAGGAGAATTTGAGTGCGTTGCTACATTGGAGGGACATGAAAATTAAGTAAAAAGTGCATGTTGGTCAAGTTCCGGCAGCCTTTTAGCCACATGCTCGCGGGACAAATCGGTATGGATTTGGGAATTGGCTAGTGATGATGAATTCGATGTTGTTGTTGTTGTAGCGCTACTTAGCCCTACCCTGATTAATTCGATTGTGCTGCTGTACTCAATTCACATAACCAGGATGGCATCAGCTTCCTATGGTAATACAATAAAAATGTATGCTGAAAATGCCACAGATAACGATTGGTACACAACGGCTACATTAGATTCTCAAGATGCAAATTCAAAAAAGAATGAACCAACCATGATTCCATCGAAGGATAAGGCGCACACACAAGACGTCAATGCCGTTAAATGGAATCCAGCACATGAAGGTCAACTTATTTCATGTAGCGATGATGGTACAATTAAATTATGGTATCTTCAATTAATTTAATAAAATCAAGTTTGATTAAAATATTGTATCATTTCATTGAGTTTCTTTAAAAGATGTTGGCATGTTAATTTGAAATAAACCTGAATATTTTAGGAAAGGTATTTTAGTATGTATACTAAGGTAGAAGTGTCTTGTTTTATGTTTACGAGCCGATAATACCGCGGAATATTGAAGGGATTGGAAATCTTGTACTCGTTGGCTGAGTGTCCTGTTGCAAACAGTCAATAATCCAATATAATTCACATATTCTGATTTATTCGTTAAATAACAAAGCAGAAGAGAATGTTCAGAAAATTCGATTGGATTTTGTTTAATTGAAGCTGTGTTAAGCTATGGAAACAATAAGTAACAATATCAAATTCAGATCATTCAACATTCAATCACAGAATAGGTAAGCTTAGAAGATATTCCATTTTTGCAAATAATTTTATTCAATAAATATAAATTGCCAGTTAATAACTATTTTACTTGGTAAGAAAATGTTCATGCCGAGTTTTGTAAAGCTTTGCAGCTTTTCGAGGCCCCAGCCCAATTACAAGCGATAGTCGTTCTTCGCTAGCATTTATGAGGTTCTCCAATTTTCCAAAATTCTGTAGCAGTGTTACGGCATCGGTTTTGTTCACGGGCTTAATGCTAGTCAAAGCAGAAACCAGCTAAAATAAATATTTAATCAGAATCAAGAGTTAAGGTAAAACTATTTCAGACAAACCTGATGTGGACTTGATTCAACCCGTTCCATAATCCATTCCGGCGAACGTTTTTCAAATTGTTTGTAAGTCTCTATGATTTTGCCTGCCTCTTCTTCGAATACATTGTCGATAACCATTGTTTTAAGGCACGCTCCTGATATAAGCTCATGCTCAAATCCGCCAAACAGCGTATGAGTGGAAAACGTAGTAAATATGCTTTAGACATGCATTTTATAGCATAACTGCTTACAGTGGGATCATCCCAATTAATGCGTCGTAACATTTATGTTTTGTTTACACAATTCCTCGAATATTAAATGGCGAATATATTCATGGATGACTGACACGTTGGTGAGCAGACGTGAGTCACGGCAATTGTACGACTTCAATGAAAGCGCATGCTATTTCGATTTGATGATGCTGAAAGTCGCGTAATAGCATTTTTAACCAGCTGAGAGCATCGAATGTCTTGCATAGTCCAAACTTAACCATTTCACCAATGAAGCGTACAATTTTAATTTTTGATTCGATAGTGGGTATCATAGGTTAACAATGGCAACAAAGCGTGAAAGAAAGGGCAGTAAATCCAAACGTGTTCTTTAATAGGAATATAAATGCATTATAAAAGTGATACTTTTTAGCCAAGAAAAATACATACCTCTGTACTGTAAAAATTGATTTCGTCAGCTTTTTCCGATTGTTCTTTGTATTGAAATTTAGCAGGAATTCAATTGCTGCCGAATCTATAAGCTCCTTGTTGACACAATTGTTTAAGTTATTCAGAAACTGGTCGAAATGTTGTTTGCTATGTGATACTTGGCCTGAGATGCGTCCGACTTCCAAGGAGTTGCTGGCGTTAGTGGCAGTTGCGCTGCTTTAGTTGTTGGTGCACCAACAGCTCCACGTGTGGCATATGGGGCGCCCTTCAATTTGCTTGCCTCACGCCTTTGCTTGCTCTACTCTGATGGGGATGATGATGATGGTGTTTCGCGGTGAGCTGAAAGTAAATGAAATATGGATTACTAAGTCAAACTTTATAAGCCAAAAAATTTTAACTAACCTGTACTCGACGTGCCAGCAACACCACTTGTGGCCGACGAAGCTGATGTGCTTGGTGCCTCAAAGCTTATGCGCGCACCACGACTATACTGCGGTGTGGCGCTCAACAAATCATTCAATATATGTTTAACTGTAGAGAAATCGCGTTTGGGACGTCCATAACGATCTTTTAAAGCTGGATTCATTTTGCCCGAGAAGATACCCGAGTAGATGCCCTTACCATGATTCTTCATAGATTCCATAACAGCGCCGGAGCTGCTGCCTTTGCGCGTAGCCTCTTCTCCACCACCGGATAAATCAAACTTATTAGTGAAAACCTCTTTGGAGAGTTGGTAAGTCCTTATATATTTATTACACACCGAAACGCTCTTGGTATTTGCATTTAATCAATATTATAGGTGAATTCGAGAATTCAATCACTGCCGCAGTACTGCAGGTATAGTCAAAGGAAAAACTCTATTATTTTTAAACTGTAACTTGTGAAAAATTCTAGTTTTCTTGAATATGCTCTAATTCCATTCTGGAACATATCTCAGAAAAAAAGCGTGCCGATTCTCTTCAGTTTTGGATTAAAATTATACCTTTTTGGAAGTACTGCGGCAGTGATTGAATGCTCGAATTCACCTATAATATTGATTAAATGCAAATACCAAAAACGTTTTGGTATGTAATAAATATATAAGGACTTACCAATTGCTTCCGCTTTTTTATTTTGTTTAATAATATTGCTGAATGACACAGGGAACTTTGAAATAAATTTATGATGCACTTCAATTACACAAATCCACGCAAATTTTATTTTCTACACAGCTGACAGACGTCAAAATTTGCTCAATCGGCAGTTAACCGGCCATCCATCGCCGATCAAGTTAATCGGTGTTTAATCGGCTGATCCATGATAACCGGGCATGGTGAAAACGAATTTTCGCCAAATCACCGATTAAATTCCGATAAAGCGCTAACCGGCTTTTATGAAAACGGGCCTAAAATTCAATAAACTACAAACCTGCATGATCTGAAAAACTCAAAAAATCCCACTACGATCGTAAAAACCGGTCATTAAAGAATCCCACTAATGGTATTTTTCTCATGATTTGCCTTTCTTCTTTCATATTTTTTTTAATGAGTAACGGAAAAATTGGTATGCATAAATTTTGCATCTTAACACATAGTATGCGGACAATTTAATCTTTCAAGCGTATTTAGCATACCTAATCATTGTTTAAAATATATGAAAGGTTTTTAAGGGAAGACAAAAGCGAAAATAGCTACCTGCTACTGCCGGGTGAATTCGCAATCCCTCTTGCAAGTATGTCCTTTGTGTTTATTTAGTTAACGAGTTTAGACACCCAAATTTCAAACAAATAGTCACCGTTTATGCAATTCTTCAGTTGTTCAAGCGCAATAAAAAATCTACCTACTGCTGTTTATCCTTAACCAGCCCATTCAATACAAAGAGTTCTCAAATTTCTATGACCATACCCATCTACATACATATGTAAGTACATTTATACGAGTATTTACCAAAAAATAGGAAGCAGGTAGTATTATTTTGTGTATGTTGCTTTAAGCAAATTAAACTATTTACACATGTGAAATCAGCACAAACCCGTCCCATAATAAACACTATACATAATGAATTTCGGCCCTGGCATCTTTTTCTTAAAGCCCTAGCACAAAACCTACCAAGCAAATGTAACTGCAATAAAAATATAAATGTACAAATAGATATTTATTTATAGTTACTTTTTAGAAAATGTAACCGATTTCTGGCTGAATATGTTGTCTGTATGATTACACGCTATTTTATCTGCACAAAAATGCTTTTTTTCTAAATTTTTGCAGGCATAATTAAAACCAAAGAACAAAATTAGTTTAATCAGGTACATTTGTACTTATTTTTATTCCTTATAATGTAAGTACATATGAAGATAAACATATCAGGTAATAGAGCATTGATAATGCTTATAAAATACACAATAATAAAATTTACTTACCCCTCCTTCCATCTTAGCGTCCTCTTCTATTATAACTTGTTATGCTTAAAAAAGACTGACCGACAGCTACGATTTAATTGCATGCACCGAATGACGCGAGTTATTTGCAGCATTAAATGGTGTTGTTACTGTTATATCGCTCGTCACTCGAAAGACAATAATAATCGAAATAGATCAAACGACTCAACACGAGACCTGCTTCATTGCCGCTCAACTCTTGTTCTCGTTTGCTGTCGTGTGAGTGCTGATCGTTTGCCCAAACGAATCAAAACAAACATAAGCAATAACACCGAATCACAGTGTGTGCATAGAAAAGCGAATCAGCTTGTGCAGTACTTTAATAAACATTTGCTGAAACAGAAACCTAGACCCATACATCATAAATTTAAATGTTATTTTACTTTTCTGAAATTGCATACTCTGATGCCTAAAACTATACCCCAGAAAATTTTTTTGGTTGTACACATTTTTCTGTATTTGATAGAGAATTGGTGATATGATGGCATATCCCAGCTAACCGATGAATTTGAAGCGTTTTATGACTCTTTTTAAATGAACTGCGGAGCCTTTTATTGGTGCTTTTCTGAACCTTTTTAGGAGCCTTTTATTCCTCCATTCTGAAGGTTTTTGGAGCCTTTTCAGACTCCTTTCGGAGCCCTTTAATTGGTGCTTTTCTTTTAGTCATCCATTCAGAGGGTTTTTGGAGCCTTTTAGGACTCTTTTCGGAGCCTTTTATTGGTGTTTTTCTGAAGCTTACTTGGGGTCGTTTTTTATTTCTTTTGGGTCATAAATAATAAAAAATAAGGTTTATGTAGTTTTATTGACACAATTCGGAAAATATGAAATGTGCTATGTTTATTTTCTACAGACTATTGATAAACGTCCATGAAAAATGCGATCTCTATCTTCTGTTAGGTAAAATAAAAAAAACCTCAGAAAATGTTTGAAAACATTCACATAATTGAACCTTATCGCTCATCTGCTCTCCAACGTTCATTTTCTCACAATTCTCTTTAGGCCTACAACAAAAAGGGTCAGAAATTACTCAAAATCTTTCATATAATTGAGCCTTGCAGTTCATTCGCTCTACAATATTCATTTATTCTCTCCGAAAAGGCTCCAATTACGGACTCTTTTTGGATTTTGATGAATACATGGCTATAATTAAAGTCCGTTTAACATTGCAACTCTTCGAGGTACGGAAAAGGATTCTGTCAATGCTCATGGAAAAAGTAGAAGTCAGCTGGTCACTTGACACAACCTTAGCATCATTTGGCCATGACATCAATTGTACTGGTACAAATTAGGGACGTGCGATGAACAGATTAAATCATATTTTGATTAGTCATAATTCTGATTCATCAAAACCTAATTAATCAGGTCCTGAATAGTACTGTTTACAGTACTTGTTAATTTAAACTGCTCACTGTTTTCATCAGTAATTTTTTTAAAAAAATGCCCATACGCTACACAACTTTGTAATTTCGGAAAGCTCCAAGTGCAATTTAAAGTGCCGGGCTTATGTATTGGCCAACCTTATTCTTTGCAACTTTCACCAATTTCTTCTTCCGTAAAATTGTTATTAAAAAACTAATTTTGTCAAAAATAATGAGTCAAGATTCAATATAAGATTTATAAACTGTATTTTGAAAATTTTTGCAAAATCATTGTAATTTAGATTTGGCCATGGGGGGGGGTTTTAACCCCCAAAACCCCCCGTGCGCACGGGCCTGGTCGCTAATGATGCGCGATGTGTCGTTCTCCACTCAAATGAACATTTTCAACTCATCTGTCAATGCATGATGCTGCGGCAAAAATTGATTGTGACGGGACTATAAGGTATCGTTTTAAAGGTGTGGGTTACCTCTACATGCCAAACTTTATATTAATTACATCAGTTCTTGTGTTTAAGCGTATTTTATAAAAATTAATTTGTTTAAATAAACAATTGTGAATGCACAAAATAATCAATTTGTACTGCAACGCCATTGTGAATCAGAGACTTAATCTACTGGGTTGTAGATGTCGCTGATGGTAGTGGTGAACATGGGATTTGATAAGTTATACTAATTTAAGGTGGTCGATTTTCGACCACGGGATATACTAGCATATATTATTTCTGTAAGGTCTTTTTGTGTTTGCTCCTAATTTTTTGCTCTCATTTCGAACCAATATTAATAAAAAAAGGTATCGTTTTAAAGGTGTGGGTTACCTCTACATGCGAAATCTTTTATTAATTACAGCAGTGCTTTTGTTTAAGCGTAGTTTATAAAAAATAATTTGTTTAAATAAACCATTGTGAATGCACAAAATAATCAATTTGTACTGCAACGCCATTGTGAATCAGAGACTTTGTCTACTGGGCTGTAGATGTCGCTGAGGGTAGAGGTGAAATAATATTATAGTAAAAAAGAGAGAACACAGGTTTAATTATTTAATATAATATTCTCCAAAGTTAACATCAAACAAATACAAAAATATGCTTGTATGTGTCATAAGAAATTGCAGTATCAGGGTATTTAATTTTGAATAAGATATGTATTTTTTTAATACTTAAATCAGTTCTTAAACAATTTTTCTTTGATGTAGAACGACTATAGTGGCTTTCTTGGCTAGGGAAGCTTGATACATATGTGTTCCATAAAACACATTTCCTCCGCTTCAACGATTTTGTGTGGACGATTTTCATGTTTACCACGCTGATCAGTAACAAGTTTTCCAAATTTTATTTTTTCAACCAAAATTTGTACTCTGCGTTGCGTTATCTGAATAAAAATATGAATAAGAAGTAGGTAATAAATAAATAAATAAAAACACTCAACACTTATTTACCTGGAATGTGTGACAAAACATATTTTTACACACTCTTTCCCTTTGACCGTTAGAAGACAACAAAAAATAGCAGATTATGGTGTTTCGCCTGGAAGTTCCCTCATTAACTCCTCGTCTTTGAGGTTCACTCAATTCAGTGTAGCAACTTAAATATGAACTTTGATCGTTGTAGTTTTTTTTTATAAAAACTATCAAATAGCTCTTTTATATGTAAAAAATTAAACTTATCACACTGAAAATTGCATCTGCAGCCACAAACCTACATACATACATATGTATAAAACAAAACTCAAATATATAGTAGAAAATCTTGAATTTAAAGCGTTTTTCCACTTTGCCTGTTCAGGTTCGTTGTTTAGGTCTTTCCAATTTTCTATATTTATTTTCCTTTTTGACCCTCTGTTTGTCTTATTAAGAACACATGAATATTCATTTCTTGACATTTTGCACAGATAACATAAGCAACATGTAACGTTCTTCCACTAGGCCCGTCCACAATGAACACGACGGCAGCGAACGACAACGACGAAAAAATGCAGCTTGACGATATTTGCCGTCAAGCATTGGCGACATGATTATAATAAAAGCAGGGGCGACAGGTGCGAATCTTCTTGAAAAGTAGCAAAAAATGTTGTAAAAAGTGTAAAAGAGACTTAGGTGCCTATTATGAGTTTAATTCGATCTTCGACGGTGGTCGAAAATGCTCAAAGAAAAATTCTCATTTGGTATTATGAGCTGCATTCGGTAAATACTTGCGCTATTGTGAATTTCGATCGTTTCAACTGTTCACAGTAGTACATCTTTTATCAGCTGTGATTAAAAAAATAAATCATCTAAGCAAACAAAATAAATTACCGATCAAATATATGAGCAAAATTGATACAGGAAATAAAAATATGACTACGACAGAGTTATGGTTCGAAGATTCATCGGATGATGCAGAAAACGTACTAGAACTAGCAAGAAACAAAAAGCGATAAAGAGATGCATCCAATCCTTTGGAGATGAATTCCACTGCGTAAGTGTACATTTACAAACGTGTTATTTAATGTTTGATAATAATAAAGCTTTTAAACAGATTTATAATAAATTTTTTGCAGCCTGGGATTTTGAATAAACACCTCTTGCTAAGCTCGGATTTTGGTGCATTAGAGAAACCAACGTTTCCAGCTGTTGTTTTGTGCTGACGGCCTTAGACCTACATCAAATTAATGCAAATAGATTAAAATTAGTACTATAAATCAAAAAAGTAGAAGATAAATACAAAAAAATATATTTTTAGTAGTTTTAAAAGAATTCGATACAGCGTCGAAAGCAAAATGCTATTCGTTCGATAACCATCGAAGATCGAATGCAGCTCATAATAAGGGCCTTATTCTGTAATAATTGGAACTTATTTTAGAAGTTATTTACTCTTCTTTTCGTTTTTATTGTCATAAAAACCAAACGCCACCATCTGCCGCTTGTCAAAATAGAATTAGATTTAATCTGGCGACAGCGGCATCTGTGATTGATTGCCGCTTTGTCGCGTCGTGTTCAAAAAATTCCCCCCCATAAGAACACGTGTAAAAATAATTTGACAGATGCCGCTTGTCGTTTGCCGTTTTCATTCTGGTTACCACTACTGACTGCTTGTATTAGAGAGCATTTTGAGTGGGAATGCCTGCAGTAATTTGCTGATTTTTTTTTACAGACAAGAGAGTAATTATAACTAGGTATAAAATGCAAAAAAAAAACAGATTTGAAAAAATTGTCGTTTACAACGTTATTCGCGAACATGATTCAATTGTTGACACTTTCGAAATATATATGGTGTTTTATTCATTTGAAAAAACTATGATATGTTTTTAAGCCAGAAGTTGAAATTTTTGGAAATTTCATCCGGTTTTCCGGTTTCGACGTCATTTTTTTGCCACTAATTAACAATGAATGAACCTCTTTGAGCATGTGTCATCGAGAGGCACTCATGGCCCCGTCACATTCACTTTTTTCAGGCAGCATCATGCATTGACAATTGTATCGAATGTGTGTATTTGCATGGGCAACGACACATCGAACGTCACTACCGCCATCTGATATAAAAAGTTTGCCAACTTTTGAAATTTGCTACAAAAATGCGTAAGAAGAAGCATTTTTTCATACACTTATTGTGGCGCTAGCACAATGCTGCGTAAAACGCAGGTATATGCGGAATTTCTATGTGTCGGGGCCATCACTTCTTATTATACCATTTTTTTTTTTTTTGGAAAGGACTTCAAGTTTTCAAGTTATGCAGCCTAATCCAATAAATTTTGGCTTTAAAATGGCCTAAAATGCATCTGGTGTCAAAAAAAATTATTGTAAAATTTCATGGAATCAAGAAATTATGAATCAAACCATCGTCAAACATCACAGTAAGCCCATTTTTTTACTTACACGGGGAGCCCCTGGAAATCGGAGTGTTAGATTTTTGATTATGCTTCATAACCGAAAACTCGAAGTCCTTTTAAAAAAATAAAAACTGGTATATTTAAATAGTGAATGTCTCTCGATGACACATGCCCAAAGAGGTTCATTCATTGTTAATTAGTGGCAAAAAAATGACGTCGAAACCGGAAAACCGGATGAAATTTCCAAAAATTTCAACTTCTGGCTTAAAAAACGTATAATACTTTTTTCAAATGAATAAAACACTATATATACATATTTCGAAAGTGTCAACAATTCTCTACCCAAAACCGTAGATAATTTTGAAATTGGTGGAAAATTGGTTTAGTAAAGAATTTTTTTTTAAGTAGAAACTGAAAAAACGATTTTTTAACAATAAAAAAAACAGGGTATAGCGGATTTTTCAAATACCGTTTTTCTTGTTACTCTTGACTAGATAAACAATCTTAGCTAGGTCGCTTGATGAGTGTATTTTCACTGTAGCACAGTGTTATGATAGTCCCCAGCAGTATCTTGTACTTGATCACTCTTAGCAATGTTACTCTCGTCCTGTCTGGGGCAGCCAAGACAAACATTCTTTTGGATCCTCGTTCAATCCCTCCGAACACCCACTGACCATCTAAAACTCGGCCTCTATTGTATTTTCGGCGTCCCATTTTAGCTTCGTCAATTTCGACGGTTACTCCGGGACCGCCAAGCATGCTGTCGCAGTTCTTTAGACTCCAATCCACCAACACCTCCCTCACGAAGCTCACCCAATCGTTGCAAGCTTTCGAGGCTATGCCGACTTGGCTTTGTAAAAAGGAAAACTTGGGGTACGGCATTGATACGAAAAATACCACGAGCCTGCATATCGTTTGTACCGCCAAATGGGACCCTCAAAGAAAGTGTTGGCCTTCCTGCTCTGCAGAAAGAAGCACACTCGCTTCTTCTTTTTGACGTTGATGTCAACGGTTCTTTGGCGGCGACATCTCCATATGTCGCCGCCCAAAGTGCACGCATTACCGCGCTTTGGACATGTAATTTCATTGTTCAGGACACCATGTGGCACCAGAAAATGATCCAACTCCCCTTCTGACATACCGCAAAATGACGGAAGGGTTATATTGCAATTCGTAAATGGAATATGATCAATGATATTCCATCTATGAATAAAAAAAAATCAAAAGCAATCGAAAAGCAATCGAAAATATTGAAAAATTATCTAAAGTAATCAGAATCAATCAAAAAATAATAATCAAAATATAATGAAAAAAATTAAAGTTAAAAAATAATAAAAAAAAATAAAAAATTATCAAATTTTAAAAGTTATGGTCATTTTATATTTCATACTTTTTTATATTTAGTGGGCCTGGCACCTCCTATACAAATGAAATTTTTCATAGTCCATATTTCTGAAAGTATTTAGACTAGACCACTGAAGTGTATATGTACTTACGTTTGGGTTGTCGAAGAGTGTTGATACTTTGCGCGGGTGTTGTTGTTGTTGATGCGATGATCTGTAATTTAGAGTATACAAATTAGGATGAGCTATAATTTAGAGTGTGATTTAGTACTGTGACTACAATTTTAAAAGGCTGTTGGAAAAGTATTTGAAATCTTCCGGAAACGAATGCTGACCAAAAACGGACAAAAAAGTTACGTGTGGGCTACACTTAACACTGGAGTGCACGCGCGACCTACTATAGTAGACCATTGGTATATTTTTGTTGATAACTTAACAATTCTGTATGTTAGAGCGGAGTAGTTCCAGGAAAGACCTATGCATTAAATTTGTCGTCAAGTCACTACCGTGAGAGCTTTCTGCTCGTACACATATTTCTGAAGATTAGCGAAAAAGTCTCGGGACTACCATAGCAGCAAGAAATCAATCATCAAAAAAGTGGTGCAAAACGTGCAACAAATGGATTTGTCCTAATCAACCGGCTGTGATGTGTAATAAATGTCACAAAAATAGGTTTTTGATAAACTTTAAGATTGGATACCAGTAAAATATGAATAAATATTAAAACATCATTCAAATAAAAATATGAAAAACCGCGTTCAGACTGGAAGGTAGAAAAATTAGTAAACTATATAACTATACATGCAAAATAATAAAGTTGGCAAAAGAATTTCAATATCTACATTTTTTATTATTATATATACCTTACAAATCTACAAATTATTACAAACTACTTAAATATATATCTTTATAAAAAATTAGTCCTATTTTTTCAATTTACGTCTAATATGCTTAAATCTATTGTGGCTTAAACTAATCAAATTTTTAACTGCTAAGACTGTATCGGTGTGCATACTAGCGGATGCAGCTGTCAAATAATAATAAAAAATTAGTAAAATTTGTTTATTATGAAAGCTTTCAAAAATATTTCTGTTTACCTAGTACCATATCGACCATTTTTAGGCTGCCAAAAGCCTTTTTATAACTTTTCCCATTGTAGTTGTACTTCCACACCAAGCCGTCGCTAAACAGCTGATGGAGTACCTTCTCTATGGAGCCTTTGCTGGCTTTTAGATTGTATATGATACCCGACTATAATAATATAACAACTAAATAGTAAGTATTTTGAGTTTTGGAATTAATAGCTTACCATATCGTCGAGGTAGGCCTTGTGTTGAAGGTGCTCCTCCACCTTCAGCAGCGTTTCTTCATTGCTGCAAA
The DNA here is from genome assembly GCA_951509765.1 of Sphenella marginata. Lineage (NCBI taxonomy): Eukaryota > Metazoa > Arthropoda > Insecta > Diptera > Tephritidae > Sphenella > Sphenella marginata. The sequence goes on along the minus strand of OX608080.1, from coordinate 89,886,268 downwards.
CTTTTCAGCGAAGTTTGCTCTTCGGATATCACATCGCCTGTTATACGGCTTACGTTACGCTGCGTCTTGGTGGAGAGCACCTTGCACTCCCTCAGCAATACGCCTTGGGCCAGCACTTCGCTACGTTTGGGCATCTGAAATTAAAATTGAATTTTATTATACAAATCTGAATTTAACGATGCTATTTTTAAAACGGGCAAGATCCGCTCCACTCCATCAGCGCTAGCGACGGCTGGTTGGGAGGCAGTACGCCTGGAAAAAGGCTGGGATACCTCAAAACGGCGTTGTCCTGTTATTAAATAAGCATAAATAATAACATGAAAGATACAGTCAAAAGTTACACTTAAGACATGTTTACATCAGTTAACTTGGGAATCAATTTCAGTCAGAATTAACAAGTAACTAATTAAACACCCTTATACTGGAAAATTTTAACAAAGTTTTTTTTCATCAGTTTTGTCTTTAACAATTGTTTTTAAGTTACATGCAATTATGTATCATAATTGAAAAACTGTCATCAAAATTGATGAAAAACCTGTGCTAAAATTTTCCCTTATTAGTGGTAACCAGAATGAAAACGGCAAACAAGCGGCATCTGTCAAATTATTTTTACACGTGTTCTTATGGGGAGGAATTTTTTGAACACGACGCGACAAAGCGGCAATCAATCACAGATGCCGCTGTCGCCAGATTAAATCTAATTCTATTTTGACAAGCGGCAGATGGTGGCGTTTGGTTTTTTTGACAATAAAAACGAAAGGAAGAGAAAATAAGGTCCAATTATTACAGAATAAGGCCCCTATTATGATAAAAATTCGATCTTCGACTGTGATCGAAAGAGTTGATCGAACGAATTTTCATTTGGTATTACCACAACCATTCGACAAGAGCTGGCGTCATTGTGAATTTCGATGTTTTTATCTGTTCACAATAACACATTTCTGTTAGCTGTTATTAAGGCCCGGTTTTTCAGTCATTGGTTAAGCTCAGTTTAAACTAAGTTTGCCTAATCTCGGCATAAATTTAAACTCCAGTTAAACTGCATCTGCTTTTTATACGGCAACATTGGTTTTTTTTATCTAGATCGGCAACAGATAACATTCGTTTACATATTTAACGCAATTGCTAAATGAAAAATCGGTGTGAACAAAGATAAAGATACGCCGTGTACAAGTTAAATAAAATATATAAACATAAATAAATTTAAAAAGTCCAGAAGCAAGAATTTCTCACCAAATATTTCACAATTAAAACAATCCACTATGCACACAGCTGACAGGTTAACTAGAGTTTAACCCTGGCAGATTGGACGCTTAAACTACGTTTAAATTTCGTTCAAAGTTGACTGAAAAACTGCATAACAAGTTTAAGCTTAGTTTAACTGACAAATTAAGTTAAACTTGCACTGAAAAACCGGGCCTAAGTAAAAGAAAATAAACAAAGCAAAACAAATCAAGTGCGCTATTATTTATCTAACAAACCAAAAAGTTTTATACATATATTTAAATACAAAATACAGTGGCGCACATAATTATTGGCACACCTAACATTTTCCTCTTTAGATCTAGTCTAGCCCTGAACCATAGACTTTAGAATTACGAAATGAATATTGCCGTATAGTTCTATTAATTGTCTCTTATATGCAACCGCGTTTCGAAAATTTGGTACTAATATATGGTTTCTATCATTAATATTATAAAAAAAGGGCCGTTATTGCAGCACAAAATTATTGGCACACTTAGTGCAATATTTTAAAATAGCAGCATTTTTGCTAAACTTTTTAAGTAGGCTGTTATATATTCCGCAATTGACACCTAATATTTTTTGTGAAAAAATAAATTATCGTTTTTGGCTCGATAAAATTAGCTAAATCTGAAAATGAGCCCAAAGCAGAAAGAAACAACAGAATCTCAACGCAAAATAATTATGCATTTGCACAATCAAGGCAAATCGTATGCTGAGATCGGAGATATAATGGACAGAAGCCGTTTTACGATTCGAAGCGTCATTAAGCGTTTTAAAGGTACCTCAAACTTTAAAAGCGATAAACATACGGGGCGGCCTCCAATTTTGACCGTTCGGGAATGCAACCAAATAGTACGTAAAGTAAAGGAGGACCCAAAAACTACATCCACACAGATTGCAGCTGAGGTCAAGGAGGATTTTCATAAACAAATTCATCCCATGACCGTAAGAAGGGTGCTACATAAAGCCGGTTACAAGTCTCGTACTGCTCGTCGAAAGCCATTAATATCAAATATCAATCAGAAAAAGCGTATGGACTATGCCAAGGAGTTCGTTAGCAAGCCAAATTCATTCTGGGATCAAGTACTGTTTTCTGATGAAAGTAAGTTCAACATTTTTCGTTCAGATGGTCGCGTTAAGGTGTGGAGAACATCGAACACTGCGCTTGAAAAAAAAAATTTGGCTCCAACAGTGAAACATGGTGGTGGAGGAGTGATGGTGTGGGGTTGTATGTCCTCTGCAGGTGTTGGCGAGTTGGTATTCATAGACGGAATTATGGACAAAACAGCGTACCTAAATATTTTGAAAGGAAACCTAAAAAAAAGTGCCGAAAAGCTATGTTTACCAACGTCGTTTACATTTCAACAGGATAACGACCCGAAACATTCATCTAATATAGTGCGTATGTGGCTGGTTTACAACATTGCTCACGTCCTTCCACACCCCCCACAATCTCCTGACCTTAATCCAATTGAGCATTTGTGGGAAGAACTGGACAGACGAGTCAAGAAGCGCGCAATAACTAATGCAAAAGAATTGAAAAAAGCATTAGTAGAAGAATGGTGCAAAATTGGACCCGAAACGACTAAGAAATTGGTTCATTCTATGCAGAAGCGTTTAGAGGCTGTCATTAAACAAAAAGGATTACCCACAAAATACTAACACTAGTTTTAAATTGCTTTATGATTGCTTTCAAACAGTTTGTTATTTACTTGATGTACTAAGTGTGCCAATAATTTTGTGCGGCAAAATATGGCGTTTTTAATGAAATTGATTAATAAATTCATATTTTAAATGGAGTTTTTTTTTTAAATATGGTTACATATGATAGACATATAATGCAACTATACAGCAAGATTGTCTTCGTAATTCTAAAGCTTGTGGTTTGGCACTAGACTAGATCAAAAGAGAAAAGTGGTAGGTGTGCCAATAATTATGTGCGGCACTGTATGACTACGACGGAAATGTAGTTAGATACTTCATCAGATCAAGAGGATAGCTTACTGGAACTAGCCAGAAGTCGAAAACGTTTGAGGGATGCCTCCAATCCTTTGGAAATGAATACAGCTGCGTACATATATCTTTAAAAAAGTTAATCAGTTTGTAAAAATAATAAATTTTTTTATAGATTTACAAATAATTTTAGATTGTACCTTTCGCCAGGTTCACATTTTGTTCCATTATTGAAACCAAGGTTTCCAGCTGTTGCTTTGTACTTACGACCTTTGACCTATATACAATAAATGCAAATAGATAAATATTTGCATTATAAATCAAAAAAGTAAAAGATAAATGCAAAAACTTACATTTCTTAGCAGTTTTATAAAAATTCGGTACAGGATCGACAGCAAAATTGTATTCGATGAAATAATAGATACACAACGAAAATTTCGACAGCGTTGAGCTACTCATAACACGAATTTGAAATTCGATTTTCGATCTTCGATAGCCAGCGAAGATCGAACACCGAAAAATGCTCATAATAAGGGCCTAAGTCTCTTTTACACTTTTTACAACATTTTTTGCTACTTTTCAAGAAGATTCGCACCTGCCGCCCCTGCTCTTATTATAATCATGTCGCCAATGCTTGACGGCAAATATCGTCAAGCTTCAGTTTTTCGTCGTTGTCGTTCACCGCCGTCGTGTTCATTGTGGATGGGCCTATTGTTTCCATTTGTCTGGCTGGTACCCGGCTCCTCCTCATCGCGCAAGAAATCCAAAAAGCTCATGTTAGCCTAAGAAAAATTATAAAACAAATTATGTAATAAGGGTATTAAAATAAATCGATTGCCTACAGGAATAGAATAATACTTAAAGTCTAAATCTTCTTGGCGAACTATTTCAATATCCTGATGAAGACACAACGGGCTCTCTAAAAACGTCACCAACCTGCGTCAAAACAATCGCACCAAAACTATTTTCTAATACGCATATTGTCACTTGCGAAGCGAATACATTTGGCGAGTCGAACAGATTGGCGAACTCACCTAAAATTTGCATTGTGAGTGGCGAATGAACTTTTTCGCCTGCCATGTTATGTTGCCATTCAAACAAATTCAAAAAGTTCATCCGAATTTGACGTTTCTGTCATTTGCGTATGTTTTTGTTTATTTATTTGTACAAAAGAGCGCGATGTTTGTGTAATTGTAGTATGTAGGTAGCGAGGATGATGTGCGTCAATTGGAAATGGCAGCTCATACCGAGATCATAAAAAGTGGTGCTAGTTCGGATACAGATGAGCTGGATGTGGGAAGTAGTGGTGCAAGGAAACGTACAACCCACAGTGGCACCAATGGCGATTTAATCTAGTCTTGTACAATGGACTTCACTTACTTATGAGGAGTATGTTGCATCTGCACCCGGAGATTGTCAGTAGTAATCATTTTTTTTAACGTGCCATCGTTTACCCACATTGACCTAGAGGAACTATTATTTAATTTCATTAAAAAACACACAAAAGTTGTTTACTCACTTCTATGTTGTTTTATTTTCGGTTAAAATTCTTTTTTCTATCAAAATATATGAATAAACACAAAACTTGTGGCTTCTTTTTCTCAAATGCGAATGAAATAAGCATTCGTAAAATTTTGACACATTTGGCGAAGCGAATCTAAGTTTTTCGCTACTGGCAATTCGAGAAGTTCATTTTCGTCACTCATTCGCCACTTTTTGGCGAATTCGCCACAGATTCGCATGCCGCAATTCGAGACGGCGAAATTCGACAAAATTTGCATTCGCTTCGCATGTGACAATATGCGTATAAATGTTGGTTGACAATTTTTAAAGAACCAGTTTTCTTACTATAAAAGAAACTATCCTTTTCATTAGTAAAACTTATAACATATTTCTCCTTTTCTAAAATATTGCTAGAATCCGTAAAATCTCTTCGTTCTTCTATTCTTAAAAACAATTGCTGCAGTAGGTATATTTGTTGGACTTTTTATAACTTTTTTAATGTGTTGCATGTAATTTTCAAACTTATATGCCGAAAAGCTGTCTAAGGGACCAAAATTATCTACACACGCGCTTAAATGCAAAAGACCGTGAACATTAAAACTTATTAAATGCGTCCCATAAATATTGCTAAATAATTTTACAAAATCTTTAAGCATTTCTTTAGAAACTTTAGATTCTACTTTACAGGACTTCTCACAAGAGAGAAGTCGGATCGCGGAATGCAACAATAAAAAGTGGTAGTAGAGATTGTCGGGTATGCAGTGTTTTAAAACAAACAATCCAGAATATAATAAAAATTGTCGGTATTCTGTTGACTTCCAGTTGCTTATTTCATCCAGATCACGGCTTCGTCTAGAGAATTCCGAGGGAACGTACCTATTGAGAGACATCAATTTTTCATTCATTTTTGTTACGTTTTCTCTTTTAATAAGCAACTGTATCAGTTTTTTAGTTACACCCAAGCCCACTAAATGCATGGGTTCTAAAGGAAATTGAGAAGCCATACCAATATTTATGGATTCTAGCAAAATTTCACTGTGTTTAAATATTTCTAAATGGTGTGTTAAGTCTACCCTATTCTGAAAAGATAAATCTGTTCTCATACATTTTGAGAAAAACAAACCCTCCTCTCCATATACTAACCTTCCTGTATACATTTAGGGCAACTTTTTTTACCTGTATGCGACTTTACACCAGTTATGAAAGCTCGCACTGGTGTATCGCATGTGAAAAGCCTAAGACTAAATGGCTTTAAAATTCCCCCCGGACCTACTCTCACTCCATTCTGACGTAAATTATTAACCTCTCCACAAAATTCTAATAAAAAACTTTACGTCAGTTGGCTTACTCATTCCCGAGAAGCAAGCGATGACAAAGGGTCTGGAAGTCTGACAGTCTACTACTTGACCTAAAATTGGCCGCAATGTCCGGTTCGAACTTTTGTAAAGTTTAAGTCCATCTATACCTACGTCTAATTTTCTAAAAAGTAGAACTCTTTACATCTGAAATTAAATTGTACTCCTAAATACAACAGTTCACCCTCGGAAAGCGGTCTTATTTCAATTTGTTCCCTACTCGTATTCAATAGTGTTCTAGCAATCGAGGGAAGTCCTTTAAGTCCGGCTTTGTCCAAAGAATGTAAGAGGTCTGTAAGACTAGTTTGCGTAGTGTTTTGTCGTATAGCCCATTCCTTAATTGCCTTACGTACGTTGTCCGTAAGGTTACTTTGGTCTTCCACGCTATCCACCGTCTCGTCTTCGTCAAAGAAAAACCTTTCACTATAGCTATCACTATCATAATAATCAACTAAGTCTAAGTAAGGTCCTGTGCTGGTGGATAGCGCATCATCGCTTGCTACTTGTGGATTGATTGCCGCTCTACTTGTTGATGGTATATCATCACTATATAAACTAGGTGTCTCATCTACTCTACGAAACTTTGTTTTATCTCCTCAAAATATGCCTTTTCCTTACTCATAAGGTTCGAAAAAGTTCTCTTATTCATATCTGTATTTTTGTTTAATATAAGAATATAATAATAATAATAATAATGATACTAATAATAGTAATTGTAATAATAGTAATAAGAATAATAATAATAATAATAATAATAATACTAATAATAGTGATTGTAATAATAGTAATAAGAATAGGAAAAATATTTAATAATAATAATGCTTTTTTTGTTATTGTGTGGTTAAATTAATGTTGTTCTGTGTGTCCTGGTGTGCGTTGTCCCACAAATGAACTGTAAATAAAAAGTATGTAAATATCTATGTAAAATAAATTGTATGTAACTGCTAATACACGTCCAAGAATATCGGGAGACGCATTTAGTGTTCTCGCTAAATAAATTTTTCATTGTTAGCAGTAACGCAATGCATCAGTATCTTTTCGACAAACAGTGGCAGATCTTTGCGGGGTTTCTAAAGCAAGCGCTTCTCATTCCATAACAATTTATCGCAGCAGATAGCATCCGTGCGATCAGATTTTATAAAACTTCCTGGAACTGCACAGCCACAAAGTAGCCACTTTTAAAGAAAAGGCAAATGCACGCATGTAAAAATCTTGTCTAAATACAACAACAACAATAATATAACTTTTATACAGGAGGTGATGGTGAAGTTTTCCGTAACCGGAAGAGTTTTATTTAGTGCACCGTGCCTATGAATGTCTTTTTTTTCGAGGGGTAGAGGGGGTCCTAGAAATCACAGAACTAAAGCCCCAACTTGGAGCGAATCATATTTTAAGAGAAAATCGAGTTTGAAGAATGTGTAAATTTTAAAACACTTTCATAACACAAACTACCCTGCAAACCACTGATAACCACATTTTCAAAAAATACCAACACATATGCATTTTTATATTCCCATATTTCCGGAATGATTTTGTTAACCTTAGGTGACCAAAAAAAAATTGTTCTAAGTTTTATTAAAATATGTGCCCATAAGTACCAAACATATATGCTAGGGTTAATGTGCACAAGAATTGTGAAAAAGAGAAACCCTTGCTGATTTTGTAACATTCATTATGTTATGAGTGCGAATGGAACAGCAAGAGCTTTTCAAAAATATCCCAGCGCCATTTGTGAAAAAAATTTCATTTCATTTGCCAACGAAAAAAATTTTTCAAGAAAATTTTATTTAACGATTAAACGGTTTTTAAATAAAAAATTGTTCACAACGAATTTCTTTAAAAAATTTAAAACAACAAACGAATCCTGTTTTGTAAACGAATCGACTACAACATTCTTGGAAAACAACGATCCTGCCCACTAAAAGTTGCTTGATTCGGCTTTACCCCTGGTAAGTAACTTACATAACTTGTTTAATTCAGTTAAATTGTAGTTTTTTTGTTTATTAAAATATAATCAATTTGTTTATTATAATAAATGCAATTTCAATTTGCCTCCGGCAGTCGACAAGCACCTAATAATTTGGACCGAAAAAGAATGAGTATGGTAATCGTTTAAGTGGGCTACCGAGCGCTAATACACAACCAAAAATGTCGGGACAGGTATCAGGAGACGCGCTTTGGTCCCAGGAGCATGAATATATGTAACTCCGCTGAATCAATATTTCCAGTAGTTTGCGAGATATTAGCAACTTCAGTTCACAATTTTCGCGGAAAGTTGTTCCGCACATAAAAGTCAGAATTTGACCTGGGTAATTTTTCGGTTTTTCGCAAAAATAATCAAAATATTGGTTCAGCGGAGTTATATTCATGCTCCTTGGACCGAAACGCGTCTTTTGATAGCTCTCCCGACACTGTTGGATAAATACTAGCACTCGGTAGCCCACGTAAACGGTTGCCAAAAATATATTACTAAATACTTAGTGTTGTATACGATTTTCCAACTCCAAACAAGTTCGCAATACTGCGGTACGGTTATGATTTGGACGTTTTTATATAAAACCAACATTTCCATCATGTTGGTACGTCTTTTCAACAGTTCGTGAATCGACGTATTCATTTCCACTATTAGTGGTAACCAGAATGAAAACGGCAAACGACAAGCGGCATCTGTCAAATTATTTTTACACGTGTTCTTATGGGGGGGAATTTTTTGAACACGACGCGACAAAGCGGCAATCAATCACAGATGCCGCTGTCGCCAGATTAAATCTAATTCTATTTTGACAAGCGGCAGATGGTGGCGTTTGGTTTTTATGACAATAAAAACGAAAAGAAGAGTAAATAACTTCTAAAATAAGTTCCAATTATTACAGAATAAGGCCCTTATTATGAGCTGCATTCGATCTTCGATGGTTATCGAACGAATAGCATTTTGCTTTCGACGCTGTATCGAATTCTTTTAAAACTACTAAAAATATATTTTTTTGTATTTATCTTCTTTTTTTTTTGATTTATAGTACTAATTTTAATCTATTTGCATTAATTTGATGTAGGTCTAAGGCCGTCAGCACAAAACAACAGCTGGAAACGTTGGTTTCTCTAATGCACCAAAATCCGAGCTTAGCAAGAGGTGTTTATTCAAAATCCCAGGCTGCAAAAAATTTATTATAAATCTGTTTAAAAGCTTTATTATTATCAAACATTAAATAACACGTTTGTAAATGTACACTTACGCAGTGGAATTCATCTCCAAAGGATTGGATGCATCTCTTTATCGCTTTTTGTTTCTTGCTAGTTCTAGTACGTTTTCTGCATCATCCGATGAATCTTCGAACCATAACTCTGTCGTAGTCATATTTTTATTTCCTGTATCAATTTTGCTCATATATTTGATCGGTAATTTATTTTGTTTGCTTAGATGATTTATTTTTTTAATCACAGCTGATAAAAGATGTACTACTGTGAACAGTTGAAACGATCGAAATTCACAATAGCGCAAGTATTTACCGAATGCAGCTCATAATACCAAATGAGAATTTTTCGTTGAGCATTTTCGACCACCGTCGAAGATCGAATTAAACTCATAATAGGCACCTAAGTCTCTTTTACACTTTTTACAACATTTTTTGCTACTTTTCAAGAAGATTCGCACCTGTCGCCCCTGCTTTTATTATAATCATGTCGCCAATGCTTGACGGCAAATATCGTCAAGCTGCATTTTTTCGTCGTTGTCGTTCGCTGCCGTCGTGTTCATTGTGGACGGGCCTAGTGGAAGAACGTTACATGTTGCTTATGTTATCTGTGCAAAATGTCAAGAAATGAATATTCATGTGTTCTTAATAAGACAAACAGAGGGTCAAAAAGGAAAATAAATATAGAAAATTGGAAAGACCCAAACAACGAACCTGAACAGGCAAAGTGGAAAAACGCTTTAAATTCAAGATTTTCTACTATATATTTGAGTTTTGTTTTATACATATGTATGTATGTAGGTTTGTGGCTGCAGATGCAATTTTCAGTGTGATAAGTTTAATTTTTTACATATAAAAGAGCTATTTGATAGTTTTTATAAAAAAAAACTACAACGATCAAAGTTCATATTTAAGTTGCTACACTGAATTGAGTGAACCTCAAAGACGAGGAGTTAATGAGGGAACTTCCAGGCGAAACACCATAATCTGCTATTTTTTGTTGTCTTCTAACGGTCAAAGGGAAAGAGTGTGTAAAAATATGTTTTGTCACACATTCCAGGTAAATAAGTGTTGAGTGTTTTTATTTATTTATTTATTACCTACTTCTTATTCATATTTTTATTCAGATAACGCAACGCAGAGTACAAATTTTGGTTTAAACGTGAAGGTTTATTTAGTGGTAACCAGAATGAAAACGGCAAACGACAAGCAGCATCTGTCAAATTATTTTTACACGTGTTCTTATGGGGAGGAATTTTTTGAACACGACGCGACAAAGCGGCAATCAATCACAGATGCCGCTGTCGCCAGATTAAATCTAATTCTATTTTGACAAGCGGCAGATGGTGGCGTTTGGTTTTTTTGACAATAAAAACGAAAGGAAGAGTAAATAACTTGTAAAATAAGTTCCAATTATTACAGAATATGTCTCTTTCACACTTTTTACAACATTTTTTGCTACTTTTCAAGATGATTCGCACCTGTCGCCCCTGCTCTCATTATAATCATGTCGCCAATGCTTGACGGCAAATATCGTCAAGCTTCAGTTTTTCGTCGTTGTCGTTCGCCGCCGTCGTGTTCATTGTGGACGGGCCTATTCTTATAATGTTGGATATCATCGATAAATATATTTTAACAAAGAATAAAGGCCGGGACATTGGTGCAGTAGTCGTATCGCTGTAGTCGTATCCTTAACGTAAGAGAAAAACCAACATGCATTTGGTCGGTAAGGTTACGTTACAGATAGTAGCACCAATAACACTGTCTTACAAAATTTTAAAAATTATTTGCACCAAAGCTGAGGTATTCTTCTTCCACCTCAAAGCATCGAAAAACATAGAAAAATGTGAAAAAAGTGGGGGGTAAACCGGAAAAATTCTGAGTTATTTCAATTTGACTGTTTTTTGAAAAATTTGCAAAATTTATCCCTGTTTTCTCACATTCAAACCTAATTATCTTCTTTGGTACATCTGCTATATCAACAATCTTTACTTTTCTTCAAAAGGGGAGATTTTGCGCAAATTTTATGCTATCGCTCACTTTTTTTGACTTCCCCATTTAAAAGATATCGTCGAAAATGTCAACAATCAAATTTAACGAAAACCTCATTTTCGTTATATATACCGAGCTTTGACGTCAGAAATCTGTAGAACCGCTTAAGACACGACCAATTTTTTCCCTCCTATCTTGTAGGAAATTTTATAGCAAAAATTTCGGTATATATAGATCTTGAAAAATATGCAAACTAATTGGCAATTTCGGCCTTTACAAAAAAAATGCGAGTTCAGAAAAAATTACAGTTTTTTCTAAAATACAGTTTTATTGTCTTTTCACGTAGTATAACTTCGTATTCTTTTTATCACAAGTTATTTGATCAAATCATACATTATTTGCAGTAGTATTACTACAATCTCTGCAATTTTGTATGCATGCATACATGTTTTGTTTTCATCATGAAAAGGGGAGATGAGTGAAAACTTTTAACCGTTGCAAGAAAATGTCCAGTTAATCCTCTCATGCAAATACACAAAAATTGCGCCAAAACTTCAATATCTTGAAGATTTCCTGGCGACAAGAAGCTTTTTGATATTTTTCTGTTTTAATTGTGAAATTAATACACCAAATTGTTTTTTTCAAAACAACCAAACCTTTTTAATCCTACGTATATAATAATGCCGCCTTTTCGAAAGTGTTGCGTAAAAAATACGCGCTCCAATCGCGGGTTTTCTTCTTTTTCAGTGCCATCAAATCCACAGCTCGCTTCCAAGTGGAAGGAGAACCGGGGGATTCAAGAATTCGAGAGGAAGGACAATTTTGTGTGCATTTTGAGAAGGAAGCTGTGGGCGATGGACGCCTAAAGGAGGATGCTGTCCCAACATTGATGTTAGGTGAGTAGAATTTGTTCTGTGATAAGTGTGATATGATAATGTGGACATACATATGTGGAATAAATCCAAAGTGAATCTAATTGGAACAAGTGATATTAGGTGAATTCGAGAATTCAATCACTGCCGCAGTACTGCAGGTATAGTCAAAGGAAAAACTATTATTTTTAAACTGTAACTTGTGAAAAATTCTAGTTTTCTTGAATATGCTCTAATTCCATTCTGGAACATATCTCAGAAAAAAAGCGTGTCGATTCTCTTCAGTTTTGGATTAAAATTATACTTCTTTGGAAGTACTGCGGCAGTGATTGAATGCTCGAATTCACCTATTCATTTGTACACTGTCAGGTGTGCAAATATGTATGTATGTGTGTCCATATATGTATATTGTCAGGGTGTGTTTGCTTTGGTTGTTGCATGTTCATGTGAGTGGGGATGTGTGTTTGTTTCATAGCATGTACGAGGGTTGGCTCATGATTTTAAAAACCTAGCCCATGCAACTTTGAATTAATGGCCTTTTTTGTTTGCGTGTGTTTTATAGTTGTTTGTATATTCTCTTGTTGTTTTGTATGTTTATGTTTACATGTTTATACTGTTTATTTGTCCGTCTGCAAAAAAGTTAGTACACAATTTTTGTATAAATAAGCATTTCTTCTGCTTGCAAAAAACAAGAGTTCCCCAAAACAGGAATCCTCAGGAATACTTGGATTTATGCATACAACATGCCTATATCTGAAGTCGGAAAGAGGCTTAAGGACGAAGCCTATCCAAAAAATTCCGGAGGGCAAGATGTTGATATGCCAAGCGGCAGTGCTCCTATTTTAGTTAAAGAACAAGTTAAGAGATCGATTTCTCCTCCAACTGATTTAACTTCTGAAGAGTTTGAGTATTACGGGGCCCTAGAAGAGAAGCGTCAACGTCTTGACATACCCCATAGTGACGAGGGGTTAGATGACGATGTTGAGACCCCCAGAGCAAATGATCTGGAGATTTTTGCCAAAAAGGAACGATCGTACATTAAAATAGGCCAAAAGCTAAGGGAGTCCAATGAGAAAAAGAGTATTCAAACTGACACGCTCCAAAAAAAAAATTGAAGCATTAAAGGAGGAAATGCTGAAACTAAAAAATGAAAAAAAAAAAATTACGAGTGATGACTTTATAATACCCCACCCTGGAGCAGCGAAGGAAGCCATAATATTCGCTAAAATGATAGTTGGCAGCAAAGACACTTGGTATCAGGAGGAGGAAAAGAAAATTGCCCAAAACATATGCTATATGTCGTCGAAGGCATATAGATTTATGAAGGATGACCTGGGATTTCATTTACCCAGTGAAAGCACACTATTTAGAGATCGACCCATCCGATATATCCGTCCGGGCATTGATGAAAAAGTGATTGGAATTTTGCGGATTATGTGTGCCTCAATGCCCGATACTCACCGCATATGCCAGATAATGTGGGATGAAATTACCGTTAAAAAGGGCTTGGCATATAACGCTACAGTTAATGCTATCGATGGGTTTGTGGATAGCGGAGAAGGCTGTCGGGAAAACAAGATTGCTGGCAAATGCCTTTTCTTTATGGTGAAGGGCATATGCAACAACTGGAAATATGTGCTGTCATACTACGTATCGAGAAATGGCGTCAGTCCTGAAGATATAATGACCTATTTATTTAAAAATGTCGACGTGGCACATAGTATTGGACTTAAAGTAAAAGTTGCTGTTTGTGACATTGTATAACTTTACAAGTAAGTTATGTATCAGCTGTTCGTCCACAGCTGTGCTTGCCCATGTAAAAAGCTTGCTATTCAGAAGCTGCTCAACGCAGAGTCGTACTCATTGGAAGCAGAAAAAAAAGTACTGATGCTATTGGAATATACATCATAAATAAATAAATAAGAGAAATTAGATGCCGCAAATTATTGTTTAGAGCGGATCAACTCAATTAGAATTATTTTTGCAATAGTTCTACTTATTTAATTACCACTTTTTGATATCTTTGAAATCTTAATAAAAAATATCTGTGCTACCTATAAAAGCAACCATGTAGTTCATGTTGTCATGACAATTTTCTTGTTCTTCTTTGATTACAAAGAAATGCACGTGCCAATTTTATAATTTTCTCTAAATATTTCACCGATAACAGTGTTTTTCGTTTTTAGGGTGTATCTAAATGAACTTCCCTGCAAATTAAAGTGGGTTGTCTAAAATACGCATGCTTATTTCTTGTTTTTCGTGTTGTGTTTACATGGTGCGTACCAAGCGTACAAATAAGGGTGCGTTTGCGTGAACATCCGCGCTGCTTGGGCGCTGTACTTTTATGTAGCCTTACTTTTTAAAAAATGTTAAACAAAACTATCTTTTTATTGATATTTTAGAAAAACTAAAAGGATTAATAGTGAAGGATGGGTTTTCATGTTAGGAAGTCACCTCATTCTTGTCAGACATCTTTTAGACACGCTAGGAATCCACCAGAATCACTATTTAAAAAAATATGGTACTGTTAAATGCCTAATATTTATCGGATTTTGCCCAGTGGGATGTCAAAAGACGCGTATTGACCCCAGCATCTATAATCCGAATGCGGAAATTAAAATTTTTATTGCTGTGAAAAGTTATCGGCAAAAAACAAAAAAATGTATCCTACATCACTCCAAAATCGGGGGCCTGTTCCGTGGTATTTATGAGCAGAGCTCCTTTCCGCGTTGGCGGCCGCGCGAAAAAAAAATAACGCAATCCAAAGTATTTCGAAAAGAATCGAATCGAAAATATTCGGATAAGACAATTTATTGCAAATAATCCAGATATTTTCTAACTGGTTAATCATATAATATGATGGAAATAACTGTATTAACAATGAAAACAACATTTTATTATTGTTAATGTGCAAAATATGTTTATTTTTATTCGGCTGAGGCTTATTATTAGTCATTTCCCAAATTTCTAAATACATTTTGATACTAAATTCAGTAAAAGAAATTAACTAACATAGCAACCCATCTGCAACATTCAGTCCAATTTACCACTAAGCTGTTGCATCCCTTCATTTTAATCGACTAGCAACCCAGCCACGAGTGAGTGTCAAACGCTTGTTTGACACATCTGAGTGAGTGTCAAACTCCCATGAGTTAGAAAGAGAGGGAAGAGAAAGAGATGCCGACATATCTTACTTGTAGATCTTTACAATGGTTTGTGATCAGAGCTCACAGAACGTAAGTGCTTTTACCAAACTAAATATAAGCGCCGCGAGTACAGCCTTAACATACAATGACGAGCAGATCTTTTTCATGTTTGACTACTGCCTTCTCATAAAGAATGTAAGGGACTGTAGGGTTATATATATTGGTGTACTTTGCTTTATAACCACTTTGTTATTTTATTTAAATTTAAAATAATTTTCTACTTTTAAATTTGACAATTTTTGATTATCAAATATTTTTATATTTTTTCCGAAAATATATTTTCTTAATAAAACAATAAATATTTGAACACTTCATTTGGCGATCCTGCGAACCTCATTAATTAAAATCAGACAGGATATTAGAGATCCTAAGTCATTTTTTTGAACCTAATAACAACAACATTCGGTCGTGCAGCCACACATCAGTGCAACAAACTCCCAAAACCTCCCAAATACAAGTGGTCATATATTAGAATACGGTCGGGGGCATCTGTTTCAAATCAGTACAAGCGACGCCAGCAAAATATATATCGGTGAGAGATCCTGCACAATTTATCTTTATCTACAATTAATTTTCACTACTTTGAATCTGTTACTTAACGCATCATTATTGGATATGAATTACGGTCCTACGCAAAAAGGACAGTCCGAAACCACTCGTCGTGCTTCATTTACAACGCAATACCTGTCGGCGGTTCGAGGTATTGCATCTGCAACGCCCCCGTCATGTCAGTAAATCAACTTCAATCAGTCTTAACTTGAGTCATCCATTATAGCAAATATTTAGTCCTTTCAACTTTGTCTTTCACATTGAAAATATTTAGTTCGCTCAGCATTTTGTTCTATTAAATTTATCGTTCTACTGGGGAGGGGAGTAGTTGTAGGGTTATATATGAGTGGCTCAGTGCCATCCTTGCCTAAACCTCGAAATTTAATATATGGAGTTATTATGCTATACTACTTAGAAATACTCCAAACTATCCGTGCCAAAGTTGCACATCCCTAATTTTTGAACGAAATTATTAATTAAATTAATTAAATGTTTCAAACCTTCCTCAAAAGGCTGTTTAATTTTTAATTTGCTATTAACTTTGTCACTAATTATTAGGAAATGACTAAATTGAGCCTTAGGCAAGGATGGCACTGAGCCACTCATATATTGGTGTACTTTGCTTTATTTAAATTTAAAATAATTTTCTACTTTTTCATTTGACAATTTTTGACTATCAAATATTTTTATATTGATACCAAAAAATATATTTTCGAAATAAACTTGGAAATACAACTAATACGAATATTTTTAGACTTACATTTTTTATATGTAAAACATAGTAATACCATATTGGTATACTTTAGGGACCACTTTGTGAGCAAGAAAAAACTTACAACAAGGGATGGAAACGTCAGTAAGGCAGTAGTCCAAAAGCTGTACGACATAGACAAATGTAACGAAAATTACAAAATCTGTCCAAAATTAACTATGTCGCACATAAACCCCAGCAATTTCGAAAAAATTAGTGTATCGCGGGCTTCACAAATATTAAGTTATTCCGTCTACGCTGGGCTTAAAACGATGGAGGATTTAAACCTCTTTGGCGAAGATCCCGCCTTATTAGAGTTCGTCAAGCCAACACAAATGTTCGTCAAGAGAATGAATGATTTGTTTGAAGAGCTTGACTCAAAGATCTTGTTCCACAAAAACCCATTAAAAAGGCCAATAAATAGAGGATGCGATGCCAAGAAAGAAAGACTTTTGGATCATATAGAGTACCTAAAACAGTCAGCTTGGGTAACGATTCCATGACTAAATGCATAAAGGGGTTCATATTATCAATGATCAATCTGTCGGAGAATTTTTTCTTTGGATACCCATCATTAAAATTTGTTATGTTTGGCAAACTTAATCAAGACACCCTTGAGAATTTCTTTTATTCCGTAAGGGCTGGCCAAGGAATAAATATGCATCCGACTGTGTTCGAGATTCAATACATCAATGCTCGACTGATGTCAATGAAGATTTTGAGGTATCACTTCGAAGGAAAGGGGAATAACTGCGAAGATGATGACGACGAATTCGTAGAGTGGAATCGGAAGCCGTCGGCCGAAAAAGGTGTGCCATCCGTGAAAGAAGCCGAAAATTCATCAATAAACCCTCATACTCACGTAGATGGTGGCGAAGACGAGGCTATTCCAAGAGAAGCAAATACAGCGATATTACAGAGGATATGCCCTCTATAAACAGGTACTGGGAAAAATGAACTGCCACAAATGCATAGAAATAATGCAAAAGCCTACCGTTGAACACGAAAATAGTTCGGAGGCACTGATACGGGCAAAGAACTACAAGCCCTACGAAGATTTGAGGCTTGTAAACCCCGCAGACAGATTCTTCGAAATAAGTACAGATCACTTGAGCTGGTACCTGGAAATGTTCCGCTGTTCGGCACACCTGCAGCCAGATTCCAGTCATCGCTATCGCCTAATTGCTAAAATTCGCCAAAATGCCAAAGCAAATGAACTCTCAAAAAATTAGGAGATTTCGCTAATTTGCGATTCTGAAACGCAAGTCGCCTAGCTAAAATGTAGTACGGTTATCTTTTCGCTTGATGGCGCTGGGATAGCACCGTCATCTGTCAATTTAGTTGTGATTCCTTACATGCTGAAACTCCAGAATCGCAAACTTAGCTAAATTAGTCGCCAAAAACAGCTGATGACGTTATCTGGTTCATTCGTGTTCATCGCTTACATGTGCTAAAAAAATGAATCAAAATGAACCAAAAATGGAGATTTTAGGAGATTGTCATTCACTGGACTCGCAAAAGTCGCCAAAAGTTGCCAAAATGCATTAGGAGATTTTTGGCGATCGAGATTAAGCTTTAGCGATGACGGGAATCCGGCTGCTGCCCTCAGTAAAGGAGAAAATTTTACAGCACATTAAATATTTGTCCGATCAAAAGTACCCGGATTGGTTCACTGGGGAATGCGCGAAACATCGACTGAAGTTGTTGGGCTTCATGATAACCGTGCTCCTGTATAAAAATGCCAAGTGGATGGCGGGGGCCGAGGAGCAGGAAGAACGGAGGAATCGGTATGTTGCCAAGTTAAAGAAGCTGAACGTGCCGACTGGTTCCAACACACATTCAAATAAAAGGCAGACCGAAGAACCGAATGAAGAAGATGAAGGTGATGGCTTCCAGGCAACAAAAGAAGCTAATAATCAGACAAGGAAAGATACCGGAAAAAGTCCTGGTGGGGACCTAATGCGAAGAAAAATGCCAAAAACCAGATGTGTGATCGGTTCCTGTCCAGTGTTAAAGGAGAAAAAGGAACTCGAGCGTACCCTACCAACCATGGCTAACCATGGTGAAATTCTTATTTAAAATATTTTTAGAATTTGTATGGAAAACGACAAGTGCCTAAAAGTATGCTCTCACACTTACACGCAAAAATCTTTTCAACATGGGTAAAAAGTGAACCTCTCTGAACAAAATTACCCACTTTTTTAACCTCTTTTTTGGTAAACGCGACTCAATGATTATCCAGATTTTTATCCGATCATGGTTGGCAGGGTAGGTTATAACTAATACAATATACATACATACATACATATTTTTTAATTTTTCCTCATAGTTTCTAGGTTCCTTATTTTTCTTTTCAGCTTTTCTCTTCTTTTCAGATTTGTAGGTACCTCTCAATTTATATTGCATCTGAGCCTAGTATTTTGAAACATTATAACATAAACTTTAAATATAAACCAAGCAAATCGCACAAAAATGTTTTCAAAATACAGGTGAAACACAAATACTCAACCTTAACAGGATAAGTTGTGTGAGAAATTGTCACTAAATAGTTTCAATTTCGTAATTCCGATGTACATCAGCTCGACCACATTATAGACCTAGAAGGTTACACTGGTCATAACAAATCGCTACCACGACATTCGGGCAGTACGGCTAGGGAGTACCGAAGCGTACCGGGTTCATATCCGGCCAAGGACTGTCAAAACAATGAAAATATTTTTCTACATGTAACAAAATAAACAACAACAACAACCATATTATACCAAGAAAATTGTCCAATTAAAACATAAATGTAGATTTTTTATTTTATTGGTGATATCATTGTGGTAAGTACATATAAGTCATATACCCTACCAACCATGGCTAACCATGGTGAAACTCTGATTCCAAAAATTCACAAATTTTTACTAACACCAACGCATATTTTTAGAATTTGTATGGAAAACTACAAGTGCCTAAAAGTATGCTCTCACACTTACACGCAAAAATCTTTTCACACAAACTTGACAAACGAAATAAAAGTAAACAAAACTTTTTTGGAATGAGCGAGTTTGGATAATTATTCATTAAATACTCACTATTTAAGACATAAAAATTAGAATATATTCTATTTAAGTGCTGTATATAATATATGTACATAATAAATTAATAATGCTATATTTCGTCAAGTTGAGCTGATTAAAGGACAGCCATCACCTTTCGCAAATGTAAGTAGCTTTTCCATTTTTTAAGGCACAAAAAATAATGAATTGTTATTTTATTATGAACGTTAACGCAATCAAGCGAAATGCAGCAAACAACGGTTCAGAAAGTTCAAGTGAAAAGGGTGAGCAACAACCTGATACCTATACAGGCAATGAGGCAGCAGAAATAGATTCCAAAGGGCGCGCACCATATTTCTATTATTGCAGCGAGTATTTCTGCGTGCACCTATCAATACAATGCAAAGGAAAATTGGTCAAAATTATATCGGCAGCGTAATTGGTCAATGCGAACAAGATGAATTTGGAAGTGATATGGAAGATGGCACGATATTTGCCATAATCACGTACTTAATTTGTGTAGTTACATTGTACGACGGGCAGAGAAGCATGCAACATATTCTATGCTAAAACATTTCCGTGATGTTTTATAAAACGATGGTTGGCCAATAGGGGTTTAAACGTGAAGGTTTATTTAGTGGTAACCAGAATGAAAACGGCAAACGACAAGCAGCATCTGTCAAATTATTTTTACACGTGTTCTTATGGGGAGGAATTTTTTGAACACGACGCGACAAAGCGGCAATCAATCACAGATGCCGCTGTCGCCAAATTATATCTAATTCTATTTTGACAAGCGGCAGATGGTGGCGAAAGGAAGAGTAAATGACTTGTAAAATAAGTTCCAATTATTACAGAATAAGTCTCTTTTAGGGATGGCCAAAAAAGATCGGTGTTTCAGAAAACCGGTTTTTTCTATTCGCGGTTTTCGGTTTTTTCGATCTTTTTATCTCAACTGTGTTTAATCGATCTTTTTTCAAAAAAACCGAAAACCGAACTATCGACTTCTACTAGTGGTAACCAGAATGAAAACGGCAAACGACAAGCGGCATCTGTCAAATTATTTCTACACGTGTTCTTATGGGGAGGAATTTTTTGAACACGACGCGACAAAGCGGCAATCAATCACAGATGCCGCTGTCGCCAGATTAAATCTAATTCAATTTTGACAAGCGGCAGATGGTGGCGTTTGGTTTTTTGACAATAAAAACGAAAGGAAGAGTAAATAACTTGTAAAATAAGTTGCAATTATTACAGAATATGTCTCTTTCACACTTTTTACAACATTTTTTGCTACTTTTCAAGATGATTCGCACCTGTCGCCCCTGCTCTCATTATTTTCATGTCGCCAATGCTTGACGGCAAATATCGTCCAGCTTCAGTTTTTCGTCGTTGTCGTTCGCCGCCGTCGTGTTCATTGTGGACGGACCTATTCCGTTGAATTGAATTTTTCGCGATAAGTGATGGCGCCGCATCTAAAAAAACCCACTTTGGCAATATTTTGATGAAAAAGGGAATAAAGAAGTTATATGCAAGCTCTGTGGGGCGGTAGTAAAACTGGGAGGTGGCACGTACAAGTTAAAAGGACACCTCCAGCGCAATCATGCCGGTTGGGATAGAAAGGATTTACCTTGTAACACCAACAAGAACTCCGATGAGGTGTTGTGATGATTCTAATTCGAATGAAAAAGTCAGAACTGTTGATAGGCAGCCATCAATTCCAGACAAGTTTTTGAAAACATGTTTACTGTTCCTTTTTTGAATTCAAGCATCTACATTTATATGTATTAGTACAAAAAAGTATTGTCTTTTTCAGAATTTTTCACTTTTACAAATTTGATTTAACTATATTAAGCAGGGTATGCAGGTCGCAAGAAAAACAAAAACTCCATATAAAAAAACGCTTAAGAAATGCTGAAGAAAATTTCCTCGATTACCTTCCCTTGAGGTAGTAAGCAGGTCTCAAGAAATATAATACGAAACTTTGCTACTATTTTTTAGTGAAATTTTAGTACGGCAACACAGCTTTTCGAATGAAATATATCGAAGTAAGTAAACGCGTGTTTTTTTTAATATTTATTCAATAAATAATTAATATTTTATTGCAGCAATGGATGTAACAAAATCTGGGCCATCTAAACGGAAAAAGCGCGTCGTAAATTTTAACTTGAACTGAAAAATAAATATATCGTCGGCTTAGGTCGCAAAGGTGCTAAGTCCACCTTTTGGGTTTTTTCAGGTTTTGATGCAGAATGCTAGAAACAGTTAATATACACTACTTACATCATGAATTGCATAACAATTCTGTTTTTAAATGCGTTTTTTGCATTGATTAGAAAAGGTGCTAAGTCCACCAATGAAAGGAAAAGGTGCTAAGTCCAAGCGAATTTGAAAATTTAAAGTTAAAGTGTATGTGGCATATTCATATTCGAAAAATAGTAGCTAATAAAGTTAGCGTGGGTTTTTTGACACAATTTCCAACGCCCTATATGTCATAAAAACCGACATAAACTTAAGTACCTACTTTATTTCGACTATGAATGCATATGTTAAATGGGATCATCTACGTCAGCTGACCTCACTTCTCCTTTTTAACTGACACATAACTTTTTGACCTTGATTAGTAAAGACAAATGTTTGGGCTATCATATTCAGACTTCCAAGAACCTAAATCACATTTACTTGTCGACTTTCACAAAAGTCCATTTTCGTCAAAAGTTGTGCAATAAAATCTACTCCTGCTTTTCTGCTATGAATCGGCGATAGTAAAACGCTGTTGTGTGATAAAAAGAAACGCCTAGGGTTTTAGAATAATGTATTTTGATCCAAATATTGCTACTAATTGCAGAGTAACAGAGCTTCAAAAAATAGGTCATTTGAGCTTTAAGCGCGGATTGTGGTAGAACTAGGCTTAATATAAGAAATCTAAGACCAGGTAAAAATTCTACGGAAGAACCTCTAAGAACTCTCATACTCAGAAAATTGCTTTGGTTCACTCGCAGGTGTTTTGATTTGGGAAAAGGTGCTAAGTCCAGTGAAAAAAATTAAAAGTAGCTGGCAAAAAGGTGCTAAGTCCCAAAAATGCATATAACTCGGCGAAAATTTAAATTTTTTGTTTTTTTATGAGCGTCCACTTATTGTACTCTAAAATTGAGTAACATGACGTAAAAAACCGAAATCCCTAATTTAAATTTATGTTTTTATATTGTTTTTTGTCTCTCCTGTAAAATTTGAAAAATGGTACTTAGCACCGTTGCGACCTAAGCCGACGATATGTTGAATTAAAACTTCTTAAGTTCTTTTAAAAATTTAGAGAGAAGAACCCTATAGTAAGTATCTACATTGTTGTATTTCTATAAAGTTTCTTTTCGAAGTTTAAAATTGTGCCGGTTTTTTCGTTTCCGGTTTTAAAAACGGTTTAAAACCGGAATAAAAAACAGCGATTAATCACAAACCGGTTTTTTTTCAACTTTGGCCATCCCTAGTCTCTTTTACACTTTTTACAACATTTTTTGCTCTTTTTCAAGAAGATTCGCACCTGCCGCCCCTGCTCTTATTATAATCATGTCGCCAATGCTTGACGGCAAATATCGTCAAGCTTCAGTGTTCATTGTGGACGGGCCTACTAGCAGCCAAACAGAAAGGAATGCAATTCAATTTTATTTACTTTGCGATGATTGCGAAGTTGTATCGTAAAGAAGCACGAAGTGACAAACCAGCAGAGGGTACATACATAAATACAGAAGAGGAAGTTATTTGTTCGAAAGCCGTTTATTCTTTTGAGTAGAATGAGTAGAATATGATTTTGAAGTGGATATGGGTGGAGAATGGTTGTAAGTTGATGCTACCTTAACCCTATGCGGCCTCAAATAGTTGTCGTTAATTGTTATACTCATCTCTGCACATAGAATAAATAAATGAAAAACTTAATTGTGTATAGTTTGTATAATAATTTGTATTATTATGTAAGCTTTTTTTAAATAATTAAATAAAATAAATATTGAATTTTCATAAATTTAAATTAAATTTTTCTCACTTAGTTTGTAATAAAACAAATGCATAAAAAAAATTAATTCCATTAACACTTACTAGCTAATACAAATATTTTATATGCTATTCAGTCTTAATATTAAAATTGTTTTATTTGTTATTTAGTCTTAATATTAAAATGATTTCGGTAAGTTCATCGCTTAAATTTGACCTGTAGTCATTAACGATATATTTCAATGTGGAAAAAGCTCGTTCAACACTCACATTTTTATTTAACACTTACTTTATGGTTCAGTTAAGCTTGCATAGCAGGGCATAGCATAGCAATACACAGCACGTAAAAGAAAATGTTGATTATACTTCGCACAACGCACAGCCCCTCAAAATCAGATATTCGCGAAACATACAGAATTTCATGAGCTCGCACACATTCTTTCAGCTTTTCTTCTTCCATTACAACGCTTTTATTTGTTTTTTACTAAAATTTATAAGAATAATAAGCAAAAGCTTTGACAGTAGGTATGTTAAGTTACATAGAGATCAAAATTCAACAGACTTCTATGCCATGCTCTGGGTTGCCATGCGTTGTATAATCGAATACATGTAAAACCCATTTAACAGATATCGAAAATGACAGAACCCATGCAATGTATTGCCATGCTATGCAAGCATAACTGAACCATTACTTTTAACACTTTTTTAGTCACTTTCAGCGAGCAGTTCGTTCATATCCACGAACTGACGCCTCTTATTTATGTATCCTCTTTGGTTATGGCACGTTCACTGCAACATAGCTTGTTTATTCTTCATTTTGAGTTATTTTATAGATTTTCTTTAATAATTGTTAAGGAACGCAGAGTTTTATCACGTTTTTAACCACGAACAGATATAATGCCGGAAACTAAACAGCTTTCAACGAGCTTAATTTGAACTAGTTCTTCTTCGTCCGTGTTTATCGAGTACGATAAAAAAAATGTTGCTAGACCTTCCAACAGTAATTATAACAAAATTTTCTTATATTATATTACAACTTTATTAACTATTACGAAAATTATGCGAATATGTTTGTAAAATTGTAATTTATAATACAATTTAAATATTTATAGCTATATTTGTTAAACTTGTTTTGTTGAAAGCCCCCTTAAGTTGGCGCCACTAGATAATCCAACTAATTGATTGAAATTTATTTGAAAAGTTTCATTTCCAGAGATTTTGCTTTGGATTTTAAACTAACTTGCAGTTGAGCTGGGGTTTTGCAATTTTCATCATCGTTCAGGCTTCGCTAACAATGCATTACAGCTCAACCTAATATAAACGCACAGCGTTTGCGGACGCACAGAAGTCTATACGCAATTATTTGAGTAACCTAAATTAAAGCCCGTGCGTTGCTTTTATTGGTCTAAATATGAATATTTTTATTGTATATAGAAGGTCAAATTTGTGTTTACAACATTTGGTTGACGTTTTAAATTCAGATATTTGTCTAAAACAGTTCTCTAAAACAACGAAAATGATCAAACAATAATTTGTAAAATTACCATAACCTCAATTCAAAACGTCACGCACAAAAATCTTGGATTTTGAGTTATCTTTTAGCGCACGCAATTCTATTTCGGTTACTCTCATACAAGTTGTATGGGCATGAGACAAGTTTGACAGAAAACTCACGCTGTGCGTTTATATTAGGTTGAGCTGTTATACGAAAAAAAAATTCAAAAATATTGATTAATTTCATAAATCCCATTTATCGTCCTATCTTGAGCTTAGTCTTATTGCCACAGATACAGGGTGGGGCAAAAGTAATCTTCCGATGTTTTTTGGCTGTAATTCAAGAACAAAATGAAAAACTTTGATTCTTCTTGTGGATTATTTTTATTTGGTCTTTTAATTTTTTTTAGATCGAGTCGAGAATATGATTTCATGTAAATGGCCGCCGCCACAGTTGATTGTCATTTGAGCCCTTTTTTTGGCATTTTCTATCACTTTGGCCAAAACTTCCGGCGATAGGTCCTCACATTCTTTACGGATATTGTCTTTAAGAGTTGCAAGAGTCTGAGGCTTGTTGACATAAACCCGCGACTTCAAAAAGCCCCACAAAAAGAAGTCTGGAGCTGTCAAATCAGGCGATCTTGTTGGCCAGTGCAAATCGCCAAAACGGGAGATTAGGCGCCCGGGAAATGCATCCTTCAGCATATCGGTTGGGGCACGTGCAGTGTGTGCTGTTGCGCACCGTCTTGGTGGCACCACATGTTTTCCAATCCCAATTCATCAAGTTGCGGCAAAAAGAACTCGTTGACCAGTAGGCGTTGGACGGCCAGGAAATCTGCGACGAAATTCACGTTGTGCCAAAGTCACTGACTGATTATTGGTCAAATAAATAGTCAGCAATATTCCACGTTCTGGAGCAGTGTAGCGTAACATTGCTTATTAACGTGTATTTCGCATGTGTTTACTACACAAATGTCAAAACAGAATTGATTTTAGGGGCCAATCGCAAAATTTATAGCATTTTATATAGGAAGATTACTTTTGCGCCACCTTGTATTAGAGGAAGTAGTGGATTATAGCATGACGTTCGTTAGTTAATCTTCGGCGCCATCTGCACATTAGTGGATGATAGCATGAAGCTCGATAGTTTATCTTCTGCGCCATCTGCTTGTGAAACCGCATATTTAACACATGCATTCGGTCGGTTGAATGCAGATGGCGCCAAAGATTAACTAACGAACAACATGCTATAATCCAATAATGTGCAGATGGCGCCGATGATTAACTAACGAGCGTCATGCTATCATTTTTACAACCTCACAACTAAAAAGCATAAAATAAAAAATAGAATAAAAAAATATTTTTAATTTAAAATGTTTTTAAAATGAACTAAAAACTGCAAAATGATTTCTCCTCTGCCTACATAGATTTTTCACCACGTAGAGCTTGTCCTGAACATTTATTAGAGGAGAAATTATTTTGCAGTTTTTAGTTCATTTTAAAAACATTTTAAATTAAAAATATTTTTTTATTCCATTTTTTATTTACTTTCTATTTAAAACTTTATAAAGTTGTTTCAATTGCAGAATCAAACACTTCTGACGCTTTTTTGGATGAGAGTTATGATAATCCCACCGAAGGTTAGTATACAACTTTATTTACGCCCAGAAAATATCTCTATTGAAAAAGTACCGAAATCGGGGAACACCCATGCCCACTTTTTCAGTGGTATGATAATGTAAGTATTTGAAAATTCATCAGCCGTAGCTAGATAGCTAGAAGAAATTTGATTTAGCAAACCAAACCATACAAATTTAAAAAATGACTTAAGCTTCAGTTATGCTGACTTAGCTTAGACTTGACTTGACTTGAGAACTGTCACTTAGCATTCTGTTAAATAAGTTTTCCATGTAATGGTTCAGTTATGCTTGCATAGCAGGGTATAGCATAGCAATACACAGCACGTAAAAGAAAGTGGCGATGTCAAGTAACTACAAGTCAAGTCAAGTCTAAGCTAAGTCAGCATAACTGAAGCTTTAGAATTATTTTTTTTTTTTACATATTCTGACACACCTTCCACCAGTCGCGCAGCTTTAGCTCGTCACAGTGTGGAAGTTGGTAAGACTATTCTGAGATCTTCGGAAATTAAGTCCGTGACTAATCTTTACAAGGTTATAATCACCCCTATTCTGCATTACAATTACGTTCCCGCTCTACGCTCCGCTTGGATCGTAAATATGCATTCTGAGTTACGCTTGGATCGAAAGAAAAAGAGGAAGAGCTATAAGTTTTTCGAAGTCAGCTGTTTGCCTTGGAATGTGTGAAATTGAAACATAACAAAGCAATTTAAATTACACAAATTATTACTTTTGAAATAAAAGTAAAGTTTTTTTATGATTTATAAACTTAATTGTATATTTTTGAGCATTATTGAATAAATTGAGTGAAATTTTATAGATCAATTGACTGATTGTAGCAGACAACGAAGGACCAACAAAAAGCAAGAGGACACTGTTGGTGGATGTTACCACATCGTCAGTAGGTAGCTGGTATTTTCCATAGAGTAAGTGCTAGAAGAGTGCGCTTTGTCGACCAGGTACACAGATGGTTGGCGTCGCACATACGCCGAGCAAACATTAGACATGTCAGGGTTAAGTCTGACCGCAGGTGGTACTTTTCGCTGTAGGAAGACATTGGCCGCCCCGGAACTGACAAAGAAGTTTACCGAGTATGAGTGGGTGCTGTGGAGTGGCCGCCGGTGAACGTTTGGATATAATGGCAAAGTCAAATCCATTACCTTAGTTTTAATTTCAGTAGTAATATTGTGAGATTGGTGTTTTGAATGCTAGTCCAATTTGTAATTGTTTACAACCGGTGCCGATGCTAATGCGCGTCCAAAAATATTAGATCTCGGTAGGCGGATTCACATTCCTGGCATCGAAACGCGTCTTTTGATACCCCTTCCTACATTTTTGGAAAAATATTAGCACTCGGCACAGGTCGAAAACAATTACCCTGCAAACATATCAAAGAACATCATTAGAGCACAAAAACAAAATATAGACAGCGTTTTACAACTTTTACATACGCGTTTTACTTAAATTTTAAGAATTTCAACAAAAAATCGCGGAAATTAATCGTAAATTGTTTGCAAAATTAAAAATAAGCAGCTATCCGCCAACAAAATTCCAACGTAGAAAAACGGAGCTACGATCGAAGTGCAGAATTAGCAGAATTGGAAGTTTCGAAGTTGAACGTAGCGGAATTGAAACGCAGAATACCAAAGTTGCCAAGCGGAGAAATTTTCGATCCAAGTCGAAATGCAGAATAGGGGTGAATGTGTTTCAGGAACGACTGAAAATTGTGTGCGTTTTGCGGAGAATAATGGTTTGATCTTAAAATCGAAATTCTGTCATAAACATAAATGTCAAATGACGGTCGTGAATAGGGGCAACACCGCGATGGCTACGTTTGTCTGCAGGAAGG
Source organism: Sphenella marginata (assembly GCA_951509765.1). NCBI lineage: Eukaryota > Metazoa > Arthropoda > Insecta > Diptera > Tephritidae > Sphenella > Sphenella marginata. The sequence continues at coordinate 89,857,646 of OX608080.1, read as the reverse complement.
GCTCCTGTCGTGACAAGTCTGGGGTATCATATGCTAAAGAAACGTGGTTTGAAAAGGCAAAACTATCACTTCTGCATATTTTTTATATAATGTATGCTTACGCACGCCGTTGGGCACAGGCGAACACAAGGCTGGAAAATTTTATTAAAGGCCCTGTGTTTTCATCGGCGACCATAGCGGACTGGTCCAACTACTGCCGCGAGGCAGTCGTTGCCCATTATTTAAAGGGCCAAAGGGAAAGAGGTAAAATTGGCGGTCCTGGAAAAGTGGTACAAATCGACGAAAGCAAGTTTGGAAAAAAGAAAGTACAACAAAGGTAAATAATTTCTTGTAAATTGTTAACTTCTTGTTTGTTTATGTGTCTACATAAATTTTCAGGGAGGAGGATAGAAGGCCACTGGGTTTTAGGCATGATAGAATATGGGAGTGACGACTTGAGATTAGAGGTATGTCCTGACAACGTGCGGTCAGCGGAGGTGCTCATACCGTTGATACAGAAGCATGTCGCCGAAGGCTCTATAATTCGTACTGACTTCTGGAAGGCATACGATTGTCTAGCTGAACATGGCTATGAGCACCTTAACGTCAACCACAGCGACCCAGATAACCCCTTCGTTGCGCCTGATGGCACACACACACAGCGCATAGAGTCACAATGGCGCGTCTTAAAGCGATATTTTTACAAAGCAAACTATCACCCCTATTCTGCATTTCGACTTGGATCGAAAATTTCTCCGCTTGGCAACTTTGGTATTCTGCGTTTCAATTCCGCTACGTTCAACTTCGAAACTTCCAATTCTGCTAATTCTGCACTTCGATCGTAGCTCCGTTTTTCTACGTTGGAATTTTGTTGGCGGATAAATGCTTGTTTTTTATTTTGCAAACAATTTACGACTAATTCCCGCGATTTTTTGTTGAAATTCTTGAAATTTAAGTAAAACTCGTATGTAAAAGTTGTAAAACGCTCGCTATATTTTGTTTTTGTGCTGTTTTTTGATATGTTGGCAGGGTAATTGTTTGCGACCGGTGGCGAGTGCTAATATTTGTCCAAAAATGTAGAGAGGTATATCAAAAGACGCGTTTAGATGCCAGGAATGTGAATCCGCCTACGGAGATTTAATATTTTTGGACGCGCATTAGCATCGGCACCGGTTGTAAACAATTACAAATTGGACTAGCATTCAAAACACCAAACAATATTACTAACGAAATTAAAACTAAGGTAATGGCTTTGACTTTGCCATTATATCCAAACGTGCACCGGCGGCCACTCCACAGCACCCACTCATACTCTGTAAACTTCTTTGTCAGTTCCGGGGCGGCCAATGTCTACCTCCAGCGAAAAGTACCACCTGCGGTCAGACTTAACACTGACAACTGACATGTCTAATATTTGCTCGGCGTATGGTGTGGCCCCACGATGCGACGCCAACCATCTGTGTACCTGGTCGACAAAGCGCACTCTTCTAGCACTAACTCTATGGAAAATACCAGCTACCTACTGACGATGTGGTAACATCCACCAACAGTGTCCTCTTGCTTTTTGTTGATCCTTCGTTGTCTGCTACAATCAGTCAATTGATCTATAAAATTTCACTCAATTTATTCAATAATGCTCAAAAATAAACAATTAAGTTTATAAATCATAATAAAGCTCTACTTTTATTACAAAAGTAATAATTTGTGTAATTTAAATTGCTTTGTTATGTTTCAATTTCACACATTCCAAGGCAAACAGCTGACTTCGAAAAACTTATAGCTCTTCCTCTTCTTCTTTCGATCCAAGCGTAACTCAGAATGCATATTTACGATCCAAGCGGAGCGTAGAGCGGGAACGTAATTGTAATGCAGAATAGGGGTGTATAACCACCCTAGCAGTTTTGAGGATATGCTTGTGGAGTTTTTGTGGCGCACCTCAAAATCAAGAGAACGCGAAGATCCGTTTTTAAAACTAATTGACGCTGTGAAATGCTTATATAAACCGAAGTAAGGAGATGGTGAACACCGCGAAATGGTAATTTTGTTTGTTTATTTAGGTAATTTAACAACCTTTACATTCCATATTTAGATCTTTTCTTTATACGTTGTGCTGCTATTCATGTTTAGTTGAAGTAAAATAAAAGGGGTTTTTTCTGGCTCATGCCTTTTTCCCTTAAAGATTATTTGTTTTATTTGGTAAAATAATGCATGCATCTGAAGGTAGGTATATGCTGTGGTTATGATTTACCTTATCAGTAGTCATATATGCATACAATAACCTAAAAAGTAGTTATAAATAACGAAAACACAAGAGTAGTAGCAGCACTGTTGGGTAGCACTAACCTACAAAGAAGTTACAACTAACCTCAAAAGTGGTTATAAATAACGAAAACACAAGGGTAATAGCAGCACTGTCGGGTAGCACTAACCCACAAAGAAGTTACAACTAACCACAAAAGTGTTCATATATGCATACAATAGCCTAAAAAGTGGTTATAAATAACGAAAACCCTGAAGAGTAGTAGCAGATCTGTCGGATAGCACTAACCCACAAATAAGCTACAACTACCCTTAAAAGTAGTCATATATCATATAGAAGTTCCTATAGCTAACAAAATGTTTAATCTATATATATAAAAATGAATTGGCGTTCGTATATACCGTAAGATCTCCGGATCGGCTCAACCGATTTTAAATATTTTTTCTTTAATGTTTCCAATCTGTTTCATGTCTCATTTACCACATAAATTCTTTTTTTTTTTACTCAATTTAAAAATTTTTTAGCTAATACTCAATAACGGCTTAACCGATTTTCAAAATTTTTTCTTTTCTTTATTCTATCGGACATAGTGTTTATTTATATAGAACAAAACATTTTCTAAATCTTCAATTTAATCATATATTAGCTAAAGAAGTTTAGCTACCATATACATTGTAGTCAGTTGAGATCACTGGTATTCTAACTGAAATGTTCCTGTAGGGAACTTAATGCCATACAGATTTTTTCCGTTTTATATTTAAAAATACAAATACATTCATTAAAAGGTATTTTTAGCTTCGGCACTAACCACGGTTAAGAATCTTGCTTAATTCACCTTATTTGGTAGATGTCTTAAATATTGTGGTGAATGGCCTGTAATCTATATCATGGTGAAGAAGTTGTAATCTATATATGAGTGGCTCAGTGCCATCCTTGCCTAACCCTCGAAATTTCATATATGAAGTTATTATGCTATACTACTTAGAAATACTCAAAATTATCAGTGCCAAAGTTGCACATCCCTAATATTTGAACGAAATTATTAATTAAATTAATTAAATGTTTCAAACCTTCCTAAAAAGGCTGTTTAATTTTTAATTTGCTATTAACTTTGTCACTAATTATTAGAAAATGACTAAATTGAGGCTTAGGCAAGGATGGCACTGAGCCACTCATATATAAAAATGAATTGGCGTTCGTGTATACCGTAAGATCTCCGGATCGGCTCAACCGATTTTAAATATTTTTTCTTTAATGTTTCCAATCTGTTTCATGTCTCATTTACCACATAAATTCTTTTTTTTCTAATCTCAATTTAAAATTTTTTTAGCTAATACTCAATAACGGCTTAACCGATTTTCAAAATTTTTTCTTTTCTTTATTCTATCGGACATAGTGTTTATTTATATAGAACAAAACATTTTCTAAATCTTCAATTTAATCATATATTAGCTAAAGAAATTTAGCTACCATATACATGGTAGTCAGTTGAGATCACTGGTATTCTAACTGAAATGTTCCTGTAGGGAACTTAATGCCATACAGATTTTTTCCGTTTTATATTTAAAAATACAAATGGTGAATTCCTTTTCGCTACTATTGCGAATGTTGAAAAAGTGAATGAATGAAAAGTTTTGATTGTGAATATAGGTTGTTGATTGTGAATATAGGTTGTTATTCCGTCCTTTTTCATAATCTATGTTATGGTGAAGAAGTTGTAATCTATATATATAAAAATGAATTGGCGTTCGTATATACCGTAAGATCTCCGGATCGGCTCAACCGATTTTAAATATTTTTTCTTTAATGTTTCCAATCTGTTTCATGTCTCATTTACCACATAAATTCTTTTTTTTCTAATCTCAATTTAAAATTTTTTTAGCTAATACTCAATAACGGCTTAACCGATTTTCAAAATTTTTTCTTTTCTTTATTCTATCGGACATAGTGTTTATTTATATAGAACAAAACATTTTCTAAATCTTCAATTTAATCATATATTAGCTAAAGAAGTTTAGCTACCATATATGTACATTGTAGTCAGTTGAGATCACTGGTATTCTAACTGAAATGTTCCTGTAGGGAACTTAATGCCATACAGATTTTTTCCGTTTTATATTTAAAAATACAAATACATTCATTAAAAGGTATTTTTAGCTTCGGCACTAACCACGGTTAAGAATCTTGCTTAATTCACCTTATTTGCGGTGGATGGCTCAAACATTGTGGTGAATGGCCTGTAATCTATATCATGGTGAAGAAGTTGTAATCTATATATATAAAAATGAATTGGCGTTCGTGTATACCGTAAGATCTCCGGATCGGCTCAACCGATTTTAAATATTTTTTCTTTAATGTTTCCAATCTGTTTCATGTCTCATTTACCACATAAATTCTTTTCTTTCTAATCTCAATTTAAAATTTTTTTAGCTAATACTCAATAACGGCTTAACCGATTTTCAAAATTTTTTCTTTTCTTTATTCTATCGGACATAGTGTTTATTTATATAGAACAAAACATTTTCTAAATCTTCAATCTTATAAATAAAAATGAATGTGTATCTGTGTGTCTGTGTGTCCTTTATGGGCGTCCAAAGTACTCAACCGATTTTTATGAAATTTTCACAGTATATTCTTGAGATCATGGGTTAAAGCATAGGCTATATTAATTTTTGGAAAAGTGGGCGGTGCCACGCCCCCAGGCTATATAAAACTACAATTCTTCATAACTCTGAACATATATGGTCTAAATTAATGATTTTTGGATATGTGTGTCCTTTGGTCAAGATTTATGTAATTTTGGAAAAGTGGGCGGTGCCACGCCCACATTTTTTGTGTTTTGTTTGTACTTCAATAATGTCCAAAGTTTATGGTCGATCTCTTTTAAACTTTCAAGATTGGTTCAGAAGATTGTTGTGTACGATTTAGGCTATATAAATTTTTGGAAAAGTAGGCGGTGCCACGTCCCCAGGCTATATAAAATTTAAATTCTTCATAGCTCTGAACATATTTGGTCTAAATTAATGATTTCTGGATATGTGTGTCCTTTAGTCAAGATTTATGTAATGTTGGAAAATTGGGCGGTGCCACGCCCACATTTTTTGTGTTTTGTTTGTACTTCAATAATGTCCAAAGTTTATGGTCGATCTCTTTTAAACTTTCAAGATTGGTTAAGAAAATTGTTGTGTACGATTCAGGCTATATCAATTTTTGGAAAAGTAGGCGGTGCCACGCCCCCAGGCTATATAAAATTTAAATTCTTCATAGCTCTGAACATATTTGGTCTAAATTAATAATTTTTGGATATGTGTGTCCTTTGGTCAAGATTTATGTAATTTTGGAAAAGTGGGCGGTGCCACGCCCACCTTTTTTGTGTTTTGTTTGTACTTCAATAATGTCCAAAGTTTATGGTCGATCTCTTTTAAACTTTCAAGATTGGTTAAGAAAATTGTTGTGTACGATTTAGGCTATATCAATTTTTGGAAAAGTAGGCGGTGCCACGCCCCAAGGCTATATAAAATTTAAATTCTTCATAGCTCTGAACATATTTGGTCTAAATTAATGATTTCTGGATATGTGTGTCCTTTGGTCAAGATTTATGTAATTTTGGAAAAGTGGGCGGTGCCACGCCCACATTTTTTGTGTTTTGTTTGTACTTCAATAATGTCCAAAGTTTATGATCGATCTCTTTTAAACTTTCAAGATTGGTTAAGAAAATTGTTGTGTACGATTTAGGCTATATCAATTTTTGGAAAAGTAGGCGGTGCCACGCCCCAAGGCTATATCAAATTTAAATTCTTCATAGCTCTGAACATATTTGGTCTAAATTAATGATTTCTGGATATGTGTGTCCTTTGGTCAAGATTTATGTAATTTTGGAAAAGTGGGCGGTGCCACGCCCACATTTTTTGTGTTTTGTTTGTACTTCAATAATGTCCAAAGCTTATGGTCGATCTCTTTTAAACTGTCAAGATTGGTTCAGAAGATTGTTGTGTACGATTTGGGCTATATCAATTTTTGGAAAAGTAGGCGGTGCCACGCCCCCAGGCTATATAAAATTTAAATTCTTCATAACTCTGAACATATTATGTCTAAATTAATGATTTCTGGATATGTGTGTCCTTTAGTCAAGGTGGATATAATTTGGGAAAAGTGGGCGGTGCCACGCCCCTTTTTGTGTGTTTTGTTTGTACTTCAATAATGTCCAAAGTTTATGGTCGATCTCTTTTAAACTTTCAAGATTGGTTAAGAAAATTGTTGTGTACGATTGAGGCTATATGAATTTTTGGAAAAGTAGCCAGTGCCACGCCCCCAGGCTATATAAAATTTAAATTCTTCATAACTCTGAACATATTAGGTCTAAATTAAAGATTTTTGGATATGTGTGTCCTTTAGTCAAGGTGGATATAATTTGGGAAAAGTGCGCGGTCCCACGCCCACATTTTTTGTGTTTTGTTTGTACTTCAATAAGTTCAAAGTTTATGGTCGATCTTCTCTAAATTTCAAAATTGGTTCAGAAGATTGTTGTGCCACGCCCCCAGGCTATATAAAATTTAAATCATCATAACTTTGAATATTTTTGGTCTAAGCTAATGATTTTTGGATATGTGTGTCCCTTGGTCAAGAATTATATAATTTGGGAAATGTGGGCCGTGCCACGCCCACATTTTTTGTATTCAGTGCTTTGTTTGTACTTCAATAATGTCCAAAGTTTATGGTTGATCTGTTTTAAACTTTTCCAATACGTTAAAATCTTCGTTGGGTACGACATACATAGGCTACATTTGTAAATTCTTTGGAGAAGTGGGCAGTTCCAGGACCACAAGCTAAGTAATATTTCAATTCGTTATATCCCTGAATGTATTTGCTTTAGTGACATTTTAACGTTCTTAAATCTTAATCAAAGCACTTAATTTTTTTTGTTTGTTATTGCCGTTCATACATATCCAGAGTATTATAGGTAGATATAGGATATAATTAAATAAGTACTAACTATACATCTGCTCAGCAGCGCATAATGGTTTTTGTCATACCCATTGAGTTCAAAAGATCCGTTTTTTGAGTTGGACATCCAAAAAATTTATTTGTTTATACCAAAGACTCTAAAGCCAGAAACATTGTATATCCTAAAGCACTGCAATAAATGGAATGTTAAAAGTTAAAGAAAAATATTTGAAAATGTATTTCTAGGGAAGTCACTGGTCAGGCAGAACAACGTCTGCCGGGTCTGCTAGTAATACAATAAATGTACAACAGGTCGCAAAACCCATACTCAGAGGTCGAATTATTACAAAAACTAGATTAACTATACATATTTAGATATTTTCTTTATACGTTGTGCTGCTATTCATGTTTAGTTGAAGTAAAATAAAAAGGGTTTTTTCTGGCTCATGCCTCTTTCCCTTAAAGATTATTTGTTTTATTTGGTAAAATTGCATGCATCTGAAGGTAGGTATATGCTGTGGTTATGATTTACCTTATTAGTAGTCATATATGCATTCAATCACCTCAAAAGTGTTTATAAATAACGAAAACACAAGGGTAAGAGCAGCACTGTCGGGTAGCACTAACCCACAAAGAAGTTACAACTAACCACAAAAGTTGTCATATATGCATACAACAGCCTAAAAAGTGGTTATAAATAACGAAAACACTGAAGAGTAGTAGCAGCACTGTCGGGTAGCACTAACCCACAAATAAGCTACAACTAACCTTAAAAGTAGTCATATATCATATAGAAGTTCATATAGCTAACAGATAAAAAAACGAGAAAATGTTTAATAATACAATAAATGTACAACAGGTCGCAAAACCCATACTCAGAAGTCGAATTATTACAAAAATTAGATTAAACTATACATTCGGTAAAACTTTTTAGAGGTTTGTTTTTAGAAGTTTGCGAGATATTTGCAGTTAAAGTTCACAATTTTCTGTCATTTTCATGTGGTTGTTGTAATGGCACGTTAGGCTGAGCCAAAAAAGTGTGAGTACCGTGGCACGTTGCCACAGTTCAGGCAACCACCCGGAGTTGGCATGGCGTAGCCCAGGGTTTTTGTAAGCCCGGCCGAATGCCGCCAATGTGGAAAGGAGTTCTGCACATAAATACCATGGATCACGCCCCGAATTGGGGATCTAACCTGGGTCAATTTTCGGTTTTTTGTTAAAAACCTTACATTGATACCGAGGTCAAAACGCGTCTTTTGACACCTTTATCATATTTTTAGCTAATTTATTAGTAGTTGAGTGCCAAAGGAAACAAATACTAACAACTTTTCACTGAGGCGCCTATTATGATGAAAATTCGATCTTCGACTGTGACCGAAAGAGTTGATCGAACGAATTTTCATTTGGCATTACCACAGCCATTCGACAAGAACTGGCGTCATTGTGAATTTCGATGTTCGTCGCTATCTGTACAGTTTTTGTGCACGTGTTTCGGCATTGTTTGCTTGATATTTGACGATGTGCCACTAGCACAGCTACTGCAAAATGATCAATATATTTACTGTAATTGGAGTTTTTGTTTTTTTGACCTTTTTTTGACTTAGCGCATAAATACATATATGTATATTGGGTTTTTACCTTATGTTTTCTCGTTTTTATAATAAAATTGAATAAGACAAAATTTAATTGTAGTTTTTCAATGCAAATTGACTTAAATTTTAAGGTTTTATTGAAATAAAAAAACGTCCAGGAATTAGAATTTTTCAGAAATTAGAATCACCCTAAAAACAAAGTGATTCTAATTTGTGAGCGTCTACTGTATTTAAATACAAAATATGACTACGACGGAAATGTGGTTCGATAGTTCATCAGACCAAGAGGAGAGCTTACTGGAACTAGCCAGAAGTAGAAAACGTTTGAGGGATGCCTCCAATCCTTTGGAAATTAATACAGCTGCTTACGTATATCTTTAAAAAAGTTAATCAGTTTGTAAAAATAATAAATTTTTTTTATAGATTTACCAATAATTTTAGATAGCACCTTTCGCCAGGCTCAAATTTTGTTCTATTATTGAAACCAACGTTTCCAGCTGTTGCTTTGTACTTTCGACCTTATTATCAAAAAACCATTATAAATCAAAAAAAAGTAAAAGATAAATACAAAAACCTACATTTCTTAGCAATTGTATAAAAATTCGATACAGGATCGACAGGGAAAATATATTCGATCAAATAATAGGCGCCTATTATGACAAAAAATCGATCTTCGACTGTGATCGAAAGAGTTGATCGAACGAATTTTCATTTGGTATTACCACAACCAATCGGCAAGAACTGGCGTCATTGTGAATTTCGATGTTTTTATCTGTTCACAATAACACATTTCTGGCAGCTGTTATTAAGTAAAAGAAAATAAACAGAGCCATCGTGAAGTAAGACAGGTGACACCAATTGAACAGCTGTTTAATTTTTTTTTCTACTTTTTTCTGCATTTTATTGATTTTCAAGTGTCAAATTTTTGTCAAAGCCAACAGATATTTTGTTCAAACATTCAAACTCACGATACTTCATGAATTTTTGGTTCCCAACCTTTGACCTTACGATCCTTGCCAGCCGAAGCAACCAAATTAGACTTGGGGGACCACGACATACTCACCCTTATCGCGAGTTTTATTTCCGCCCGAAAGTATTCACAGTTTTTGTTCACCCTATCGCAGATAGTGGCGAACACATTTTTCATGTTCGAAAAGCATTCCGCCTTATTGGCAACGCTTTGTTCGGGCGAAATGAACAACGGAAAATGCCAAATTTGTTCACTCTTATTTTTTAAGCGAACAAGAGAAAAAGAAATGTAAGTAATTTTTTGTTTGAATATTGATATTCTTATAAATATGTATATGTACTTTTATTATTAGGAGTAAATCTATTAATAATGCACAATCGGAAATGCTGCTGGATAAAATGTTGCAAAAACCCGACATTGCAAGAGGATTTTCAAAAGAGAATCGGGAAAAAGTGGCGGACTTTTGGAAGCAGCTAACTGTCTCTTTAAACAGCCTTGGCCCACCTGTTAAGAGTGAAGCGGAGTGGAAAAAAGTAAAATTCCTTTATTGCTATGTATGTAAATTATTTGTTTTAAGAAAAATTATCTTTTATTAGGTATGGAATGACCAAAAAAGATACGTAAGGAAAAAGGTATCGAAAAATGTTTTATACGAGAAGGGTACAGGAGGCGGGCCCAACAAAACGAAGCAACTTTCAAGTGCGGAAGAGACTATATACCAACTGCTGGATTTGAATGATTCATTTGAAGGCATTGAAGACTCTCATCGCTACGGAGTTCCGGCAAAAAAGGCAAAACCCTGTTCGCCAATCCAAATTTTAGCGAACATCGTACTATGCGATGATGACGTTCCTGGTTGCAGCACTGATTTGCCTACAAGCATGCCGGACAGCCAACCAGTTCAATATCAAACCAGTCCAGATTGTGATCCTGTTGCTGGTGAGCCTGAATGTCAACCCAGCGATAGCAGCTTTCAGCCAGTTCCGCAGAGTAGGCCAAATTCTGCCAAAAAAATGACAAACTCAGAACTAATTCTGAAGGAAATCGAAACCCAAAAAGACCTATGTGGTAAATTGGGTGAAATATTAACAGAAATAAAGCCGAATAATGCTGAAATATGTAGGAGACTTGACCGTATGTGCGATATAAAAGAAAAAAAATTTGTTGAATTGAAGGAGCACAATCTTAAAATGGAAAGGTTGCGTAAGCGAGAACTCGAGGAGCTAATCGAGTTTAACAGAAGGACGTTAGAACTTAAAGAAATGAAAATAGAAATCCTGAAAAGAAAATCAAAAAATTAGCTTAACATTTTTTAAAATTTTTTTGGTAAAGTAATTTTCAATGAACTAAATAATTATTATTTATTTAGTTAAATATTTTTATATGTATATAGTTCAGTGCAATGCGGTATTTGTGTTACTTTTTTATATCACGATTAGGGTGTAAGTTTATTGATATTTATGTTTGCTTTTTACCACAAACAAGTTGGACGACAAAGGTACCTTAATACTTTTAAATAAAAATAATGACTGAGTTTTAATTAGTATTTTTTATTTAAAGAGTGTTTGTGATTTCTGTACGAATACGCTGAGCTGCGACTATATAGGTCCTGTTTACTTCGCCAATATGTTGATTATTTAATATAGAAGTCTCATTCAAATATCCGTTATCAGACGGTATTGTAAAATTTGCTTCACTTTTGTAATGAATGCAAATGTTGTGTAGAGCTGCGCAAACGTTAATTATTTTGACTGCCTTTGCAGGAGCATAATACAACTCTCTTGCACTTAGAAGACACCTCCATCGGTTTTTAAGAACACCATTTGTTCTTTCGATTATATTTCGACAACGCGTGTGTACTTCATTAAATTTTGCCTCATGGCTCAGTTATGCTTGCATAGCATGGCAATACATTGCATGGGTTCTGTCATTTTCGATATCTGTTAAATGGGTTTTACATGTATTCGATTATACAACGCATGGCAACCCAGAGCATGGCATAGAAGTCTGTTGAATTTTGATCTCTATGTAACTTAACATACCTACTGTCAAAGCTATCTGATTTTGAGGGTCTGTGCGTTGTGCGAAGTATAATCAACATTTTCTTTTACGTGCTGTGTATTGCTATGCTATGCCCTGCTATGCAAGCTTAACTGAACCATCAGGCGATCCACTTTCTGGTGTTCTGTATGGAGTAAGTAGCCAAGGCTCTAGAGGGTACCCAGCGTCACCTGAAAACTTTGTTATTTTAAATGAATTCGTTTTATTGATTTTAAGCTACTACCTAGTAGACGGGCTTTGCTGTGACTTTGCAAATAATTCTGTTCCATCTCTGATCTTATGTCGCTTATGTTCCATATAAAGGCATCGTGACAAGCACCAGGGCGAGTAGCATCGATAGCAAGAATTCTTAGATTGCTGTCACATACCTGGAAAAATATTTATGTACATATGTATATAATTTATATTTTATTTCAACTTAAATTATATGCACAGCACTCACCAGCATAACATTTAAACTGCATTTGCCTTTTCTGTTGTAAAATTGGTGAACGTTCTTTGAAGGGGTTGTTATGTTCACGTGCGTTCCATCAACACACCCTACAACTCCTGGTATTCCGAACTTGGTATAAAAATCGTGTGCAGTTTGACGTTGCTCTTCTATAGTCGGCCAAGTTATCCATTGTGGACAAAGCAACGGTTCCAAAATGTTCAATACCTCTGAAAGTACCTCACTGAAACATGATTGGCTAAGACCCACCTCATGGTCCTTTCCAACGCCTTTTTGATGTCCTCCCTCTGCGAAAAAACGAAGACATGCGCTCAACTTTACAATTGGTGGAACTCCAAATTTTTGCTTCAATGGTTGCAAGGAGTTTGTAAGAATATCTAGCAAATATTTAAATGCCGGCTTGCTGACCCTGTAATATTGGCGAAATCTAGTTGAAAAAAAGTTAATTTGTTATTCAAAAGTGCAGAAAATAGTAATTTTTAACTTACAGTGAATCACTTAGCTCCAAAGGGTTAGAACTGTCCCTTAATTGCCTCCGAATCGCTTTCACGTTCATATTCTCCTCGCGCTCAATCAATGCTAACCTAAGCGCAATACTAAACATGTTTTTATAATTTTTTAGTCTCTATTTTTGTTTTATTTTAAGAAAATGTGTGCTTGTTTACAAAATTTACACAATTGCAAGTAATTTATTTGTTCGCAATTAATTCACAATAGAGCATCAGCTGTTTCGAAGTGAACATTCGTTCGCCCGAACTTGACGATAGGCGGAACTAGTTCGCCCGAACAAAAAAAATGAAGGCGAACACTTGTTCGGGCGAACTCTGCGATAAGGGTGACTATGAACAGCTCTTGAATGTGCACTAAGGGAATCTTAACAAGGCTGCAACAAAGCCTGCGTTTTTACCGCGGTGTTCACTTAAATTACCACAAATGGCCTACCAAATACGCGGTCCAACTTTTTTACGTTCAATGCGTGGATATATTACATATTATCCAACAAAAAAAGAATAATATAATATAATTTAGCAATTTTTTACACGCAGCAATCTCTTCACTTCTGTTTTGCTTCTGTTTATTTGTAAACAAACCAATGCGATTTGACAAACTTTTGACATCTGAAGAGTCCCGGGGACGATCAAATTGTTTGGCAGAACTGTTTATGTGTATGCGTGTCGTGTGCTTGTCGCTTGCCCGCACACGTTCAAACAGAAACCGGCAAACGCCATTTGCGTTGAGAGTTTGTAGTGATCGGACGTAAATATGTCATCATCGGATGACGTTTTTTTTTTTACTTGCAACTACAGCTTTATTAAATAAGAAGAAAAAGAAGTGTAAAAAAAAATTATGGATGAACAATATGCTTCCAGCTTTACATTCCATAAAGTTGGTAAGCATTGATAAACTTCAATAAATTTTCATATAAATTCTTTTTCGTCCGCGCAAGTGTTCATTTTGAATATCAACACAAAACCATAGTATATTTCTACTAGTAGCGCAACTAACAGCTGACTTACTCCGATTCAGCACACACACACAAACTACACAGGGTACGTTGTATGCAATAATAAAGCAATCGCAAATTAATAATGCAATATTGCACCTAAATACAAAAAACTACCAAATTATTAAATATAACGCAGTTTTAACAACTTATCAGTAGCAATTAAGTGTACATTTCATTTTAAATGAAAGTTTCTAGTTGCAGTTTTTACTGTGAAGCAACTCTGAGCGCGATTTCTTTCATTCCACTTTGTCGGAGTACCATCATCCACTGCCTTACACTCCGATTCGTAAAAAAGATGCCAAACTATTCGAGGTAAACAATGCACAAAACTAACACACTACAGTTTGTCAAACAAACGCGGCACGCTCAACAAAACGAGCGTCAACGCAGAAAAATCAAAAATTTTTGATTTTCATCAAACAGAGCCGACAACAAGTATGTGTGACACGAGGACCGTCTTCGGCATCACGAACACCAAAATTCTGCCAAACAATTTGATCGTCCCCGGAACGCTTGAAACAAAATTTCAACAACAACAGCAAACACACGAAGCTTCTGACGACGCAACCTGTATTTATAAACCTTGAACAGAGCAAAACAAATCAAGTGCGGTATTATTTATCTATTTTTATGAAGACAAACCAAAAAGTTGTATATATTTAAATACAAAATATGACTACAACGGAAATGTGGTTAGATAGTTTATCAGACCAAGAGGAGAGCTTCCTGGAACTAGCCAGAAGTTGAAAACGTTTGAGAGATGCCTCCAATCCTTTTGAAATGAATACAGCTGCTTACGTATATCTTTAAAAATGGAATCTGTAAAAATAATAATTTTTTGAAGTTAACTTCTTAGGCCGCGATATGAAGTTTTTATTCAGAGTAAAATTGAGAAAATTGTCTTGTAATAGATGATATAACGGGAACTATGCAACGGAAATAGAATATTGGTTGTTGTCTTTGAAATCCTCACTACTGCTGCGTAGATGGCACTAGAAACGCCAAACTTGAAAAGGTGTTAGGAACAGGCCGAGAAAATTGTATGTATTGTAATAGATGATATAACGGGAACTATGCAACGGAAATAGAATATTGGTTGTTGTCTTTGAAATCCTCACTACTGCTGCGTAGATGGCACTAGAAACGCCAAACTTGAAAAGGTGTTAGGAACAGGCTGAGAAAATTGTATGTATTGTAATAGATGATATAACGGGAACTATGCAACGGAAATAGAATATTGGTTGTTGTCTTTGAAATCCTCACTACTGCTGCGTAGATGGCACTAGAAACGCCAAACTTGAAAAGGTGTTAGGAACAGGCCGAATACATAAAATTGGATCTATTTATGCGAATATTGGTTGTTGTCTTTGAAATCCTCACTACTGCTGCGTAGATGGCACTGAAAATGCCAGATGACGCTAGATGGTGCACACCAACACACACACACGCTGTACATAATTGCCTTTGGTGCTGGTTAGATTAGTACAGTAATTATGTACATAGTTAATTTTTGTTGCTGCAATTGTCAACTCATTTGATATTGTCATGCTTGTTGAGTATAATATGTTGAGTAAATAGCTATATTAAATGGACCTAAGGTGGCTTTATGTATGCGTCCAAACCACAACTGCTTATAACATCTAAAAATCAATTAGTTTGGCCTAGGGTGTTCATCACCATCTTATATAGTTTTAAATAATTCTTCGGATTTTGTAAGAATTTAATTCAAGTACATTAGAACTGGAATGTCCCCCCAAATCAATAAAATTCAATCCTCAGACTCGGACGGCTTGATTTTACACCGGCGCATAAATTCGTTCTACCAGGCACGCAGAAAAAATGCGTGCGCGGATGCTATTTGACAAAAATTTCTATTCGCCCCCTTGAGATTGAGACATGCCTTAGGTCGAATTACATATTCCGTGAATGGATGAAATTGGTTCCATTCCATGGAAATTAGGTAGGTAAGTTTGATAAAGTCGATAGAACTGATACCAATTATGCCCGTTCTTCAAATCCTTATACGAGTGGTTTCATAATCCTCATATAACTCTGTTGAATTTTAGCGGCCTAGCATGAATACTTCCAGAGATATGCAAGATTTGTATGTCAGGTGCCCGCACCTTTTCCCCTATCCCTCTTAATTCATCGATGGTTTTCAGTTTCTGTTCTAAAGTTGGTTATGATCAGTCAATCCGTTTAGAACGCAACTTAAGTTATGCATACATACACACAAAAAATATTTCAATCTTATGCATTATATATCGACAGCCACACTGCAAAACCCTGTATGTTCAAAACCAAAAAGTTTTCAGGAGAGGGAAAAAACTGTAATAATTATAACGTATATATATGAGCGACGGCTATTACATTTCACCACTGGAAAGAAACGGGAAGTTGTAACCCGATTTTGACTGAATTTTAATGTGCGAAATATCACGATCTATGGGAAAGGCTCAGAACCTTATTTTTGGAAAAATAGTGACTTACGGGGTTTTGCAGTGTGGCTGTCGATATGTAGTAGAGGCAGACGTCCTGTCTAAATGCGAGCTCACTGTCCCCCCTTTTACAACTCTCCTTCCAATCTTTCTTCGCCTTCACTCTATCTCCCCCCTTTTTCTCTTCATTACCCGCTTTCCTTTTACCCCGCCCCTCTTCCTCTATATCCCATTCGTATTGGCCCCTGTTAATTTAGGCATAATTCCCTGGTCCACTTCCCGGAAGTAAGAAATTGTGAATCTAAACAATTCTCGAATACACCTTATTCATATTTCGTTATTTCTGAATTTAAGAAGTTAACTTCTTTCACGTGTACTGGCTACACGCGGTTTTTTTTATAGATTTACCAATAAGTTTAGATTGGAGGGCCTAAGCTATTTAGCTGCATAGTGACTTCGTCCCACCTTTTTGCAGCCTGGGGTTTTGTGTATACACCTTTCGAAGGTTCAGACTTTGTTCCATTATTGAAACCAACGTTTCCAGCTGTTGCTTTGTACTTACGTCCTTTGACCTATATACAATAAATGCAAATAGATAAATATTTGCATTATAAATCAAAAAAGTAAAAGATAAATACAAAAACTTACATTTCTTAGCAATTGTATAAAAATTCGATACAGGATCGACAGCAAAATTATATTCGATCAAATAATAGATACACAACGAAAATTTCGACAGCGATGAGCTACTCATAATACGAATTTGAAATTCGATTTTCGTTCTTCGATAGCCAGCGAAGATCGAACACCGAAAAATGCTCATAATAAGGGCCATTTATACCTACCTATAAGGTATGGATGTACAGTATTTCATCCCAAATGTTCACTTGAGTCGCTATTACATTGAAAATACCTGTCATGTCATGTTTGTCTGTTAAAAACCTTTCTCAGTCCTCAACTTCATTTATTGAAAAATCTGCATATTCATTTACACATGTCTGGCACCTCCTTTTACTCGCTGACGATTCAACTAGTACCAAACCGCCATTGTTGTTCATAAGTGGTTCGGCCAAAATAGAAAGCAGTTTATTTGAAGATTTTTTTTCCGTGTTAACTATTTTAGAAGGCTAAAATATTAAAAATATGCAGTGTGGTGAGACATATCGTTCAGTGTGTTACCCTCCGGAGCAATTAAGAGCATTCTGCTCTCACCTACACGTCGTGTGAGCGCAGCTACTGATTTTCGACGCGATAGCAGCAGTGTTGCTATTTTGGTGCTTTTAGAGCTAGATCTAGCTTTTTTTTTGGCGTTTAGCTCCGAAGTTCTGTCTTAGCTCCTAGCTCTTTTTCTAGTCCTTTTTTAATTTTTTAGCTCTTTTTTGGCTCCAAATTTATTTGTACAAATTGTATTGAAAAATGAAGAAAGTTTTTATTTCTTTTATAATCGACGTCGAAATTATTATATTAGTTTCATTCTGTACCATTTGGCAACTTAGTTTCCCTCACCGATAACAAATACCTAAATCGGTTAACTTTGTCGAGTAACATTCCTAAATGCCATATGTTTGTTTTGGGAACAAGAATCAAAATGGAAAGATAAGTAAATTGTGTGTAAAAAACACTTTCCTAAGTTGCTAAAGATTCTGAAACACCTTACCCTCCGATTCTGTCATCATGATAAATAATCAGAAAAAATATTTCAAGCGTTTTGAATTCTGAGTCAGAATTAAAATTACTTCATTTGGCTTTGACGCAAAAATATGAATTATTTTTGAGTTTTACTAAAAACTAGTATATCGCGTAATCGAAATTCGACCACCTTAAATTAGTTCAACTTATTAAATCCTCTGTTCGCATTTTTCTCCAGTACATAATGCCTAGAGGCATACATATTGGAGACATTTTTATTCCTGAAAATAATTATTTATAGTTGAGTTATTGAGAGTCGCCTTCATAAAAGCTGGTTTACTCTAAAGACGGGTAATTTGACAACTAACCAAACAAAATCCGTCCATTAAAGACCAGTAATCATTAATAGGAGATGGCAAAAACGGTACTTAGTAATGTTTGAAAGTCCACCATCAGACCTACCACTCCTTTCATATTCCGTCAATATTTCAATAAACAAAATAAAATTTCATGGACATATACCAACAACATAGTTAGACTTATAATATATATATATAATGGTCACATAGAATAATGCCATATCGAACAAAATTGGAAGCAAATACAATTTTCAGTGCGTTTTCCACAAAACAATTTACATTTCATTGTAAACACTTCAGTTTTTCTGGATTTGAGGATGCATCTAAATTACCGACCGTATATAGTGAAATTTAACAAATAAGTACCAATTTCATAACATTTAAAAAAAAAAATTAAGTTTTAAAGTTCTATAAAAACACAACTTTTGTCCTATTTTCCAGAAAAATTTTAATTTTGAACTATTTTTTGCAATAGAACATGCAAGATATGTTAAAAACAAATGATTTAGGATGCATCTCAAGAGCTACCCGAAAATAGTGACCATGTATACTTTTGAATCCCACTTTTATTATAGAATTTTGCAAAAATATAGAAGTTTGACTGCGTTTTTGAAAAAGAATAATAATTTAAAATTTTTGTTTTAAAATGAATTTGGAGTTTATTTCGAAGTTCTCATTATGAGCATTAGGCCGGTTTCCATTTTGGATTTTTTAGGGTTTTTCCTCAACAATTTAGATATATGTATATATATAAGTACATTACATATTGACTTTTATATCATTTCAATAATATTCCGTGATATTTATATCGTATGACCTCAACTTAGATATATAGCTATATTTATTATGGAAAATCTATTAGAAAAAAGCAAATTCCTTAAAAAAAAATTCATAAAACGACTTATGTATATAAGTACATATTGTGTTAAGGTAGATTTTAGTAATTTCCCTGCAAAAAAAAATAGTCAATATGAAAAAAAAGGGGAAAAAAATTGTATATTCGAAGTTGGGATCGAACCATGAAACGCACGCGTCCCACCCGAAACCATTACACATTGGTACACATGAATATATCCGTATAGCGGGAGAATATTACAACTTACACATATGATGGTTTTCTGGTTTTTTTTGTCAAATTCAACTCGGAAATATTGGAAACACATATCTTAACTGGCCCAATTAGCCTAAATATACAAGGATTCCGGTTATATGTCGACTCTTTTACAAATTAAAATTTTTAGGAAGAAAATAGTTGATGTCTTTAGGAAAATTAACGCGATTTCAAACTATTTCGTGAATATAAAATTGAAGAAGCTACAAACTGTGTTTTACTTTTTGTATATTAAATATGATATATTTCTTAAAAAATATATATTGATAAACTGAAATAATTTATTAGCGTTTTTTTCCAAAAATTTGTATTTTCACTCCAAGATAGATGTCATAAACAGAAAAATATTGAAATATTGGGTTACATGTCGACTCTTTTGCAAATAAAAATTTTTAGGAACAAAATAGTTGATGTCTTTAGGAAAATTAACGCGATTTCTAATTATTTCGTAAGTATAAAATTGAAGAAGCTACAAACTGTGTTTTACTTTTTGTATATTAAATATGATATATTTCTTAAAAAATATAAATTGATAAATATTGATAAATTGGAATAATTTTTTAGATTTTTTAAGATAGATGTCATAAACAGAAAAATATTGAAATATTGGGTTACAAATATAATAAATTAAAATATGATAAAAACTTTTCGTATGTTTTAAGTGTAGTAGTAATGCAGCCTTATACCAACTATGTATTATATTATATATGTAAGCCACCTGGCAGCCCTCTAAAGTATGTAGACACGGCAACCTCATGTTATCGATATAGTACCATAACTAATTAATAAAGAACTGGCATTGTTATACCAACTGTGAAAGCGAACACAAGTCTTCTTATACTACATAAGGCAAATTCAATTGAATAAAAAAAAAAAAAAATTGACCTGCCCTAAACACGTGCTTGAACCTACGAACGCACGCATCATAGCCGGCAAGCTCACCACCTGCGCCACGGCTGTATGTACAATAAAACAGCCAGATACTGTAGTTAACCGTTTTGGGTTTTGGTGAAAACTTTTATGAATTATTACAAATTAATGAAGCATTTTTTGTTAAATATAATATGCCTATGCAAAGCTCCTGGCCCATGAAAACATATCAAAATATATAATAATTGGAATTATGCATTTTTTTATGAGATACACTCTGGCAATTGATTGTATGGAAAAAATGTTAGCCTATTAATATATATGTAGATGAAATATTTTTTAACTATTTATCAAGCTTGATAATTTTTCAAGAACACACTTATGGTTTTTTTGTTGACTTAGCTATACTTTTTATAAGTTTTAAACATTGTTTAAGTTAAATCTATACTATAATAAATCTCTAGAAAAGTCGTACATTGAAAATTTCTTTGAAAAAATGACTGAGGATAACTTGGGGAATGCTATAGAGTTCATCTGATTCATTTTTAAAATTATTGTCTGCCTGTTTGAACTTAAGGATCTTGGAAACTAAGGAATGAATTTTGATGAGAGTTTCAGTAATGGACTGCTTGAAGCTTAGAAAGGGACCTGCACTTTGTTTTATCAATATCGACAAACAAAAAAGATATACTGATTTTTAGGGAGGTATGCACCTATGAAATTTTTTTTCTTACATAAATTTATAAGAAGAAAAATTCACTTTGTCAAAAAACTAAGCGCGCCTCTCTAAAATTTTTGTTCACTTTTTTTCAATTTCAGCTAAATCAAAAATCAATTGCATATGTACACTGCCGTCCTATGTGGGTATCAGCATATCTTTAATAAAACTCTAGATAAGTTGTTTCTGTATATTTGAAATTTCTTTGAAAAATAACTGGGGATGACTTGGGGAATGTTTAGGCAAAGCTAAAGAGTCAAATAGAGGGGAGATGACAAAATGTCGAAGTTAGTTGTTAAAAAACGCCTTTACTTTAGTTGGTTGCCGTAGACATAAAGGAGATATAAAGTGGGAAAATAAATATTGTTCTGAACCTTCTCAGCCTGTAAATTGTTTTCGCAATTGAAGGTAGCAGGAATTTATTAACTACTTAGGTACATACCGAGCAAAGCTGGGTACCCTGCTAGTATGAAATAAATTTAAAAACATGCATACAATACTTAAGTGCCTTTTAGCTCATTTTTTACATGTTTTGGATTTTCTTGAATAAATCTAGTTTTTTTTTCTCCAATCTAGCTCCAAAATAAATTTATCCTGGCAAGCAGTTTGCATTTGAAATTCAAGCATGATCCAACTATAGAAGGTCGCGGCATGAGACAGGTGATTAAAATGTTTTTTTCTTTTAACTTTGACATTATGACCATTTTTCAGTGTAATTTTGACAGTATGCACACAAAGTACAACAACAAAATACATTACACAAATTATGTACGCACGGGTGTATGTCACCATGTGGT
Organism: Sphenella marginata; assembly: GCA_951509765.1. Taxonomy (NCBI): domain Eukaryota; kingdom Metazoa; phylum Arthropoda; class Insecta; order Diptera; family Tephritidae; genus Sphenella; species Sphenella marginata. Next base: position 89,835,960 of record OX608080.1, on the reverse strand, counting down.
CATCTGTTTATTGCATCATGAATTCAAGAAGCACACAACGCATGCACAAGTTTTGTTTTCAACTGCGACATATATATAATACTATCTACATATGTATATTGCTAGTCCAGAACTGTGAAGCGTGTCAAACATTAGAGTACAGATATACAATGAGAGAAGAAGACAAAATCTCGTTGGCGTCGTCAATTTTTTTAAATAAAAGGGGGAGATGAAATAGATGCCCCTGCGGGTTGTGCCCCTGCGGCTTGGGGCTTAGAATATGCCCGCGGTAGGCATACCGGTCGTAAGAGGCGACCAATATGCACAAAGGTAATGATGTGCAACTCGATGGTTGATCTACGGTTATGATGCCTCCCACCTCTCATTACTCATCTTCTCTTTCCTTTCGGAAGGAGGGATGACATGACCTAGAAGGTTGCACTGGTCATACCAAATCGCTCCCACGACAGTCGGGCAGTACCGCAGCGTACCGGATTCATATCCGGCCAAGGACTGTTATTTCGACAACACTCTCCAAAACCTTCGGGGAGTGATTTTGTTGTTAAAACAACAACAACAACAGGAAATATATGAATATTTCAACTAGTGAATTTATTTGCTTTTTCTTATTATTTCTTGCACTAATGTAATGTACAAAAGTCAGCTTCGCTCTCACAATTTTTCAAAATTGAAATAATGCATTTTCTTATTATGGACGGCCACCAAGTCATAGAAACTCTATAAGCTCAAATAATAATTTACTAAACTGTTATTTTATACGCTAATATAAAGTACAATTTGTTTAAAAAGGTCAGTGACTCTTAAGTTGCAAACAGCCACCGACGTGTCTAACGGACGGTGGCGGTGGACGTACACGAGCAAATTTGCGATTTTTTATGAACGTTGGGCTTACGTAGAAACATTCAATACAGTGTTACCATTCCTCAGTTTGCGTGTATGCTTACCCAAACCTCTACTTTTGTCTTTGTAATTTTTCATTTTGTAAAATGTCGAAAGTAATATTAAATAACTACATATAGTATATTTATTTATAAACTTTAACATAAGTCAAAAATTTTAAGATATTTCGACAATACTTAAAACTTGTTTGGGTATTTTTGTAAAATAATTGCAAACGGCCCAAGCTCAACATGCAAATAGTTGAATAGGCAACACTGTGTGTCGAAGAGCGATCAGCTGACACGTTTCCTACGTAAAAATCAGAAATTTTTTGGTTTTGACGTAGCGACGTGCGTAAAACGTACGTCACGAACGTCGGTGAAAAATCGCGTACACGCAATTCTCATAAGGTAGATCGTGTCAGCTGACACGTCGTCCGTTTTTCCGTCGGTGGCTGTTTGCAGCTTTATCTACCCTTTCTTAAGTTTCTTTTCGCCGCGCTACTCCAATGCACTAACACTAATAAACTCGCGAATGCGCATAACTTACATTTGAAGTGTTTCGTGTAATAATGATTGACACGCTTTCAGCATATTGGGGAGATACCATGCTAGCAATATAGAACTATTATATATATGAACTGCGAGCACCCTGTAAAAAACGTTGGAGTATGGGAGTACTCCAACATTTATCCTAATTCATACAAAAAGGTGGTCCAATTTATAAGCCCATGTCCGGTGATTGGATGACCTAATCCATATCGGAGCACCCTGCTGAATAGTCTATGGAACACCTACGTGAGAGTACTTTGAAAATGCTGGCAAAATATTACTCTATAGAGTACTTTGCAGTAAAGCGAGAGAGGGAGTATGTGTTCTTTTTGAGGACCACCTACTCCCTCTCTCGTTTTGCTCCATAGAGTAATCCAATAGGAGTATTTTGGGAGTACTCTCATGTAGGTGGTCTATAGAGTATTCAAAAGCAAAGAAATGGAGTACTCCGAGTCGGATTAGGTGATCCAATTACCGGCCATCGCCATGTAAATTGGACCACCTTTTTTATATGAGCGAGGATAAGTGTTGGAGTACTCCGATACTCCTTAAGGAGTACTCTATGGAGTATGGAACGGAGTATTTCGGTTTTTTGCAGTGCAGTTAAGCAAGCCATTGTTTTTTTTTGACACGTAAGCACTCAGCAAACATTAAGGTTAGAGGACGATTAGAAAACGATTAGAAAACGACTCGAATTCTAATGTTATTCTCTAAGGTAGATGGTTAGAGAACGATTTGTGAAACTGTCGCGAATTATAGCATTCTCGACAAAAAGGGGACTTAGTTCTCGATATCGAGAAAAAGGTTAGTTATCGATTCGAATTCTAACGTGAAATTCGAATGGGATTCTAATGAGAAATTTCTAACTGAAATGAAATGAAATCCAATTGTTCTTGTTTAATTCTATTTCGATTAATTTATTGCTTTAAATATGTTTGACATGTTTTAAGCTTAAAGCAAGGTATGCAGGTCGCAAGAAAAGCAAAAACTCCATATAAAGAAACGCTTAAGAAATGCTGAAGAAAATTTCCTCGATTACCTTACCTTGAGGTAGTATGCAGTTCTCAAGAAATATAATACGAAACTTTGCTACTATTTTTTAGTGAAATTTTAGTACGGCAACACAGCTTTTCGAATGAAATATATCAAGTGGCATTTATTTCGTTGAGAAATATATTTAACAAAACGAGGCAAAGTAAGTAAACGCGTGTTTTTTTTAATATTTATTCAATAAATAATTAATATTTTATTGCAGCAATGGATGTAACAAAATCTGAGCCATCTAAACGGAAAAAGCGCGTCGTAAATTTCATGGAGGAGGAGAAACGCGCGCTCATAAGGGAGGTGAAAGAGTGGCCCAGGATCTGGGACACTTCTGATCCAATGCATTTGAATAAAAATGCAGTAAACCAGGCCTGGGTGCACCTAAGTAGCTCCCTTGGAAAAGAAGGTAAGTGTATCAAGATTTTCTTATGTGTATGTTTTTTAATTGAAAATTCTGTAGGTATTTCTTTCCTTTAGAAGCCAACTATTAAAATACGTCCAAAAATGTCCGGAGAGATATCAGAATACACGTTCTGACCTCAGTATCAATAATAGGAAAGCACAATTTCGATTTTTGTTTCGATGAAAAGTTATTGGCAACAAAACGGTCCGTCTACACAGGAAGGTGTTCTGCCCATAAATATCTTGAATCAAGTGAAGAAATCGGAAATCTCTATTTGAGGTCAAAATTCGTCTTTTGATGCCTCTCCTACATTTTTCGACATGTTTTTGCGGTTATAAATAATGTATTATCTTTAATTGTATGTATCTGTTTTATTTAAGTGAATGAATGCAAAGATGCATGGACCAGCCTTCGTGAAAACTACCGATACCATGCCAGAACATCCAAGCAAAAAAAGAGTGGCAGTAGTGGTGGCGCTGCGTTGGATGAACCTTTATTTTCGTAGGAAGTTGATTAGGAGTTTGCGGGAGAAATGCCATTCTTGCCAAATGTTTCCAAAAAAAGAAGGTAAGTTTTGTTATTAAATATTATATATATTAAGATAGCTATTGTTGTCGTTGTTGTAGTAGCCCGCTCCGGTACTCCCATGCGGTACTGCTTGACTGCAAATCTATTCGCATTACTGCCCTATTCTGGAGCAGCTTGTCATCGTGACTACTGCCAATTGTTATAGCAAAATTCCACTTGTTCCTGAGAATAGCACCATTAAAAGCATTTTAACTGTTCTTAATATTACTTCTTTTGCAGGACATTTACACCAATGACAAACTTCGGAGAAGATTCAAGCCCCTCTCCGTTAGAGCACGTTGATGAGTTAAACAGCACGCAATTTAGCGAGAGCGATTCCCAATACGACTATGATCCAGAAAAAAAATTGCCAAAAATCAGCGAGACTTCCTACGAACTTAAGTTTAGCACTTTATTACACTAAAATTAAACGGGCTACAAGACTGTGTACTCGAAAAAATTCTACATGTTCTTTTGGCCGAGCAATTAAATTTTATTGCTTGGAGGAGCGTACTTAGATCCTTTTGGCTCCAATCATCAATGCAATAAAATTTAGTACGTTTTTGGTCTGGCAAATATATGGCACTACAATGTCCGAAATGACTCGGATCTCTTTGCCAACAAATAAACACCATATTTCACTATACAAATATGGGTATAACTCAATTTCAAAAAAAATGTCACTTAGATCCTTTTGGTTCTGAGCCCTTCATATGAAGTGTATGACATGAATGAAAGTAACAAAATGTCTGTTATAGACTGAATAAAATACCGTGTTGTTGAAAAAATACTTCTTTTGCAATTTATTGAATTCATTTTTAAATAAAAGCAAGATATATGCGTATAGTATATTAAAGGAACGCAGCACTACTTTGCCAGGGAACAGACCCTGCTTCAGAACTAACATAATCCTTTAATACATTTCGAATATATTTGCCATAGTCAGAGCGTCTTCCTCGGTAGGCACCTAGTTCACCTAACGAGCTTTCTTCACGTCTCATTTGCCATTGTCCTGATTCCCATCTCCCATCGCTGGTCTCAACCCCGGAGAAAAACGCTGGGTTATATGTTTCCCGAGACTTTCTTAAAAGGAAGTTATGCAGCAGGCAACATGCTGAAACCACCAATTGCGCACGATCAGGGAGACAAAATAAAACTTTTTTCAGGCAAAGCCACCTTGAACTTAAAATGCCAAATGCGTTCTCAATACAGCGTCTTGCCCTGCTCAATCTGTAGTTGAAAATCCTTTCTTCAGGTAAAAGGGTTTCGGCACTATATGGCTTAATGATCCGCTTGCATAGTGGAAAGGCATCATCCCCAACTATAAAGTATGGTATTCTTTTCCCATCAATGAACGTGTCCGGAGGAAAGGTACACTGGTCATTGAAGAGGCTTGTACCAAAACTCGAACTCTTTATCACGTTGGAGTCACCTTCGCTTCCATAAGCGCCAATATCGATATAGGTAAACCTATAATTGGCATTGCATGTGGCCATCAATACAATTGAATGGAAACCCTAAAAGTCGAGAATTTATAAAAATATTTACTCAAATTCCTTAGGACGACCTAAATACAGAAACTTACTTTGTAGTTATAGAATAGGCTTCCAGAATTCGGAGGTGCTTTTATAGCAACATGTTTGCCGTCAATGGCACCAACGCAGTTTGGGAAATTCCATTGATCTTTAAACCCCTCAGCGACTTCCAACAATGTGACCTCTGTCCACTCCGGAAGTTCCTGCTTAAGAGCACTGCAAATCGCCTTACATACGTCGGAAACGATTTTCCCAAAATGCTGCTTGCTAATGCGATAGCAAGAGGCGACATGGCGTTGTACAGTTCCTGCAGCCATATATCTAAAAACAAAAATGCAATTAAATTTTATTTTTAAACATTTCCACAAGATTACTCCAGCACAATTGCCAATTTTGCTTTGGCGGGGATACCATCTTTTGGTCTAGAATTCTTCTTTGGAATGAGGTGCGACTGCAACAATACAAAAAGTTCGTCGAAAATTTCTGGTGGCATACGAAAATTTTCAATAAACCGCGCACGATCCCTCCGCAAATTCTCGAAGTCACTAGCAAACCTGCCCTTTTCGTTCCTTTCCCTCAGATATGGGCTTACCCAATACCTTGCCTTCCTACGCCTTTTACTATGCTCCATTTCCTCTGCTTCTATGCTTGCCATCATAGCTCCACAGCTTAGTAGCATAATACAATTTAGCCTACAATACAAGAAAAGTTATTTTTACAAAAGAAGTTCATAAATATGTGATATTTTATGGTACTTACTCGTCATCCATCATTTATTTACTTTCTGTTTGTGTGCTCTTCTTCTTGCTTCACTATTCACCGTGGATTCCCTACTACTATTTTTGACTAAAGAAATAAAGGCAAATTTTTCTTCAGTAATTACTTATGACCTGCATACCGGCCTTAAATATGTAATGGGAATAAAATTCAAAGTTTTTATACTTTAGTTTATAAATACAATACTTGACAATACACGCATCTTCGCTATTCGAGTGTTTCTCTAATCGTCCTCTAGCCTAGTTCTCTAACGTGATTTTCGATTAGAGATACATTAGAGAACTACATTAGAATTCTAATGTAAAACTACAGTATTTCTCTAACGTTAGGGGCTGTTGGTTCAGTTATGCTTGCATAGCATGGCAATACATTGCATGTGTTCTGTCATTTTCGATATCTGTCAAATGGGTTTTACATGTATTCGATTATACAACGCATGGCAACCCAGAGCATGGCATAGAAGTCTGTTGAATTTTGATCTCTATGTAACTTAACATATCTACTGTCAAAGCTTTTGCTTATTATTCTTATAAATTTTAGTAAAAAACAAATAAAACCGTTGTAATGGAAGAGGAATAGCTGAAAGAATGTGTGCGTGCTCATGAAATTCTGTATGTTTCGTGAATATCTGATTTTGAGGGGCTGTGCGTTGTGCGAAGTATAATCAACATTTTCTTTTACGTGCTGTGTATTGCTATGCTATGCCCTGCTATGCAAGCTTAACTGAACCATGTGTTTGCTGGGCAAGACAGTCAGGTCAGTTGGGCTTTGAATTTAAAATAGCAAACAACGCATTTAATACCCGTAATATTTATGTAACTATATATACTAATTTTAACGAAATATTGAATATCGTTTTTTTAATTTAATGTGATAAGAGGCCCTATGCCCTTGTAGCACTTTTGTTTTTGATTTGCCCTGAATATTCTTTGAACATGTATTGAGTTTTGAACATCACTTTAAAAAATTTTGAGCTCCACTGAATATGATTGATCATTAAAAAAACATCATATACAAAAAAAAAAAAAAAATTCCCATGGTGAATTTTTTCTATTTTTTTTCTTTTTATAAATATAAATATCATTTTTGTAATAGAATTAATATAAAATCACTGCAGAATAAAATTTTTATACCTTTCATGAACATGAAATGGTATTATAACTTTGGTCCGATGTTTGTAAGTATGAGAAGAAGAAGAGATAGACCCACTATTAAGTATACCGAAATGATCAGGGCGATGAGGCGAGTTGATTTAGCCATGTCCGTCTGTCCGTCCGTCCGTCCGTCCGTCCGTCTGCTTGAACGCAAACTAGTCCCTCAGTTTTTGAGATATCTCGATGAAATTTTGCAAGCAGGCGCCATTTTGCATTGGATTAATCATTTGTCGGAACCAGCAAGATCGGACCGATAGAAGGCATAGCTCCCATACAATCGATTGTTCCGATAAACGGGTTTTGGCCTATAACTCTTGCAATTCAAAAGCTAGGAACGTAAAATTTTGCAAGTTTAGTACAAATTGTATTTGCAACATGTGTAGTGAAAATGACTCAGATCGGACCAACATGACATATAGCTCCCATATAATCGATAGTTTCGATAAATGGGTTTTGGGCTATAATTTTTGCAGTTAAAAAGCTAGGAACGTTAAACTCTGCACGTTTGCTACATATTATACATGTAACATATGTAGGCAAAATCAGCCAGATCGGACCAACATAACGTATAGCTCCCATACAATCGATTGTTCCGATAAGTGTGGTTTAGCATTCATGAAAGGTATAAAGCCTTCGGCACAGCCGAAGACAGCCCTTTCCTTACTTGTTTTTTATTACTTTTTATTTGCAAATTTTAGGTGAGTTCGCCAATCGGTTCGACTCGCCAAATGTATTCGCTTCGCAAGTGACAATATGCGTATAAGATTTACCATTTTTTATGTATAAAGGGAGTATGAAAAAAATATTTCTCAATAAAACGCATCTGAGATGGTAGAGTGCAAAAGGTAAGCATAACAAAGTTTAAAAATTTTATCAACACTATTATTGTATACCTGTGTGCTAAAATTCGCAATGTGTAAAATTGGACCAAAAATGGTTAAATTTTGCAGAAATGTCAACGTCTCGAAAATACCTTTCAAATGATACCCTAACCGATACCCAAATCCGTCAATAATTCGCTGAGTTATTAAAGTTTTCCACAAATCTACCCAACGAAGTACGACCAAAAACAGCATCCTACGAGTACATCTCAATATTTGGATTGCGTTGATACAATTTTCAAACTTTTTTTTGCTTACTTTTTGTACTCCAGCTAATTCATCATTTCAGGTGCTTTTTATTAAAACATATTTTTTCATACTCCTTTTATACATAAAAAACGATATTTTTAGCCATTTTTAACGCGGTTTAGCTCGGGTAAATCATAACATGAAGTTTATACATAATTCCGATGGAAACAGGGTGTCCATTTTTTTTTGTATGGCGCGTGAGGCGCCTTAATATAGGTACATACATATTCAAAAATCTTCTACACATTCCAACAAGCATTTTTGTACACCGTGGCGACGAATAACTGTTACCTTATTTTAAAGCTCTATTTGTCACAAGAAGTTAGGATAAACTTAAAATTTTATTCAGCTTTGCTTTAAGTGTCATTTCTGTAAACTATTAATGAATTGGAAAATTACATTATTCAGCGTAGAACAGTTTAAAATAATGGACGCAAAACGTGAGCTTGTTGTTAAATTATATTTGCAGGGCATGAAGCCTAGTGAAATTTTCAAGTCACTCAAAAAACTTAGTGTCAACAAAGTCTTCGTTTATCGAACAATTTCGAGATATAACAAAACTGGGAGCTTCCAAATAGCAAAAAAAACAGGCCGTAAACCTACCGTTAGAACTACAGGAATGGTAAAGAAAGTACGGGAGCGAATACGTAGAAACTGCTCAACTTCGGCAAGAAAGATCGCCAGAGATATGGGTGTCTGCCATTAAACTATTCAAAATGTTATTAATAAAGATTTGAATATGCGAGCTTTCAAAAAAAAGCGAACTCATGGTCTGACTGATAATCAGCGGAAAATGAGAAATGAAAGAAGTGGTCAGCTCCTTCGGCAACACGCTGACTGTGAAATTCTTTTTTCCGACGAAAAGTTGTTTTTGTTGCAAGATAGCCATAACGCTCAGAACGACCGCATATATGCTACAAGTATGGCCGATATCCCCAAACATAAAAAAGCAATTGAACGGTATCAAAACGTTTCGACGGTTATGGTATGGGGTGCGATTTCCAAAAAAGGCAAACTTCCCCTTCTTTTCATCGAAAAGGAGGTAAAAATTATCTCGGCTTACTATTTGGAAGAGGTTTTGAAAAAGCATATGTTGCCGCACGCCAAAAACTTATTTGGGAGTACATCATTTTGTTTCCAGCAGAATTCCGCCCCAGCTCATAAAGCAAATATTGTGCAGAGCTGGTGCAAAGACCAAATGCCGTGTTTTATTTCCTCGAATGAATGACCTCCCTCTTCACCGGATCTGAGCCCACTGGATTACTGTGTATGGGGCTACATGCTGGATAAAATGAAGAACATAAAACACCTGAATATGGAACAATTTAAGAAACGCCTACAGAAGATATGGACCGAAATCCCCGACGAAGTCGTCCGTGCCGCGTGTGAAACTTTCCCAAAACGTTTACGACAAGCCAAAAGCAATAAGGGTGAAAGATTTGAAATTAATGATTAAAAACTTTTCAAAATACTTTATAAAATTAGAATTATATCATTTTGTTTCAAAATAAATAATGGTCTCTGTTAATTTTAATAAAATGTTAGTAACAGTTATTCGTCGCCACGGTGTAAATGTTTTTAAAAATTTAAAGTCAACTTGCTACAGTAAAGCTTTGGTTTCCTCGAAAGCGGTGCCGCTATATAGCGGTAGAGTAGGTTGTCAAAAATACTGCAATGTAAAAGTAATTACGTGTAAACCAAGAAGACGGTGAAGTTCATCGTAATGTAATATAGCGGCACCGTCATTCGAATAGCGGCCGTCATAACGGTATCAATTTTTTTGTCAACGTTTTTTTGCCACCGTTCTTTTTGTAGCGGTGAGTTTTGAAGTAAAATATCAATTTTCTTTGACATACTTCATTTTTGAAAAAAATATTTTCATATTTTTTTGTTTTCGAATTGAAAAAAGAAGTATTCATTATTATTTGCATAAAAAGATAAGTATTTGTAAATAAAATTTGTACATACATATGAGCATCATTTAATATGCTTGTCTTAATTTACAGAGTCAAATATGGAAACGGCATCATGGACAAATGTTGAGGACGAAGAACTTATTGACTTCGTCAAAAATAATGAGTGTCTCTTCAATATTCGATGCAAGACATATAGGATACCTTTGGAGCAGCAATACGTTAGGTACAAATGCTGAAAATTTTCACTTTTCTAGCTACATTTGCCCGCAAGTACGCCAGAAAACCGCCATCAGAAATGTCAGAGGCCATTAAATGTCAAGAGGCTAAAATTCTCAACGTTCGTGAGCACGCGGAACTCCTAAGCACCATACCTACTTTCCTTGGATCTCCGTTAGAAGAGCGTGATGACAATTTAGAGTGATCTTACATATAGGGCAGTGCAAAGCACTGCTAGCAACAATATAGAAAATAAATTTCAAATAATCATTTAATTACGTTAATCATAACAATCATATAATTAAAAATTACTAAAATTAATTAACATTAATTAAATAATAATATGTATATCAAAAATGCAATAATCAGAAATTGTTATATTAAATAATTATAATTTCAAAAAGTTTACCAATTACAATAAACAAAATAAACTTTTTAATGCTCTCTAATTATTTACAAAATGCTGTTCCTGCCATTCCACAGCGCCGATGCCATTACAATAGTCTCTAAACTTTTCTCGAATTCGACTGGGTGTATTTGATCCACGCCTATTGTTTTGATTAAGTGGTAACAAATTGTGCAGTATGCAAGCACTGGTAATAAGTTTATCTGTGACGTTCGGTGCTGTTGCAATAGGTTGAAAAAATATCCTGAAGAATCGACAAAATATGCCAAAGGTATTCTCAGTAGTTTTTCTCGCTCGAGAGCGTCTATAGTTATATATAGCTTTAGACTTATACTGTAAGCTTTGTTTTCTGGGAAAAGGTTTGATAAGATGCTCATCGCCGACGATAACATAAGGTATTTTTTCTCCCGATCCAGGAAATCGACGAGGTGCTGGAAATTTTAATTCATCATTTTGGATTTTTCGACCTAGTTTGCTCTTTAGGAAAATACCTGAAATAATTAATTTGGTATATTAGGTTTTTCTAAGTATTCGAAATTAATATAAATTACCTGCAACCCCCTCTCTGCCATAAGATCCAACGTCGACTGCTATAAATTTGTAATCTGCATCAACTATTGCCAACAAGACTATAGAATACGTAGTATTCTTTTTAATTGAAAAAAGTGATCCACTATTGTTTGGATGCTTTCCGTCAATGGCTCCAACACAATTCGGAAAATTCCAATGGACATACATTTCTGCGATGCTGTTCTAAGAAATTCCTCCGTTGGCTGTGGCAAAATGTCGATCATTCTTTTAAAAATACTATTTGAGACTTGCTTTATGATGTAAGAGATCCATGAATGGGATACCCTATATTGAAATGATAAGGAACGGGTAATAAGATGGGCGTACGTTCGCGACTACTACATTAGAAGGAGAGGAAAACCAGGTACTGGCTCAGCAGGCAATGCAGCAAAGCGAAGGAGTGAAAGTTTGCCTTTTTTAGATGGATACTCTTCAGCTAAAAGGGGGTAATACATTGCAGAAAATCACATATAAAGTTCTAATTGTTATACACTTTCAACTTTAGTACTATAAGCAATTTTCGTGAGAATAATAATGATGTAGAACTTAGCGTGGATGAAAATGCCTCAGATTCCTACATGGAATATATTTTGGATGAAATACAATCCGAAGATTGCAACACAGTCGACAATCAAAAAGAAAAAACTGCAAGGAGAGATTAAAACTTCTGAGGGAAATCTCAGAAAGTAGGAGACTTTCAGAGCTTGAGCCAGATGAAAATACGCTATTTTTTAATGCTATGCAAAAATTATACAAAAATTGCCCCCGCAAAAGCAGCGCCACACCCCCAAATAAATAATGCATATATGTAGTTACATTACGATCCCACCCACTCTTATTAGTCAAATTAACTTACATTTTGTTACCCCACGCTGTACATACCACACACTCACGGTTAATATCTATATACACCACACTCACATGAAATGAGGTGAACAAATTTTCTATGGTGTACAAATATTTTCCATTTTGCTGTGCCAAATGAAATGGGAAATTTTGACATCTAAGAAAAGCACATGCGAAAGCAAACATTCTGTGAATGAAATGTAAATTTACGTATTTTTTCTGCCATTATTACGCATATTTGGCGTGTTCCAGTTAAACACAAACCCAGACCTGTATAAAATTTTGCATGTAAATGCAACAACAACGCTGTGATCTTGATATTGTTCTGGGTCAGTTTCTGATCCGTAGTAGTAGATTTTTTTTGTAGTAGATTTTTTGACAGCCAACCCTTATTTGCTTAGTAGCACAAGCATGCATATGTATACACACTTATTTACAAAAACAACTCTCATGCAGCTAACCCGCATCGTTCCTGTTAAATTATGACCGTGACCCGACCCAGGTCAGCAAACTGGAACGCAACTATTGTCACATGCGAAGCGAATACAAATTTTGTCGAATTTCGCCGTCTCGATTTGCGGCATGCGACTCTGTGGCGAATGAGTGACGAAAATGAACTTCTCGAATTGCCAGTAGCGAAAAACTTAGATTCGCTTCGCCAAATGTGTCAAAATTTGACGAATGCTTATTTCATTCGCAATTGAGGAAAAGATGAGACAAGTTTTGTGTTTATTCATATATTTTGATAGAAAAAAGTATTTTAACCGAAAATAAAACAACATAGAAGTGAGTAAACAACTTTTGTGTGTTTTTTAATTAAATTAAATGATAGTTCCTCTAGGCCAACGTGGGTAAACGATGGCACGTTAAAAAAGATGATTACTACTGACAAGCTCCGGTTCAACGTTCGGCGCAGATGCAACATACTCCTCATAAGAAGGTGAACGAAACGTAAGAACGTACTCCTCATAAGTAAGTGAAGTCCATTGTACAAGACTGCATTAGGGGCGAGAAATGGGTAAACATTCTTCTTTTAAATATATGTAAATCAATTTGCTTTTGAACCAAAGCCCGTATTTGTTTCATTAAATTAAAGCGAGAGTTCCACATTTGTTAAATGGATTTAATAAGAACTGGTATGATTTTTTGTAATGTTGCTGCAGTGGCAAAACGAAACGTTTGTAGTAACGTAGGCGCACCACTACGTATTCATCTGCACCTTTTGCGCTATTGCCAATTGTTATATGCACTTCAAGTGGATGTGATTGCAAAACGTTTCTTTGCACCACTACTTCCCACATCCAGCTCATCTGTATCCGAACTATCACCACTTTTTATGATCTCGATATGAGCTGCCATTTCCAATTGACGCACATCATCCTCGCTACCTACTACAATTACACAAACATCGCACTCCTTTGCACAAATAAATAAATAAAAACATAAGCAAATGACACAAAAATTACAGAAACGTCAAATTCGGATGAACTTTTTGAATTTGTTTGAATGGCAACATAACATGACAGGCGAAAAAGTTCATTCGCCACTCACAATGCAAACTTTAGGTGAGTTCGCTAATCCGTTCGACTCGCCAAATGTATTCGCTTAGTGGCAATATGCGTATAAATCATTTTAAATCAAAGTTTCTTCGACATTCTTTTCAAAAATTTTACGTTTTGTTTTCATAAAACAACCAGACATCGAAAATATCTGTTAACAATTTCAAAAGGTTTGAAAGTAACATTAAAATTAAGACGAATATTCTGATATTCGTTGAAAACAAAAATTCAAAGACAAAAAAAAATTGTTTCTGTCTGAGAAAAACCCTTTAATTTTTTATTTTTCTCAGAATTTCGTTTTCAATCAAAAATAATAATACATATTCAAACGCATACATTGGTATAAGTAAGCAGTATGGGCAGAAATAAGATTGCAGCGAACAATGCCATTCGAGACGCCTTCAAATACAACGGGGATGAAAAAAAATCACAGTGTAACATATGTATGCAAAATTAAATTAGCGGGTGAAGATTTAACGAATTTAAAACGGCATATAATAAAAAAGCATGCAAGTTTTCTGGCAATTTTTAGGCGAATTTAGAAAACAGCGAACCACTAAAAAAAAAAATTAAAATTTCCTATTCAATAAACCCAGAGTCTTTTAAAATTTCTATAATTAAAATTGTAACTAAAGATGGGCGGCCGTTGTCACAACTGGACAGTGAAGGGTTTAGGGAGATAGTGGATCCCATATTCAAAGCTCTTAGTATGAATGCAATAAACTCCCACAATGTACTTGAATTAGTAAGTAATCGTGCTTTAGAAATTAAAAATGATATAAAAAATGTGGTGCGAAAAAAATTAGTGTCGATTAAAATTGATGCCGCTACTCGCCTTGAGCGCTATATTGAAATAAAAAATTCAAAATTTGTTATAAAAACTCTTGGGATGAGACCACTCTAGCACCCACACACTGGAGAAAAAATAAAAATAACTGTATTGCAAACCCTTGAAAAATATGATATTCGGCTGGAGCAAATTGATAGGTATTGGTTATGAGTATATCTATGTATAAAAACGCTCTTGTACACCTTTTCATGAAAATATTGAAATATTTTTTAACAGTGTAACATCTGATAATGTGAGGAATATGCTAAAAGCAGTGGAAGTTATGAACCAAAATTTCACTGAACTGTTCGATTTTGAAGATGAAGCTGAGGAAATTAATTTAACAAATTGTATTCACTCCGTGCGATGTGCGGCTCACTCGCTTCAATTATGTGTGACCGATGTACACAAGGAGAATACCATTAAGACCAATATAGAAGATGTTCGCAAAGTTTGAATTTCATATTCTGGCAGACATGGAAGTGCACTAAACTTAAATATCCCACGAATTAAAACATTTGAACTACTAAAGTTGCAAACAGCCACCGACGTGTCTGACGAACGGTGACGGTTGACGTACGTGAGCAAATTTACGATTTTTTATGAACGTTGGGCTTACGTAGAAACATTCAATACAGTGTTACCATTCCTCAGTTTGCATGTATGCTTACCCAAACCTCTACTTTTGTATTTGTAATTTTTCATTTTGTAAAATGTCGAAAATAATATTAAATAACCACATATAGTATATTTATTTATAAACTTTTACATTAGTCAAAATTTTTGAGATATTTCGACAATATTTAAAACTTTTTTGGGTATTTTTGCAAAATAATTGCAAACGGCCCAAACTCAACATGCAAATGTTGAATAGGCAACACTGTGTGGCGAAGAGCGATCAGCTGACACGTTTCCTACGTAAAAATCCGAAATATTTTGGTTTTGACGTAGCCACGTGCGTAAAACGTACGTCACGAACGTCGGTGAAAAATCGCTTACACGCAATTCTCATAAGATAGATCGTGTCAGCTGACACGTCGTCCGTTTTTCCGTCGGTGGCTGTTTGCAGCTTAACATTTTCTTGTGCAGAGCTTCGTTAAATACGTGCAATAGGGCCGTTCCGCCAATTGACATTGCGACAAGATGGAATTCCACTTACCTTATGTCAAAAAATATATTGGAATTAAGAGATTTTGTAGATGGAGTAGAAACGTTATCAATACTAATTGATTGGGACTGGTTTCGTGATTATGTAGCGGCATTAGAACCGTTTTTGGTAGCAACAGAGAAACTACAGGAAGAACAACTACCTATTTGTGACCTTTTTAAAATCTGGATGGAGCTCAAACTGAATTTAAGGGAACGGGAACAAACAAGTATCCAACAGAATTTATATAACGCAACGTCACATTGCTTAGCGCTGTTTACAACTTAAGTGATGAAACAGTTGAAAAATTGGTTGATTTAGGTTTTTCTGTTTTACTTTATAAAGTTTTTTATCAGTGAAAAACTAAAAACATAATTTTGGTTAACAGTTATTTTCAATCTCTGAAAACAACACATATTCCTGAATGGCTTAAAAATTTTTGAACCAAACAAAGAGTGTGTGTTATTCATTACGTTTTAGCTTATTTCAGTACAGAATGAGAATGAGAAAAGTATTCCGTTTTTCATATGACTAGGTGGACCAGTGCGCGCCTTGCCGAAAAATCAAAAAAGATGTTTTTGTTGCTTCAGGTGTTTAATCAAAGACTTTCACCACTACCATCAGCGACATCACAACCCAGTGAATAAAGTCTCCGATTTGCAATGGCGTTGAAGCACAAATTGAGTTTTTTGTGCAGAAATTTTTCGAACTTATTAGCTAGATAGGTATGTATGTATGTACATATGTTAAAAAGATTTCTTCCAATAAAAGTTATAAAATCAACACCAGTTTCACAAAGTGAAAAATGGTTTGATTCATAATTTCTTGTTTCATGAAATTTTACAAACATTTTTTTGACACCAGATGCATTTTAGGCCATTTTAGAGCCAAAATTTATTGGATTAGGCTAACTTGAAAACTTGAAGTCCTTTCCAAAAAATAAAAACTGGTATAATTAAGTAGTGAATGCCTCTCGATGACACATGCCCAAAGAGGTTCATTCGTTTTTAATTAGTGGCAAAAAATGACGTCGAAACCGTAAAACCGGAAGAAATTTCCAAAAATTTCAAGTTCTGGAGTAAAAAACATATCATACTTTTTTCAAATGAATAAAACAATGTATATATTTCGAAAGTGTCAAAATAATTCTCTACCCAAAACCGTTGAGAATTTTGAAATCGGTTGAAAATTGGTTTTTTAATTGAATTTTTTTTACGTAGAAACTGAAAAAAAAAACGGTTTTTTAACAATAAAAAAAATTTGAGGGTATAGCGGATTTTTCAAATACCGTTTCGTGTTACACTTGACTAGATAAACAATCTTAGGTAGGACGCTTGAAGAGTGTATTTTCACTGTAGCACAGTGTTATTCTTATTAACATAAATACATATATGTAATACTTCTATATTGCGGGTGGGATAGGCTCGTAATGTGTTTTGAAAACGAAATCAAAACGAGACAGACTACATCAATTTTTGAACTTGTAGTAGTATAAATGTAAACTTGTAAATTGCAAATAGACTGAAAATTCAAATAATTACAGGGGCGATTCAAGTACAAAAGGGGCCAAGAAAACAGCAAACTAAATGAAAGTGGCCTATGAGAACATTTGAGAAGCTCTGCATGTTTGGGTAATCTGGTTTGGAAAATGTGTTTATTAGCTTTTTAAAAAATTGGAATATACATATGTATGTACTTACGCATGAAAATGTTCTTCTTTATCTGTATTTTTTTTGCACACAAAGCATACCCTCACCATCATATATTTTGGTTTATAAATATTTTTTGCTTTTAACAATTTTTAAATAATTTCTTCAACATGTATGTAAATATAAACGATTTTTCTATGAAGGCTTGATCCGCCCATGTATTTTTATACCCAGCGTACTAGTACTAGTACAAGGGTATTATAACTTTGTTGGGATAACGGTTGGTTGTACAGGTATAAAGGAATCGAGATAGATATAGACTTCCATATATCAATATGATCAGGATCGAAAAAAAATTTGATTGAGCCATGTCCGTCCGTCTGTCCGTCCGTCTGTCCGTCCGTCTGTCCGTCCGTCTGTCCGTCCGTCTGTCCGTCCGTCTGTCCGTCCGTCTGTCCGTTAACACTATAACTTGAGCAAATAATGAGATATCTTCACCAAATTCGGCATGCGTACTTATTTGGGTTCAGAATAGATTGGTATTGAAAATGGGTAAAATCGGACCATAACCACGCCCCTTTTTCGATATCGAAAATTTCGAAAAACTTATAAAACGGGTTAATTCAATATTAGAAGCAGATACAATGATAAAATTTGCAATATGTATTGATTTAGATGTTCTAAGGCCGATTTTATCAAATTTTTTCAAAAGGGGCGTGGCACCGCCCCCATATATTTGAAGAAATTTTAAAATTTTGACTCTCAATAACTTCGGCGCAGTTTATGCTAGTACAGCGAAATTTTGTAGAGGGCATACTATTGTTGTGTTAAATTCAGATATAGAAAATAAACGAAATCGCTTAGCGATTTTTATAAAAGTTATATTGAAAGGAGGTGGAAATATTGAAAAGTCCATATCTAATTAACCGATACCGCTATAATAATATAATTTGGTACATACATCAATTTTCATATTCTTTACATTATTTTTGCAAAATTTTGGAAAGTGGGCGTGGCACCGCCCACTTATGAGTCACGCAATTTTCAAATTCGACTGCTAATAACTTCAGAACGGTGTGAGATAGATTTACGAAACTAGGTACCAGGCATCTTATGTTTATGTAGAGTACTACCATAGAAAATAAGAAAAATCGGTGAACGACCACGCCCACTTTTGGACTAAAGTTCTCTAAACGAGAGTTAGGAAACCGGAATATGCAATATCTGTATAACTGATAAAGATATAATGCTAAAATTTAGTACACTCATTCACTTGATGATGTTATTAGTGTTGTTTAAAGGTTTTTTGGTAATATTTTGGAAAATGGGCGTGGCAACGCCCACAAGTGAATGAACAAAATATCAACATTTTACTATTAACAAGCCACTGTGAAAGTATCATAAAGATCTGCAATGAAAACTGACCTTCAAATAGGGACAAACACCACCCACTTTTTTAAAATTATGTAAATATTGATTAATGGACACATATATACGTATGTATATCAAAAAATTTCACAAAATACGTTAAAAGTTATGGGCATGGCACGCCTTCTTTTCCAAAGTTATATATAGGACATGGTATAACCCTTGAATAGATCGATTGAGTACTTTTGGCTCATGTAAGCGGTTAATGCTTTATAAGCAAGGGGCGTGGCCACGCCCACCAAATTCGCTATTGTTTAGGCTCGGAATAGATTGGTTTTTAAAATGGGCGAAATCGGATGAAAACTACGCCCCCTTTTTCTGAAAACTAACGCTGGGTATTTAATGTTCGGTTCACCCGAACTTAGACTTCCTTACTTGTTTAAAGTGAAGTTGTCATTTTAGGTACATTCCATTATCGGATCTCTCTTTCTATTTTTTATATTTCTGCACTCTGATATCGGGGAATGTACTATGTGCTTTCCAGCAATATAGGATAAATAGGTCGACTGATTTTGTTTGAATTTTTCGTGCATATCAAGGGAAGCTCGATAATCCCCTAGATTTACAATTTGATTTGCAAGATGACGTCATCTCTACTTTATGGGAGAACTATGTTATGGGTAAATGACAATTTTTAAAAGTGTAAAGTTTGACCCCTCTAGCTGCTCTGTAAGCCGAGCTAAATGCAATTGAAGTTCAGCTTGCCACCACATCCACAATTTTTGTCAGATCAATTCCGTCCTTCTCGCTCTCCATCGAAATAGTTTTTCTCACTCATTCGCTCAATTCAGCTACTTTTGCCTCAATGGGGGTACAGAGTCATACAAGAAGTTCCACCTAGTAACGACCGGATATTTGAGCTTTCTTTATTTGAATGCTGAGTGAAAGCTATCGATTCGTAATTAATCCTACTGGCCCAAATACCGAGAAATCCACATTCAACCAGAATATTTTTTTATTTTCTTATGTTATTCTGATTTGCAGTAATGTTTAAACCAATATTTGTCTCTTGATGAAGGTGAGACACAGATGACATAAGAAGATCTACCGTAAAAGCTCCGATTGTGGTGTTGTGGAAGACTTGCAACTTCGCCTTATTGAGTGACGAGATAAGAGCAGCGTAGTCGGCCAACGGTCTTATATGTACCTAGCAAAGTTTCTTTGTCTTTTCCTCAGATGATGCTGGCATCATGATTTGAGAATATTATTGCGGTGACATCATAAAAGTTCCAATGTAAAAATAAATTACAATCGACTTGATCGAAAAAGTCTATTTGGCTGTCAATCGTCACTCGCAAGCATGCGAATATGAATTCACAATACAAAAGCAAGGAGTGTCGTATAATAAGAGGAACTAACTCCAAATCAATTACCGTTATTATTTTCGGATTGTTTCGGAATGGGTCGTGCTAATCGATGGAAACGTTTCGACCCACGACGGTAGCAGTACTCGTAGAATAAAGTAAAGGGCGCTAATGCACTTAGGTAGTTAGACGTCAGTGTTTTATCAATGAATATTAACCAAACCTGTGAAATCAACACATTTTCACCAGAAATAGATTTTAAGCTGTGTAACAAATTATGACATTAATGGGGTCTACAGCTATTTCGGCAGATTATAATTTTAATAGAGTTTTGTGATCTCTATCGATTTCATGGAAATTCACAGATAAATTCCTATGAAATGATCTATTGTATTTCTCCTGTCGGCAGTTCTGTTGCAATTACTGATAGACCCCAATATCTTCCACCACCGTAAATACCTTAAAAAGATTTGTAATAAGTAAGTTTAGTCTAAGGATTCCTTTTATTCCATAAAGCTTTTTGGCTGCAGCTGTAGATACTGCTCATTGTATTTAAAATATTGTGTTTTCTTTTTGTTTAAATTTGCTCCCCACAAAATATTTTGTTTACAAATAGGGAGTTTAATATACATAAATATTTATATTAAGTACCACGGTGTATTTTTCCTACATATCGCGTAAAATCTTAAAACTACAAGAAACACTTTTGTGCCGCCAGTGTACTAAGTAATCTCAGTTTTAGTAAATACATTCGCCAAGTAGATCACATGCTCCCTTTTCGAGTGGTTTTAACCATAATGGATTATAATTGGGACACAATTTGCCATGCATTGGGATTTTAATTTCTACGGGTGTTATTGGCGCTCCCTCCCAATTGTAGCCCTCGAAACGATGGCCATCCGATTTGTTGCATTGCATGCTTAATGGTTCCTGTATGTACATGGTATATAATTGGTCCACACGTGGTTGCGTCCATTTAATGCTGCGATAATTTTTCGAACGTCCACCACTTAATCGTATGCCACGTTGATGCTCTTTTCTAAAAACAAAAAGAAGATTATATATTTTTATTGCTCTTCAAACAGTGCTGCGAATATTATCAAATACCGGCCATCTCTAACACAATTACAATCCCATCACTAACTAAAATAACTGAGATAGCGATGGCTGAATGTATGCAAGCGAAGACGGGATAAAAGTAAAGGCAGCGAATGTGAGATAAAAGAGTAAGTTTTGTATTCTAGAATATGAGTACAAATATAATCCAGAAATGTAGACTTTATAGAGTTCGACCTCATGGCGATGTAATCGGGGAATCATCGAATTATCGATCTAGTCCCGGCCAACGAAAATCACGCTCTACAAGCTAACTTAGTGAAATGAACTAAGGTCCAACAGCGACGTTGGCTTGATCAAGTCATTCCAGTTCAAGAAGATGCGCTGGTATTCTTATGGAACTGACTTCGAGTAAACAATATGTGATCTAACAGGTTCTATTACAATATACGCTTTATTGGAAGATGAAACTTGTTTCGACCATTTACCGATCATCTACTCTATCGATCGCTTTGCTCAAAATCAATAGCCTCCAACGTAATTACCAATCTGTCCATAGCCTAACAAGATCACGCCCGGAAAACCAGCCAAACATGAATCTCTACCTTTGGAATCTAAACTGGAAAGTTGTAGAAAAGAAACAAGAAAGATCGTTGGTTCAAGATGTAAACAATTCGAATTCCATGCTGTAATATCTCTCAACAAGGTTCAGGTTTTATGTTCGACAGCAGGGACTCGAAAACTCATTTTGTGGCAGGCAAGAAACGAACCCCAAAAACTAAATAGCCAACGTGCTCACCAAAATGCAAATATGATAACTTCTTTTCCTATCGGAAATTCGGTGAATGCCGGTTGAGGTTATCCAAATAACATTCCATTATTTTTCCCAGCAAATAAATATCTTGACTTTACACCCTTTTGGTATTCTGCCACCACAACTTGCCATCTGATTTCGTAAAAACGTATAGTGTAAATATTTTGGTATACATACTAGTTAATCAAATGAAATAAACAATGTATACTGCATTGCCGACGGAAAAATTTTCGGTCAGATAATAGCCGTGTTTTTTTTTATCGGCGTCTGCGTTTGCGCTTAATATTTGTATGGATTGCTAAGCGCACAACTTTATCTGCAACTACGAAATAGTGGCTGATAAAATCAGTACTTCCAAGAAGTTTCCATTCATTTTGTAAACTGCCTTACCAACTTCCAGCAATTTGTTTATCATCCCTTAACAATAACCGGAATGTCAACAGAGGAAATGTATGTATGTATGCGCATTGATAATGGAATAACCGCAATTGTGGATGACCGTTTTTTTTTAGTCGCAGACGCAGATGTATATGCGTGTACAAAAAAACACGCCTAATTTTACAATTTACCGAATAGTAACGAGATCTTGGCCACAATGTTTTCTACCAACACCACACTTTAGCAATAGGAAGTGCCCACGAAGTTGAAAGGAAGGGACTAAAGGCGATGTTTGATAAAACTTTGTGTCGTCGCTTGACATTTAAAACTTTGGTAGAACAGCGAAAATGGCGAATGGTATGTCACAATTAAGCGCGCAAATCCAAAAAAATCTGTTATAATGCAATTCGTTGACGGTAGTACAGTTAAAGTTCTTTAATCAACTCTTTTTGTCTTGAAATTTTGGGATTTTTATTGAACAAAATATAATTGAACAAGAGCTGGATGCCAACGCACGAAAAAAGATAGGACTTGGTTAAGTCTCTGCATGGCCTCAAGCCTCAATTAAATAAGCAAAAACCAAAATGATAGAGATCAATATGAATCGGGAAGGTTGTGAGTGAGAAATAAAGTGGTAGCGGCGAAGTGACGGGCGCTATATGAGACGTTTATTTTGAAAGTGGTTTAAGTCCATTTTAGGTTCTGCAAAAAAAGCTTATTTTTCTAGTTCTAGTAAGATCACAAAGCCATAAAACAACTTAAAATATTTTTGAAACAATTCAAACGCAAACTCTTAAATATATCAACGTAAGAAAAATGGACTCAAACCGTTTTCAAAATAAATGGCTCATACATACATTAAATCGACGTGTACTCACTTTTTCATATATATGAAGTAGTTTTCCAGTGTTTCTTCAGAAACAGAACTCTTACAAACTTCCAGTTTCGTAGCAGGATAGTAATGAATATAATTCACACACATTTCGTCGCTAATCGAAAAACCACCCAGAGTTGCATTTTCATAGCCAAGCGTGTTGTAGTAACAAGTTGTGACCAAAGCATCACCCTGTAAACAAAATTTGATATGTTAATAACAGAACAGAAAAAAGAGCGTTTTCAAAAAAGGTTGCTTACGGGCAGCACGTGGGGTTTGTAGTGCAGATTTCGCATTTCTTGAAAATGATGTGAGTAAAAGTCGTCACGATTGATTTCACGCAGCTCTTCCGTATCACGAAAATGACGTGTCAAAATGCGTACGCCACGAAGATGTGTATGAAGTTGTGAGCCAAAAATAATGATACCGCCTGGAGGTAAGGCCTAAAATAGACAAAATAAATGTGTAATTTGAGGTCGGTGTGCGCGTATGTGTGGTAATGTGGTAATGATTGTGCCACGAACTTACAACTTCAGTACACTCAGATATGCAGTAGCCGCTTAGTGGGAATCCTACTTGACCGGGTGGTATGGCCATTTTATCAGTGTATTCCAAGCCGAGTTCCATCACGCCAGCATCGAATTGCCTCAGTTTCGAAGCCAATTTAATTCTCATACCTGAGCTATCAATGCGACCTTTAAAGGTGAAATACATACATACATATGCAGTCTGTATACAGAGAAAAAGTTCTTAACTTAACTTACCCTTAATCATTTCCGGATTATTGAAATGCACTTCTAATCGTATAAATGGATTGTAATCTTTTCCACCGATTGGTAGTCCAGTTTCCGGTGGATATGTGAAGGTGCTTGCGCCCATAGCCCAAAGAGATATAACTTTCGAGCATACCTTAGCTTCCATTGGCATCTTTTCACAATCACCGTTATATAACGGTATCTGAACTTGAGCATCGGTCTCACAATGAAATACTTCAAGATGGTGCACTAGGTCGGGAGAGGTAATTATCGGTTCAAACTGTACTATATGCTGCTTCGTTACAAATGAATCGTCCAATTTTTGTATGTGACACCAATATGTTGTATCCTTCCCTGGAACGGTCACATTTTCTAAAGTGACTTGAATTGTTTTTAAATTTCTGTAAAAAAGTTTATTTAGTTTGTTAGTTGCTTAGAATACGTTGGATGGTACTTACGTTTCTGGAATGAGAATCTTATCGGCTCGAAGTAATTGCATCATCTTAATGCCCGATTCATGTGAGGAAACATTTGGAAGCTGAAATTGATAATCTTCCAAAGCCAAAGGGGTTTCTCCTCGTGCCCAAATAATGTACATGGTGCCTTCCTGTCAATAAGATTTATAAAAGTGTAAATAAGGACCAAATAAATTCATTCGCTAATACTAGGTTTAATGTCTAGATAGTGTGTAATAGAGCACAAATATTTGGAATACGCAAGACGCTTCATCGATTCTGGTATCGGGAAATTCGAAAACCTGAATGCGAATGGTTCCGCTTCCCTATGCGTTGTTTTTGTTGTCAATGCATAGAATGGCATCCCTGACCTAAAACAAATGTAATGGATTGGCCAAGGGATAAAGTAAGCCCCTCTTTACATAGTCTACCTCAGTGGCTATGTAAGGGAAGAATAGAGCAGATACGGTGTTGAAAGGATACTGTCTAGCAGGTTCTGTCCATCTAACCTCTATAGGATCATCACGCCAACATCTGTAGTAAGACGAAGCTCTTTGGCAAGCCCTTTATCTGAATTTAAATTTACATATCAAAACACATGCATGACCTGCGAAGGTCACAAATATAACAGTTCAGTTACTTCTTTGCCTCGACTAAACCCATATCCATCACTCCTAAAACATACGTTGCCTCTTTATAAGATCAGTGCAATGGCAACAATTTTCCAAAAAAAAAACATTTTTCATCCAAATATACTCACATGCATTCTCAAATCCAATGGATCACAAGTATCGAATTTCCTCTTAAACGCCAACGTATATTCATCCATTTTGAATAGTTCACAATCCTGTTGATAATCTTTGTGTACAAATTTACCATCTGGGCTTGTGTAGGTATCCGTTACAATGTTGAAAAATCCATTCTGATTCTCGAAGAAACAAATATCAGCATCGCCCATTTCGCCACGTTTCGAGAAACCCAAATAGAACCACCGATGCTTTTCATTGAAGGCATTTTGTATGTGAAAAAGTACTTCTTGCTTGTACCAATCCACCATCCAACTCAGCTTTATTTCGAAATTGTCTAGATAGACCTCATGTAGTTTGGTATCTGACAGGCCTGTAAAAATATAAAATGAATGCATGAAAGGATTGAAAGCGACAATTTTTAGTCTAGGCGCGATAGACGAAAAATCAAAAGAATTGAAGAGTTGTGCAGACCATTCGGCTGATTTTAACGCCTATAAGTATGCTACAGAAACTAAGGTATGTATAGTGAATTATAGCCAACTGCAGACTACAGGGATTTATCCCGGACTGCATAGGAAACCTCAGTACGCTTTTCTAATCTTCTAATCGATTGTACCAGTGCGGCTGAATCGCATGATGGTGAGTTGCCTTGTCTGAAGCCTGTTTGGATAGGAATTGCTTGGAAGTGTCCTCCTGAATTCCGATACAGTTTATGATTTTATACTTGAAATGAATTACGTATGAGCTGTGCGGATTCGGCCTGCTAAAAAAAGTGATGATATAGATCGATTCTGTTATCTTGGGTTTTCTAGAGAATTTGGCTGGTCGTGAAGATCTGGTTGATGGTAGAACTGCGGCCTGCAGAGCACTTATGCACAATAGTTAGTATGAAAGGCTTGTTGTTGTTGCTGTTGTATTAGTCTAAATGACAGTCCTTGGTAGGATATGAATCCGTTACGCCCCGGTACTCTCGTGTGATACTGTGCAAACTTCTAGCTCTTGCTTCCGAAAGGAAAGAGAAGATGGGTAATGAGAGGTGAGAGGCATCATATCCGTAGAGCAACCATCGAGTTGCACATCATTGCCATTGTGCATATTAGTCGCCTCTTAAGACCGGTATGCCTACCTCGGGCATATTCTAAACCACTAACCCGCAGGGGACTATGAAAGACTTCGCTTTAGATACTTAAACAAGCGAAACTTTTCCCTAAGCAAGTTGAACTTGACATACCTAATGTACATACATATGTTACGTACGTTGAGAGTTATCTCTTTATAGCCCACTCGCTTTGATGCCACCTAAATTCTTAGTGCGATGATAAAGAGTAGCAAAGGTGATTTGCAATTAAAAGTTCTCGCAATGTGAAAGTTCAATTCATCTTAATATTTGCACCCGACAATCCATCACAAACTTGAACTTTGCAAACTTGATTGGAATTTATCATTAATGAATATGAATAGTTATACACACCCCGGCATACACACACACATACATAAATACGTGCGTATACACACTTTGTATGCTCATCTATAATTTTATGCAGGTATGACGATACGGCATTTCCGTCACTCCCATGTCAACTCCTGTAACATACCTTAAATGCCTTCATAATCGGCGTGAAACGTATGTATGCATAACGATCATTCAAGCTTCAAGCTTCAAGTACAACCAAGTAATAAGAAGTGACAGTAGTGACTACACTGTGATGTAGAAAACTTATTCCTTTGAGTATACGCGGCTGTACTCGTAATGAAGGCGAAACCACAAACATATTCGTAAGTAATAAGCAGACAACCGGTGTTGTTGTTGTTGTTGTTGCTGATGTTCAAGTTATTGCTGGTGCGATGATGAAGTCATTTGGAATGCGATACCTACTCCAACATTCCTGTGTCCTTATTATGGCATTGACGTTTTCATCAAAGCTCTGCGATAAGGGTGGGAAGCTTTGCTCCGTCAATGCTCTTGTTATTTGCCAATTTTGATGTTGGCAAAGAATAAGAAGAAGACTGAAAACATTGTCGTGGGTGTAGTGGCAAAGTCAAGAACATTAAATGCTGCAGGATAAAATTCTTGAACATTTCTCATAAATGTTGGATTGACTGACATGTTGGCATTTTAAGAATTTCTTATTAGTGGATATTTTGCTTTATTGGATTCGTTCGGTTATTCACTTATCGGATGTACATAAGTGTGATGCATATTGGACGTATGTAAATATATTCGAGTATATGTATATGATCACAACTTTTTGGATAATTACAAGCATATGTATCTGTGCTTTAGTGATTTCCAAACCGAGTACAAACTTAGGATTGTGAGCAGCATCCTTCAAAGTCTGTTCTGTAATAGGTTTACCAAAAACCGAGGGAATGAATCCTGAATTGAACCGATTGAAGGATATTTCAAGCAAAGTTTCGAAAAAAACTGAAACCCTTTTTTGAATGTTCGAGGTGCAGGATGCGCCACTCAACCGACAGAGAAATCGGCCCGATTTTCTTGCTACGCGTTCTCTTCAAGAGTTGGCGTATGCTAGGATTTTGTCCATAGCATGCAAACTCGACCAAAATTCGCTCTACTAGAGCACAGTCTGTTTGTATACAGAAATTCGTCTGGGTCTTTTAAGGCCGTATCCCGATATGATTGCAACCGAAATGAACCAAATTGTTTATTTCAATATTAAGTACTGCCTATCATTGCCGCACGTGTAGCTATGAATGTACATATTTGGCATATTGGGGGAAAATTGGAAATTCAAATTTATGGTATCAACAGCTCTTAATTATATTTACGCCTTCAAGCAATTGTCTGTAATCGGACATGTTATTGAGAGATTAATTGCGAAATCCATAAAATTAATATTTAATTGAATGCGTGAAACAGTAATATACCCAGTAGTGAAGATTTTATGAATACCAAAGTAAAATTAAGTCGAATGATCAATTTTCAACACCAATTTCGATTACTCTGTTGCCATTTGTGGCTCTCTACAAAACGGCTCTCTGACGAATATTTAGACATTCGCATAGAATGGTCCAGCCATCTCAGCCTTTTTCTCTTCCACTTCCGCTTTCACTTTCCTTAGTCTATGTCATAATTTTTGCCTTGATATAACCATCCGCCCATCTCCTTTCGCCTCTGTTCCTCGTTTTGCTTTCTCAACATACTTTTTTCTTTATTGAATTAAATAATTGTTACATGAAAAGGATTTTGAGTCGTTTTTGTTTTACGACAGTAAATAATTACTGTTTTAATGAAAAATGGGTTGCAGGATCTTTTTTGTCTTTCTATACCTTTCATACACATGAAATGGCATTATGGATGTTTGTACATTAGTATGAGAAGGAAGTCCCTCAGTTTTAGAGAAATTTCGATAAAACCCGCGGGAAAAAATGCTGGTACTCGGAGGTCACGCAAATGCCCATCATGCGCAGTGGGGCAGCACGGATACTAATGACCGGGGTGAGTCTCTTTATGATTATCTTCTAGGTACTAATCTAGGCATACGTAATAGGGGAAGTGACCCCACCTTTATCACTAAAAATAGGGAGGAGGTCCTTGACATCACCCTAGTCACGGACTCCTTTAGTGATCAAATCGATTCCTGGAAGGTTCTAAGCGAACACTCCTTCTCGGACCAAAGGTACATTAGCTTCAAAGTATGGCAAACTCCCACTAGGCCTAAGGTTTTTAAAAATGTTAGAAGAACAAACTGGGGCTACTATAAAAAGATTATCGTTAAAAATCTGCCAAACAGGGTACAAACTCCGACTAACAATTCTGAGCTTGATGGGCTCGTAAATAATTTCAGTCAGCTTTGCAGGATTGCTTTAGATAGGGCCTGCCCAAACAGGAGAGCGGCGAAAGCCCGCATACCACCATGTTGTTCGTCTAAACTCGAGGAGCTTAGGAAGTCCAGTAGGACGACATTTAACAAAGCAAAGCATGACGGTCATGACGAATCATGGGTGGATTATAAGGCGAAACTGAGCATTTATAAGAAAGCTATCCGTAAGGAAAAGCGATCATCCTGCGAAGATTTCTACAGCCAGATTGAAACCACATCTGCCGCCTCCCGTTTAAGGAAGGTGTTGTCGAAATCCCCAACTCAGTTACAGACATGCACAGAAACCATAAATTTGCTTATGGATACACACTTTCCGACATGCGAGGGCGCGTCTCAAAATTGCGCTGGCGGAGGCCTACCTTCTGATCAACTTTTGAAAGAACTCGTAGATGATCGAAAGCTAGACTGGGCCTTATCTACCTTCAAACCCTATAAGTCACCGGGGCCACATGGAATATTCCCGGCTCAGCTTCAACACACTGCCTCATTTATTAAACCCTGGTTAAAGACGATGTTTTTAAGTTGTCTGAGGCTCAAATATGTACCGAAATCGTAAAGAAAAGTCAGCGTGGTCTTTATCCCTAAAGCAGGGAAACCCTCTCACACAAAACCAAAGGACTATAGGCCAATAAACCTGTCCTCTTTCCTGCTTAAAACATTTGAAAGACTCCTGGAGGACCACATCCGGAGGCTGATTGACCCATCGTCTCTATCGCATGCCCAGCATGCCTATACAAAAGGCAGGTCAACCGACACTGCCTTACACTCACTGATGTCAGTCATTGAAAGGTCACTTGACCTCAAGGAGTACACACTGATGACCTTCCTCGACATAGCGGGCGCCTTCAACAACGTCGTTCCAGCTGCAATCACCTCGGCCCTAACGAGACTACGGGTGGACGCGTGCTTGGTGGAACTAGTCTACAATCTGCTTACGGATAGGCGGAAACAGACTCGCTAACCGGGGCACCTCGCAGGGTGGTGTTCTCTCTCCACTTTTGTGGCTGGTTACTGTAAACCAACTTTTACGTCTCATGGAATCAGAAGGTCATCAATTGATCGCGTATGCTGATGACATCTGCGTCATTGTGAGGGGAAAATTCCCGCGAACCCTCTACAATTTAATGGAAGGAGCACTATCCACAATATCATCCTGGGCCACGAGCTCTGGCCTGGAAGTGAACCCTGAAAAAACCGAGTTAGGTACAAGATACCAAACATAACACCACCAAGAATCGGGGGTACGTCTCTAGTTCTGAGTGATAAGGTCACGTACTTGGGGGTTATTCTAGATAGGAAACTGCTCTGGAATGACAACATAATGGATCGATCCAGGAAGGCAGCTGCGGCGCTTTTCTCCTGCAAGAGGACAAGAAGTTCGGAGCTAAACACAATGCTTTATCTGCCACCCCTTGACTTTGTGGCGAGGGAGGCATCTGTTATCTCGGCTCTACGCATACGGGAAACGGGTATCTGGTCAAATGGAACTTGCGGGCATGCCACCATCTTGGGTACATGCGCCCCAGTCCCAATACCAGCATTCACTGACTACTGTGCATCAAGGAACGTATTCCTTAAGAACTACACAGTGTTAATACCAACGCGACAAGAATGGGATAGTAGGCAGCATCTTGTCCCGAACGCTGTAAACATTTTTACCGATGGCTCTAAGCTTGACGGGAAGGTTGGAGCGGGCTTCTTCGCCCCGGATCTGGGTCTAGAGGACTCTTTCCGCCTTTCGGATTACTGCAGTGTATACCAAGCGGAAATGCTGGCAATACACAGAGCCGTAAGCCATCTGGCTACTGTACCCAGTGATGGCAAACGGGTCTTCATTTACTCAGACAGCCAGGCTGCACTAAAGGACCTGAGCTCATTCGTCGACAACTCTAAGTCGCTCACTGAATGGCGCAGATCTCTTATCGAGATGGCTCAGCACTTCAGTATCAACCTTATATGGGTACCTGGACACAGGGATATTGAGGGCAACTGCAGAGCGGACGGGCTGGCCAGGAGAGGTACCACCGACCACATCCGTCCTGGAAATGACTCGGTAGGTATACCCATGGCCTCTTTCAAACTCAGTGTGAGCACGAGCACTATAAGATCTGCAAATGAAAAATGGTGGGCAATCTCAACTTGCTAGACAACCAGGCTAACCTGGCCCTCATATGATAGAGGGCGTACTAAGAAGCTTCTTACCCTAAACAAACCTACGGTAGCATCACTGATAAGGGCTCTAACGGGGCACTGCCTAATTGGCACTCACAGTATCAGATTGGGGGTGACAACCTTCGACTACTGTCGTAGCTGTAGATGTATTGAGGAGGAGGAGAGTGTCCAGCACCTCCTGTGCCAGTGTCCAGCACTTGGCAGGCAGTGGTTAGGCTTTCTAGGGCAACCATTTCTAGTAGAACTCTCTGAAGTCTCTAGATGTAAGGCTTGACCTTCTTCTCTAGCTCAATTCATTGTCTCCACGAAGTGATTCGATCACCATGTTTAGGCAAGGAAGGGATTCTCTTGAGTCCGTATAGGGTATCACAACGGGCCCACTGGTGGCCTAAGTGTCGGGCCGTTCCTTGGCGTTTGGGCCTAACCCTCATAACCTAACCATAACCTAACCTATGGCATCCCTACAAACATTCTCGCAGTGTTCATAATTTAGGATTCCGATATGAGTCCTAAATATGTGAAAAATTTGAGGCACAGAAATACGAGTCTTTTATGACTCCGGTGTGATGAAAATTATGAGCCAATTGTAAGTAACGATCGGACACTTAAAAAAGTTATGCGTTTTCATGAAACGCAAAAAGCCTTCGGCACAGCCGAAGACATCCCTTTCCCTACTTGCTTTGGTTTTAAGTTATAGGCAAATGTATAGCAAATCGATTGATAGTAAACTCATTTTGTAACTCTCAAATTTTATAAGGTAATGAAGGCTGCTCAAGTCGTTGAGACTGAGTGTTGCCCATAACCTCAATACCTGAATTGAGATCAACTCACAGTAAGGACGACCTTCAAACGCTGCACATTAACGCAGTGAATCAGGAAAATAATTTCCAATCAATATAAGCTGCATAAATAATAAAGTTGCTCATACGCCCAAGCGATCACGATTGCAGCTTACTTTTTGTTTAAACTTCTTCGAGCGCGTTGCAACGAAATTTTGTTTGCTCATTTTCTACCTCAACTTTAAGTTAATTAAGACCAAGTGCAGCAGCAAGAACGCAACGGAAATGCGATTTTTACCTTGTTAAAAAGTCTTCTCACTATAACGGCAACACTCATCGAAATTAATCGCACGCATAAGTGGGCACAAGTTCATTTCAAGTAAAAAACTTTGAGCATAAAACTATTTGTGCGTATGTATGTTTGTGTGTGTGTATATTTATTTATACGAAAATACTCGCGAATGTCAAATTGAGTTTTCCTTGAGCATTCAACTGTCACAACTAACTTAAATGAAAACATAGTTACTTAATTGCTTGCTCTTGCAGAAAGAACTGAATAATAGAAAAGGAAAAAATTGATCAGAAACGAACGAGGGTGCACCCAATATAAATTGAACGAATCATTTATTGACGCGCACAAGAGCCAAGCACTGAACGTTTTTATGTGCATGAGTAGCATATATGTATGTATTTGAACTATGTGTTTGATAACTACTATGTATTTATCACATAACTTCATTGAAGTTTTTTATAGTTGAACACAAACAAAATTTTACGAGTACTCGTATTGGCAGCATTTGTGCTCTTCAATTCTATGATTTTTATTGCTGCATAAATGAGGATGTGTGCGCATATAAACAACATCAGTCATCATTAACGGCTTTGGGGTGGTGGAGGTCTTCCGTTAAATCAAAGTAGCAGAAGCATGTCTTAAGCTACAATATTATGGAATTCGAATCATCGAGTTCTTGAAGCAAGCGGTGCTGTAGTTGTTGTTGTTTTAACGACAAAAATTCCCCGTAGTAGAAGATTGGTAATGAGAAGTGAGAGGCATCATATCCGTAGATCAATCATCGAGTTTCACGTCATTATTTTTGTGCATATTATTCTCCTCTTACGATGAGTAATCCTACTTTGGCCATATTCTAAACTTCTAACCCACAGAGACCACCAACCATGGCTAACCATGGTGAAACTCTGATTCCAAAAAATCACAAATTTTTACTAACACCAACGCATATTTTTAGAATTTGTATAGAAAACGACAAGTGCCTAAAAGTATGCCTCACACTTACACGCAAAAGTCTTTTCAACATGGGTAAAAAGTGAACCTCTCTGAACAAAATTACCCACTTTTTTATCCTCTTTTCGATGATTATCCGATCATGGTTGGCAGGGAAGTGGTCCTCTTTACTCTACAGTTTCATACCAGTTTGTGTTTATCACATTAGTATTTATCCGCGACCGTAGCCTACTTTGTCGTTGGATATACTTTATGTTGAAGAACCTTGCTTTGATAAGAATTGCTGCGAGACGGTCTTGATCTCTTAACCCGAGTCTGTCACTTGTAGATATTTTATTAACGAAGCGCATGAAATGATGTGCAAGTCAATATGCTCCTATATGAAATTGGTGGGATGTAACACCGTAGCCTTTGCAAGTGCTAAAAATATTTAAACTGCGCAGACCAACTTCTTATAGATAAGCAAAAGCTCTGGCTATGCAATGTAGCCAAGTTTTTAGTCGGACTCTTCGCTTTACTACTACACACCTACCATTGATTATTGGAGTATTGGAGGACAGTGCACTTTTCAACAACAAACATTTTCCGTACGAAATCGAAATCAGTGAAATCCCGCTTGAACGGACACTCACCATCACTTAGTAATTTTCGTTCGTCCACCTCTGTTGGCCGCTAAAGTAAGTGGCTAGCTATTTTGTCAATCTTTGATTTCCCTATGGTTGTTGAAATCTCTTAGGCACTTTGCCACCACCTAAATGTCATCTATTTCTTGAATTGAATGGCAATTTACTGGAAGTTTTATTTTTTATATCAATTGATGCAAACGCTTGTTTCTTTTTTTATTATTTTTAAGAACCAACGGTTTGTTTGGCAAAGTTCTGGAGAAAATATCTGTGTCGCTGGCAATAGAAGTATCTCAAGGGCTATATCCAATTAGCATTGATGGCAGCTTCTCCAAAGATTGTTTCACCACAAACGTAGTTATGTTTAAAGTTCGGATTATATGAAAAATAAAGCGCCTAAATGTAGGCATTTTAATTTGATGAGCTGGATGTTTCAGCGCTTTAGCCCCCAGTAAGACAAACTGTGCGACACTGAGTTCATGAAATGAAATCTCTTTAGAGGTTTTTGTTTTGATAGCAACTTGGCCAAGCGAATATCCGCTTAAAAGAGTGAAATTCGTTCTCAAAATTGCACATGAAAAATATCCGCCCGGGCTAGATGTCCGTCTACAGAGGTGTCCGTTAACAGTATTGTGGTATATTTTTAAATAAATATTTAAATATTTTCAATTTTTCATTAACAGATTTTTTTTCATTGAGTTAGGTCATGAGTCCCAAATACTAAAATAGAAGATCTTTTTCCACCCTGACTCCTGGGTTAGAAACTCAACCAGAACAATATCAGTACACCCTCGTATAATAGTTTTGAGTATTCAGATTGCGTTTTCTTTTATGCAGTTTTATCCAACTTTGACGGTTGAACTAAGCTCGTCACCTTAAAAGCGAAACTTTGTACAGAAAATTACTATTTTACGTGTAAAATGGACACAGAATAAAACAAGAAATATTTCTAAGTGCTTAAGTAGATTTAACCAAGATTTAGAACAGCATGAAAATTTTGAGCTATGTAAATATCGACATCTTTGGGTGAATCAGAAAGCACAGAATAATATTTTTATTACATGCGTTATTGAGACCCTATTTGGAAAGAATGACACCGAAAGCTGCAAATGCCAAACAAAGCTATGAAACCTGTGTTTCGACAAACGACTGGAAGCGTTACCTAAAAGAGTAGCGAAATTCTTAACCATACTCGGAATTATGGTTGGATTTCGAAAAATTTGGGATAAAACGTAACGTGTTTAAGAGAATACGTCTCCGGAAGATCTATGGTTTTTCCCAAGATGAGTATTGCATACATGTGTCCAAGGAAATTTAACGATGAGCGTCTTTGTTTGAGCCTAGGTGGAATTTTGAAATAAAACGGCAGAGGTCACTCCCACTTTCGAAAAAATACTTCACAATTTTTCTTTCAAGGACTCATAGCTGGTTTTAAATCACTTTGATGGACTAAAATTAATTTCAGTCCTTAAGATGAAATATTTTAAAATATTCCAAAAATGTCGTGTAATAAAAATTGAACATTGGTATGACTACTTCGCCAATAGCCCTTTAGACTAATCTAGGTTATCAAGGGAAATTTAGCTATCATAACAAATACATACATATGTATGAAAACTGAAAAAAGTTGAAGCACCAAACCGAAATCGAAACAAAAATAAATCTTTGAACAACAAAAGTAGAATTTTCTCTGCATAAATCTTGAAGAACCAAACCGAAGTTGAAAACGAAATAAATTTTGAAGAACGAGTTCGAAATAAACCCTGAAATAGATCGTACTATTTTGGCGAAATCTTGAAAAAAGAAATCGGAGTCAAACATTTAATAAGTTTTGAAGAAGGAAACTGGAGCAGAAACCGAAATAAGTATTGAAAAACAAAAGCGGGATGAAATTAAAAAAAAAATTTTGAAGAACCTAACCAGAATCGAAATCGGAGTCAACCCTTAAATAAATCTTGAATAACGGACCGAATTAAAACCAGGAACGAATCCGGAAAATGTCACAAAATCCGAACCGAAACCGGAACATTTTTCCAATCGATTTTACAACTTGATTGAAATTATGTATCAAGCTATGCTGGAGTAGTTGCATAATTCTGACCATTATCCACACATGAAATAGATTTTCGTTTTTCATAAACCAAATGAATTAAAACGCTCTACGATTTTAGTGTGTTAATCATTGAGGATTAAAACTTCATAGCTCTAAAAAATGTTTGTTGCTTATTATATCGTTAAAGTGGATTTATTTATGTGCGCATCATTTGCGTTTTAACGAATAACGAGTGTGTGTTACATAAAAATTGTATTTGATTGTTAGAGCTGAAGGTTCTAAATCACTTTTATGGGAATTACTACACACACACACATACTTGCTATGGAAAAGTAAACATACACTCGGGCACAAACTATAATCTATTGCATAATGTAAAAAAAAAGAACAACAAAAGTCGAACGAACATAAATGTTAATAACGGTACAAGCTAAAGCAATTAAAAGTGAAATTTAGCCATAGCAGGAGTAACATAAACCTGATGAAATGCGAAACATGCGTATACTTACAAGGCGTTACAGTGGTATGAATGGGCTGTGATAATGTTTTAGAAGTCGGTAATAAGATATCTTCGGTGTAAAGCACCACGGAAAAATATATTAATAATGTAAATTAAAGCTCAATGAAAGTGAAATGAAATAAGCTAGAGCTGGATGGGACAGTCTGCTGTTTTGGGCTGACAAGGCCACAAACCCCACCCTCTTCACTTATTTAATCAGGTCAGAAAAGCCAGCACCATGATAAAGAAATTTCTTGGATAAGGACGAATGAATCATCGCCTACTTCCGTGAGGAAGAAGAAGTTTGGTAATGAGAGGCATGTTATCTGTAGATTAACCACCCTTTATAGTACCTAGCGCGGGCACCTTCCAACTCGCCGGAAATTTTCGTCAACTACTGAGGTTCTTTCTAATCACAAAATAATCCTTTAGGGGCACAAATATTCTGTACGCAGAGGCCTCTCGGTCAGCTTAACTTAAACCCATAGTGTTGAGGTATAGTTGCTCGAGAACTATTATATTGTCTTTAATACCAACCTGTCTTCTATCTGAGAATCCTAAATCCAAGTCAATTTAGTTGGAGAATAAAACCGTGACCAAAACCCTGTCACTGAACTAAGCGGCTTCGTTCGCACCACATCAATAACATATGTGGGTTCTAGGTCACGGTCGTGCATCTGAGAATAATTGAGTGGGCAACACTAACGGGGCTGTCAAGACACAGACGTGAACTTCGTTTTGTCCTAGTTCAACATCATCCTCAGACAACATCACAATAACTAAATGGTTAAATTTTCTTTTGATCATCTGAAGGGGGAAGGGTCCGCGGTGATACCAATGTAAAGAAAGGGGAAATTACCATACGTTGGTCAACTTTGCAAAATGACTAGCTGACGAGGGGGCAGGGGGGTAGTGAAATAACAGCCCTTGGTCGGGGAAACCCCGAGTCATTCC
Organism: Sphenella marginata; assembly: GCA_951509765.1. Classification (NCBI taxonomy): domain Eukaryota; kingdom Metazoa; phylum Arthropoda; class Insecta; order Diptera; family Tephritidae; genus Sphenella; species Sphenella marginata. Next base: position 89,798,801 of record OX608080.1, on the reverse strand, counting down.
GGTACGTAGAACCGGCTGTCGTGGGATCCTCAAATACGGGATCTTAACGCGGAAATCAGACGCTTAGTAGATCAACACAAACGCGCTAAGTGGGAGGAGCACCTAAGGTCTTGCAACCTCTCGGCTGGAGTTGGCAAATTATGGTCGACGGTGAAATCTTTGTCCAACCCGACTAAACCTAACGACAAAATATCCATCGCCTTCGGTGATAAGGTTCAGTCGAAGCCAAAAAGATGCGCGAGCGCCTTCTGCCGACAATTTGTAATGCATCCTACGTTGAACAAAGATATTCGCCGAGCCACCAGGGAAGCGCACAAACACAAAAACAGCGATGCGCCCGTTGCCATCTCCACAACAGAAGTTCATGAGGCTATTCGGAGATCCAAGAACACCAAATATATCGGCCCCGATGGCTGATGCTGAAACACCTTGGCGACGAAGGCATAAGATACCTCACACAAATTTTCAACCTTTCCCTTTCCACCTTTGTTATTCCTGAAAGATGGAAACAAGCAAAGGTGGTCCCACTACTAAAGCCTGGCAAGCCAGCTGCCGTAGGGGAGTCATATCGCCCGATATCTCTCCTCTCGCCAGTAGTGAAAGTGTTGGAAGCCACCTTGTTGCCGTACTTCACCGCAAACCTGCGGCTCGCCGAACATCAGCATGGATTTCGCAAAAATCACAGCACCACCACCGCGCTGAACGCCATAACCACTCAGATAGGGGACGGGCTAAACCAAAAGCGTCCAAACCACAGGACAGTGCTAGTTGCGCTTGACTTGGCCAAAGCTTTTGATACGGTCAACCATGCGCAACTAATGAAAGACCTTGAAGATTCGTCCCTTCCTCCCTGTCTTAAACGTTGGACTGCAAACTATATGAGTGGTCGTCAATCGTCGGTTGAGTTCAGAGGCGCAAGATCAAAACCCAGAATAGTTAAACAGGGGGTGCCACAGGGTGGTGTCCTATCCCCGTTCCTGTTCAACTATTATATATCGAAACTTCCCCCCCCACCAGAGGGTGTCTCGATCGTCTCTTACGCCGACGACTGTACGATTCTGGCAACAGGCCCCTCCGTAGAAGAACTCTGCTCTCGTATTAACTCATACCTCCCAGCCGTGTCCGAATTCTTCGCCGGGAGAAACCTGGCATTGTCACCGAATAAGTCCTCGGCCACCCTATTTACGACGTGGACAACGCAAGTGAACATGGAATTAGACGTCTACGTTGATAGTGTCAAGCTACCAACTGTCTCACACCCCAAAATCTTAGGGGTGACGTTTGATAACATGTTCAAATACGGCGCTCACGTAACCGCAATTGCCAATAAAGTCCAAAGCCGTAACAAAATCCTCAAGTCCCTAGCTGGCAGCACTTGGGGTAAAGACAAAGAAACGTTACTAGCTACATATAAAGCAATTGGCCAGCCGGTACTGAGCTACGCGACGCCTATATGGTCGCCGGGGCTAGCTGACACACACTGGACGAGGCTACAGGTCTGCCAAAACACCGCCCTTCGTACCGCCACTGGGTGTCTTCTTATGTCTCCTGAGCATCACTTACATAATGAAGCGAAAATGCTCGCCGTTAAAGAGCATAGCGAGATGTTGACCAGGCAATTCCTGTTCAACTGTTGCAAACCGCAGCATCCGAACGGACGCCTGATCAACGAGGATCCGCCCCCCAGGAGCATAAGGAGCCATCTACGCAAACACTACGATGAGATCCGGCACCTGATTTCCACGCCGTTTGATCCTAAGGTGCACCGGCAGGCCCTCACCCTCATCCACACAAATTCGGTAAATTCCTATGTTGGCTCTCTCCCGGTGAACGCCGTTCTTCAGGCAGCAACACCACCCGTTGCCGAAGAGGAGCGCGAGCTGCCTAGGGAGACTAGGGTGATGCTGGCCCAACTCCGGTCTGGATACTGTAATAGGTTAAACTCTTACCTATCCAGACTGAACCCCGACTTGCCCAATGTCTGTCCGGCATGCGGCTTGTCCCCCCATACCACTAACCATCTTTTTGTCTGCTCATCTGAGCCTACTCTTCTAACACCCATATCCCTCTGGTCCTCCCCTGTTGAAGCCGCTAGGTTTTTAGGACTTCCTTTAGAAGAGCTCGATGACAATATTGGGTAAGGTTGATACTGACTACCTAGGCAGGGCAAAGTAGTGTTAAAACAACAACAACAACTAGCTGACGAGGGCTGTGTGAGGCTACGCCGCAAGATAGGCCGCGCTAAATACAACGCAGAAGAAACCATTTTATTCCATGTATTCGGTATTTAGTGGTGAGCGTACAAAGATACTTATACAGACTAATTTTCTTTTAGATAGGATATTTCTGAAGCCCACTTAGAGGTATGGTTTTTTTTTACAATTTTTTGAAATTAGATGACCTTCCCCTCAGCAATTGATTCACTACTATGAAGGGCCGGAATTAAACATTTCTGTGCGGTACCTAAATTGGATCCTTAACTTTAAGTTGGACATTTACAAATGCATGGGTGAAATTCTCATTCAATTTTGTACTACGGTTTTTAAGTTATGCGCAAACAAACAAACATAAATACAGACAAAAATTCTAAAAACTGCTTTTTTTGCTTCTATTACTTTAATAAATACCACTGTAAGTATTTTTCTTTAATATCCATAATTATATTAATATAAAGATATCTATTATTTTCATTTCAACAATTTTTGATTACTTCTTTAAATTTTCCATTCAATTTTTATTAGCGCAGCTTACTTAAATGGTGCTTCCACAAAAGTATTGTCCACATTGCTGACTGCCCTCCAGCAAAATTTTACCGCATGCATAAGTACAAAATAAACAAATACAAATATTTCAAGAACTGCATGGACGACGTAGCATTGTAACATTGTTAACGGTTACAGTTATAGGGGAAAAATCAGAGTGTTTGCACGAGGAAAAGAAAGAAAAAGAGTAGAAAAGCGATTACAAAACAACAAAATGTAACAACAAAGGCAATTAACTTGTTTACCTAAGTACGACGAGTAGTAGAATGAAGTGGAGTCTCATTTATTTAACTTACTTAATTGCTTCATCATGAAGAACCTGGCATAGTTCGTTGACAGCGCCAACAGCGGGGCATTTCTTGTTTAAGCCGCCCCCCACACAGATGCACCCCCACACCCGCACACACACACACATACACACGCAAACAAAATCGTTCTAAATATTGACTGCTTCAAGCATAAATTTTAATTGTTCCAAAGTGCGCGTTGAACGTAATTCTCCACACTCGGTTGCGCAATGCCACGAGCTCAGTGGTCAGTTTAAATTGATGAAAGGCGGTGTGGCGAATTTGAAAAATTTTTAACAACCCGCACTTCTTTGGTTTTGGTTTTACAGCGCACGAGAAAAGGATTATAAAATAAATAGCGGACATTCTCATCCTTGAAGCGAATGAGGTTATACAAATGAGATAGCGAAAGTGGGCTTCAGGCGAAAGTTTGCAGACAGTCAAGCATTGAAACGAAGGTCAACTTACAGATTTTAAGCTCATAATGCTGCTTTTGTTAATTTTAATTAATTGTATGTGTTCTTTTTTTTTTAATTTAATATTTTTATAAGAAAAAGAAAAGACCTAGTTCGGGTGGAGCCGAAAAATAAATGCTCCGTTGTAAGCGTTAGTGTTAAACTACCCGAAGAGCTGTTCAAATGAAAGGCCAAAGTGTTCGCATCCGGGGCCAGATGGTATTCCTATCGACAGCTGATTTTCTCGGCAAAATAAGGGAAGGCATCAACTTAGATCGAGAAAAGATTTGGATGATGGCTTTAAGCGCTGGAATAGTACTCATAAACTTATTTGTCTCATCGACTTATCAAATATTGTCCACATTTTCACTAGTCGGGTATTGGTATTCGAATACTCGCTCTCCAACATTTTTCCCAGTTGCTCATCATGGAAAAGAATTATACTAACCATTTATCTTACTAAATTTTTTTAATTTTCCAGATGAAAAGGAGCAAGCATTTTCTATCAACGAGGGCTTGACGCCGAGGAGCGTGATTGTATTAATTTATGCTATATATCTCTTGAAGTTTGAAAGACAATCGGCTCCATATCCGGCACTGTCACATCGGCAGCAATTCCCAGAAACTTTGGAGAGTGTTTGTGTTCCTACTCAAGGAAAAAAAGTAACCTCTTCCTATGTATTGCAACGGTTAATTACTGATTCTCATAAAATTAAAAAAAGCCATACCTATACTAAAATACCAATTTATCAAGAATACGAACACTTTTCTGAGTAAGTGTAATGAGCACCGTCTCCGATTTACATCCATAACTTCCAACATGAACTGAAAAAGGTTGCGAAATCGAATAAATCAAATATTTATCCTACACATGTATGTATGTATGTGTGTAGTACATGGTATTTTATACATAAATAGACTTATTTAAAATATAATAAATTGTACGTTTGATTGATTGAACTTACGATTAGCGTTTGTGAAGAACGGCAACGGCAGGACACAGAGAAGACAAAATGTGAAACAAGTTAAACGCGATATGTACGATGATGAATTTATTCTGGAGGACGTCAAACTGCCAGCGGCGGATGTTAGTACACCGTTTACAGCCATTTTACGAACGAACGAACTGCACTGGATGTTTGTGTGAATGCACTTAGAGTTCGTTTAATATTCGTTTGGTTGTTTGTAGCCGTTTGATGTGCCAATAATGAATGAAGATCGTGTCGGAAGCACATTAAGAAATTGATTGGTCCTTCGTGAGTGTTTGGTTGCAGTGTAGCGGACATCAACTACGTGGCGAAGATAAATACAAAAGAAAAAAAGAAGTTTAAAAGTAAACAATTAATAATGTAAATGGTTTTATTAAAGAGAGCAAAAAGTTTACAATTAATTGTCAGTTGAATAAATTTATTCATTTTTCCATTTGTTTGCTATCAAAACAACAAAAGAAAAGTTTACCACTAGAGAGAGGAAGGAAGTAAAATTGAAATGTTGCAGAATGTGCAAACCAATTGTATTTGTACATTAGCGTGTCTTATGTTTTTTGTGCCCAACGCAAGGCGTTTGCTCAAATTCCAAATTTAAAGGTTCCTTAAGTACTACTGTAGAATACCTTCCAATCGTATCCCTATAAAATGGGAAGATTTTTATAAAATGGAGATTAGAAGAAATCAAGGTGGTGGGTGTGCCTCCTCTTCGAATTGCAGCGATGTCAAAGGAAAAAGCTTTTCAGTGCTGTAATTTGATTATAGAGGAACTAAAAATGGCTGACAGAAGTTCTGAAAGACCTTTCTATGAGACTACACAAGCAGTATAGAGACCCATATTGTTGTTGTTGTGGCGTTACGTGCCCTGCCCAGTCGTCAATTTCCTTACTTAATTGAGTCTTCAAATACTTCTAACAGTACTCGCAGACAACTCGCGGCTTCAATAGGGGCGCTGCTGAACAAACAAATAGATAGTTTGTGCTATGACGGGAAAATATTTGGGTTCAGTGTGGAGATTAACCTGTTACAGTATCCGTAGCGAAGTTGGGCTAGCTTAACCCTTGTCTCCCCTAGGTAGTTCACGTTCCTCTTCGGCAACAGGTGGTGTTGGTGCCTGAAAAACGGCGTTCGCTGGGCGAGAGGTGGCATAGAAGTCGGTGCACCTAAGGATCAAACGGCGAGGAAATCAGGTGCCGAGTCTCATCGTAGTGAGTACAGGCCCTTTGTTTAGCATTTATCCTAAAGGAAATTTAATAAAAAACAGCGAATTATTTGTGCTGGTTTTTCTAAGAGGCAGTAATCGATATGTATGTTTCAAAATTTGTAACTAGAGCCAGTAGCTGTGAAGTTAGGAGTTTCAGGAAGTTGTGTTAGATATCGGTGCGTCAGCAACAGTGACCAAATATGATTAGTCTTGGATGAATCCGAATTAATTCGCAAAGGAGGACTTTTAAGCTTAATGCTATCATTTAAGAAACTGCAATTTTGTGAAACAGACACCCTAATGTAGATGTTATCAAAATTTCGTTAATTCTTTGTATGCAAAATCTAGTTGTAGTGTCTGTACACAAAATTGGTTTTATTACCTCAAGGGCATTTGGAAAGCTTAGCAGGTCGCCCATTACCATTTACCACACATGTATGTACATATGTATGTACTAATATATCTATGTAATCACACGTGTGTGTAAGTATGCAAATAGTAAGCGTATGTTAGCTACTAACATCAAAAGGAAACTGCAAGGCATGAAATCATAACCATCCAATTTGTTAAAAGGCCAACCAGAGGGTTTCATCATCTTCCTAATATGTCTCTTTGTGGTTTGATACGATATATAAATGAGTTTTCATACCCAACAAAAAAGATCGAGAAGATAAGAAGTTCAGCTCCGTTGATGGAACTATCTTCCCCCACATCGAATTAGAGAAATTGGAAAGAAGTCTTATTTGGCCACAGGAGTACCCATGGTGCATGCCTTTCCTCTTTATTATGGCAGCGACAGCCAAATGTTAATTGGATAAATGTAAAAGCTCATACGCTTCTCTTCCAATTTATGGTCTGCTGCTTCTATTTTTCTCTTAGAAATTGGTGGGAGGTACAATTTTTTACCGACTCCGAAATGTATTTGCAGACTAATATTTGCTGAGACGTTCACATGGCAAAAATGCACTCGGAGCGTTTTGCCAAACAGCTGAAAAGGGGTGACTCCGTTTTTGAAAAAGTTTTTTGAACCAATTTTGATGTTACTTGTACTCCTATTCGAACCTTGGATATTCCATAAGAGTTGATAAATGATTTTTGAAAACTCCTTATTTCCAGCTTTATAATTTTCGAGCTGGGTTATAACCATCCTCGATAGATTACAGTCGGGTGGTGGGCAGTTTTAGAACCGGAACGGATTATTGTCGCTAGCTTCTCCACCCAATCCTCTTAGCCGCTCGTTTCCCTTTCTAAATAGGCCTCCTCACTAGGTCGAAAGTTGTTTTCAGAGGTAAGACGTCAGCACTCCTCAGCTCGTTACTTTTCTTGTGTTGTTGTGCGCACTTTCTAAGATGCACGGAGCTGTGTATGTATCTTGGCTTGGCACCTCGAAGAGCGCAGTCATACATTAAGCTATACCTATGTCTTCCGTAGGTTTATGAATCTTTTTGTGCGTAAATGTAAATGGTCCCACTGTAGCACCATAAGCTACCATGCCCACGTAAAAATAAGATGTAAAAGAACTTTCAAACCCAAGACTGATCAGTGGTCCGTTCCCTCAAACTTCTAATCGCAGGTTTTTTGTGATCTTTGTTTTCGTTAGGAGTAGTTTTCTTCTGAATATAGGAAACAACAGAAAAAAACCGGTGGAACAAACCTATTATGAGGAACAGCTCTACTCCTTACTGGTTGAAGAGAACTTCTTATAAGCCTTTTGGTTAAATGCAATAAACCATAAATCGGAACAAATTTGTTTAAGGGGCGAGCATGCACATATATTTATCTTAATAAATAATCATTCATGTATGCTCTAATTTTCTGCGTTTTTGCCATTTAAACACATTCACAATTAAAGCTCAGAAGATCAAAGATTGCAATTACCAACGATATATTGAAACTACCAGCTCTCACGCTTTATTTTCCAAAATGGAACTAAATGTTGTCCTTCAAAATTGTATGCTTCTCGAATATTTTCCCTGTAAACTGCAAGGATCAAGTTTATTGCTCTTATTTGGATGTGAACAAATTTTAATTACAGAAACGGTTTACTGGCCATTTGCTTGGGGCGCCAGCCATTTGTAAAAACTTTCTAAAACAGTGCACACTTTTTGTTTTTAAGTAGGTTAACAGTTTTTGCTGGGAATACATTTTGAATTGTTTAGAATAAATAGTGCATTTCGTTGGAAACAACTGCGAAGGGATGAGGTAAATGTTAAAATTCTAGTTAACTTGGGTAGACCTTTGATTTTGCATTTAAGAGCTGTTAACATATGTACATAAGCATATAGAATAAAATCTAGGTATACATTAGAGTGGGTCGATTTGTAAGGAGGGAAAAAAGTGAAAATTTGTCATCGCGGAAACTGTTCTAGGGGTCATTTTAAACAATTTTACTAAAGAAACTATAGGTCTAAAGTTGGCTGGGAACCCCCGGAAATCGCGTTGGTGTTTCATAGTTAGGTAATGAAAATTTTTGTATACGACATATCACTATGTGACAGTGAGCTGTAACTTTTTACGGGACATGCCTTAAGTTGTAGTTCTAGTCAAGTACACAAAAACTACACAGCGAGAATTTCAAATACATGGTCTTCAGATGTTGACGCAAAAACCCTTTTTAATTGTTTGAAGGATATATGTACATACATATCTGAAACTTCAACAGGTCGATGTCTGTACATTGCAGATATTCCAAAAAAATTTATACAGTTAATCATTATTAAGCCAATAGCATCCAAATCAACCGTTTTTAAAATTTGTATCAGTCTGTCTGTCTGTCTAAATGTTTGTGGTCGCATCATTCGAAAACTGCTGAATGGAACTAAATGAAACTTTCGTCATTTATTAGTCGAGGTTGAACTTAAAATTTAGGTTATCCCTTATTTCAATAACTGGATCGGTTTCCGAGTTATCGACCAATAAGTGGACTATGGGTGACCAAAAATGTGTAAGTACAATATGGATATGAAACGAAAGATGCTTACGAGTGCTTTCATAATCAATGTGATAAATTTCATTATCTCAGCTTGTTTCGTAGATATCACCAAAAATGTTAATTTTTCACTTTTTAAATCGCCCCTCCCTAGTAACCATGTATAAGCGGCTCTAAACTGATTAAATTATTATTTATTTCAATTTTTTATTTTATTTTCTATTTTAATCACTGCATTTAGCATTATTTTTAAATTTTTGAAAAAATTGGATGATCATAATTATATTAAACAAAGATTTTAGTAAAAATTAAAAGTGACAGGGTTGTCTTATTTAAAAAATTAAGTTGTTTGATGGTATGACAATTATTTTATACCTCGCAAGGTCACCCTCTGTTAAATATTTTATTCGCAAACCACAGTTATGTTCCTAGCTTTCTAATCATAAGAGTTATAGGTCAAACCCCGTTTATCGGAACAATCGATATGAAGTATTGGTCCCATCTTGTTGGTTTCGATAAATGATTAATATGTAAAAAAATGGCGGACTCATACCAAATTTTCTTCTACAACTGAGAGACTACTTTATATATATATATATATCTTTTTTTCTCATATATAGAAACATCGGATCATAGTAATAGCACATATTTAAATACAATTTGTGTATATCCACATTAAGTATATCTCCGAAATATGAAATTTAGCCTTTTTCCCATTACATAACAATAATTTTTAAAATAATTTCGTAAATGATATTAATCCTTTATGTCACGCATTTTAACTGTTGCGCACATACTCTCTGCTCTAAAATATTATACAAACGTTTTCCATATGTGCAAAAGTATTCTCGATGAATGCCGAAACGACATTCCTGAAAGTCACGTATACGCCATGGCATGCTGTGGTTGAATGTTTATAGGTCAAAGTGCTACGACAAATGCACAACTCTTAATTTACATATGCGATATTATTTTTAATTTAAAAAAAAGGCATGCAGACATTTCATATTTGCCTCTTGAAACTAAATGTAAACTTTAACCAAGATGAATTTACATAAACTCATAATTTATAAATTCGAATGTTGGTTAATGGCGGCGTGCGAGTAATTAAAAGCCTAACGTTGGAAATAGGTATGGATGAATATAACTGGACTGCATATGAAATTTAATTTAAATGTGTGTCGAAGTGACATTAGACCGGAAGAAAATTTATTTTTAAATTTTATTCTGTAAAAGTTTCATTTAAGCTTTTACTGCTTTACGAGTGCTGGTTTAGATTTGTTTTTTAACATCAACGGTAAATAACTTTTTTTATTTTTATAATCATTCCATAGTGAGTTTTGACCTTTCACAAGTTTTAAGATAAAAAAATTAAATCAGAAAACCATGCCATAGAAATGGCCGGCTGGATAAAGTTTCTATTCCAAATGTACAGTCGCTCCAGTCCAAATGAAATATTTCATATTAAAATTAAACCTTAGGACTTGGCGCAAAATATTGAACAATTCAACGTTTTTTAACCAAAACTTTTTATCAGCAATTTTTAGATTCTTGTAAGAGTAAGATTAGTAAGACTAAGACGTTAAACAAATTTTCGGATTTTTGGAATTTTTTTTTTGTGATTTGCCCATTTTCTTCTTGAGCGCAGTTGTTTTCATAAGGAAGACAATTCCCAGACCCACTATGTGTGGGAAACTGAATTTCCTACATAACTAAATCGAGCTTGCTTTAAAGAAAAATTAAATTCGTCTAAAAAAATTTCAAAACAAAATTATGTCCTGAGCTTTTAAGGTGGGGTTTATTAGCTATTCCTGCCGAGCTGCCAACGAAAAATAATTGTAGGAAAGTTGTGTGATAGCTATCGGCTTCATCGAAACTCATCAACGAATTCCGATTAAATCGATTGATATCTCTCATGATCAATTACATTTCTTCCGCTGGCTGTTCCTTCGGAATGCCTGATATACGTTCCTATCCATTTTTAAGAAGTTGTACATATATACTACTTTTTCCAGTCTAGCACACATAATTATATATGTAATTCTTCTGTGCGTCTGCGTGTGACTGAATTGCTCCCAAACGGCTAGACAGATTTTGTTGACATTTTTGAATTTGGATACTGAATCTTAATAAATATGGATAGGTATACGGTATAATGTATCACAGAGACATCTGTGAGATGCTCCCAAAAATGTGAACAAACTAGGAATAAGAAGAGCAAGTGAAAGTGGTAGGTGGAGGAAAACAAAAGTTTCAGAAAGAAGTAGAATAATAGAAGAGGTACTTTGATGTGAAAGTTAATCGAATATTTTTAGGAAGAGAAGATTTAATAGAAAAGAAAGAAGAAGTAATGAAAGACTAAGATAAAATGCAAGGCAATGCTAGAACCTCTCAAGGGACTCGAAATATTTAAGAGGGACAATCAGAGACAGATGAAAGAGTAAAAGAATATCGTATTAACCAAGAGATGATAATAATAGAGATAACACTTTTAGATTTAAGTAAATTTGCTACCAAAGGAAGGTCTGTCGAATCTACTAATAACATATCGTGACGCCACAGTAATTGTAATTCGGGCCACAGATAGATGCAGAAAGTGGAAGGGGCTGGCGCTCGCTATTGCTCCTAGCTTTGGATGCAGTACTACACATAAGGTTTGCAGTTTTGTGTGGGCATTTTCCGAAAACATCTAAGGATCTACCCTTCTTAGAGCTACTAGGATTTTATACTCATACTACCTCCTACTTCGAGGGCGATTAACATAAGTCGTTTGTAAGAGTTCATAGACTATTTGCAATGATAACTTGTCTTCGTAGATCGGTAGAACCTTTCAACGTTGAAGTTAACACAAGAAAATGAACTTGTTTTTAAAACGAGCGATTTGACCTAAGCCTGGCCAACGTTCACAGCTGCGCTTCCTTATGTTCAAGTGCTGCGCGATGTAGGCCGATCTTTAGCTATGCAGATTAGAGTTTCCCCATTCAGAGTTAGCCGTAATCTGACTATTCAAAGTCTCGCGCTCCCTCCAAATTTAGCATAGATTTGCATAATTTTAAAACTAAATATCAGAGAAGACAAACATAAATATTTACATATGTGTGTATGTGTAGTGGGGCGGGTCGATTTAGAGATCCCTCATTGCTCTGTGAAAATCGTATTCTAGGGATCAAAATAAAAAACTTTGCCGAAGGAGCCATACCTTTAAAACAAATTCTGATGTCCGCCAATTTGGGTCGAACTTTTGGGTAGGTATCATTTGTAGTCCATGTAATGTCACTCATACGCTATGACCCCGCCTAATGTGTAGGTACCCATGTAGAGTTTGTTATTTCTTTCAATTTACTTTCCTATTGTTCAAGATATTTTATTTGATTCTTCTTTCTAAGCAGCTCGTAAAATTGCATGTCAACTTGAATGCACTCAGTGCAACGGTTTTCAATTTTTACTTTTTTTCCAGCTAGATACCTACAACATGCAAGAAATTCGAATACCTAAGAAACCAGTACAACCAAAAACACACACTTCCACAATCATAGCTACCTACTACCTGCTTACTCTGTAACTAGCATAACCCAGCTAGTTTGGTAAGTTTTGCAAAAACTTTAGATATACCGCATAGAATACTATTCAATATTCAACAGCTAAGTCTCTACGTAAAAAAGTTGTCAGTTTAATCGAGCTTTTTGTGGTGTGCAAGGTAAATACATACTATGTTCGATTTGAAGAGCAATCTAAAACACATAGCCATTGTTTGCATAAAACTCACCCAGCAGGATGTATGAGTGATTTTTGCTTTTTTTGCCAAGTCATTTTACAAATGGATGTATAAATGTATGCGAGTGAGTATCTAACAGTCACGTCATTAAAAAAATGGATTGAGGTTTGAGTGCACCTTCTGTAACATTTAGTTATGTAAATATAAGAAAATTGAAAAAAAAAAAAATAAAAAAATTGTTGAATAGTAAAAGCTTTGATAAAATATCTAAAAAGCACAAGCATAAAGCAGCAAAGTGATAGTACATAGAATTTATTTAAGTTGGAATTTTATTTACTTAATGAAGTTTTGCCCAAGTAGCAGCATACAAAAAAGTCCAAACAAATATTATATATGCATATATAAAACTAGAAAACCACTTAGCTGTAATGTAGAGTAAATCGATTTATTTAGATTGGTTCTTCCGGATATTCATAGATATGCATGCATGTTAGGGTGGGTCGAACGAAAGTTTTGGGTAAAATTACACATTCTTACCTATCTAACTGAAAGATTTATAACATAAATCCCATATATTTGGTCTGGAAATATGCCTCCGAGGAGATTAAGACCGAGGTATGTATGTAACAATTTTTCAGTGTGCTGCGTTCCTTTTTTTCTAAAAATTGAGGTCCCATGTTTTTCGGGATCCTGAACGGCATCGGATTTTTTCCGAGAAACGTTTTCTTGTCAGAAATACACTGGGGGGGGGGCTGCTGACCAAAGACCACGTTTAATAAAAACGTGTCCCTTTATTTGGAGTACTTCACCACCGCAAAAGCCTATACGTACTAATTATAAAGCACTCATAGCCATCTTCGAGTGTGGAAGAGAGTTCGGTAGAAAAAATAAAAAATGCATATTTTTGTTTTCAATAAAAATGCATCGTAACGTTAATATTATCGCTTACCGAAAAAAACCAATCGTTTCTGTTGCAACGATCGAGTTTTTTAACGTTTAAGCAATTATCACAATAATTTATTTTCGCTGACAACGATAATGGGATTATCAAAATAAAAATATTTCGTTGATTAACGTAAACGAAACGTTCATGATAACGTTTAAACTCTACACTTTTGGTTTTTATGCTGCTGGCAATGCCGTCACCAACAACTACAATTGCCCAGTCAGTTGTTTGACAAGCTACTCCACTATCAATTGTAGGGTAGCGAGCTCCCACCCCAAATGTTTAAATGTTTTTTAACTTTTTATTAACTTTATATTTTCACTTTTTTGTTTTGTCCCCGACACAAAAACATGCAAATTTGAGATATGAATATAACGTAGCCGACCAGAAAATGGTAATATTACAGAATTAAAAAAGAAAACAATAATATAAAATGGAAAAAATATAAAACATAATATAAAAAAGGAAAAAAAAATTTTGAAAAAATTTGGGGTGCGAACCCGACTCCACAAACGAATTGAGTCAAATGAAATAGATTTGCCAACATGGCACCTTTCGCAAATGTAAGTATGTATGTATGTGCTCGTGGAGGCATTGCCAGTTCAGTTTAATTGAGGTATTTTTGTTGATTTATTTCGTTGCAACGTTATCATTCCCATTTCGATAATTTAGTTTTGTGAATTACCGAAACGAAATCATTTTGATAATTTTGTTTTGTGAATCAACGGAACGAAATTATTTCGTTAAGTTTTGTTTTGTAAAATAGCAAAACGAAATAGAATCGTTTCGATAGTTGAGCATCCCTGGTTTTATTCAAGAGAAATTCGACCCTTCCTATGTTGAATGGATAAACCAAGTAAGAATTAAGATTACTCGATTCCTCTACCAACAACACTCATAAGTGATTTGCAAAAAACTTGCCCATTCTCATATGATGGAGGGGGTTTTATTTGTGTCCGTTTGCTTGCTCGTGGGAGAACTAAGATTAGCACAAAAAAATATATCAAAATATTTCCAACAATGTTAATGTGCATATGTGGAAGTAGGTATGTATCTATGAAAGGGTATGCAATAGACCGTTAAAGGAAAATATGTTTACTTAGGTGCTAGACAGGCGCGAAAGTTTTGTGGTTTGACAAAAAAAAAGTATAAATAAAACTTTAAACGGCAAATTTAAAAGAAGTTTATTTGTCTAGGGCCGATGACAATAGAATTTTATGAGGGGTTGCTTAAAATGATCAGATTGAAATAAAACGCCATATTTTTATCAATCATAAATGACGATAGAATTATTTGACAAGGTCATGTGCGTTCCCAGTTTAAAATAAAAAGTGAAAATCATGTTCAAATGATAAAAAAAACTCTACCCTCAACAAAAATGCTAATATTTCATCATTTCATTTTTACTATCCCAAGGAAATTTTTCATTTTCTGAAGAAATCAAGAAGTTTTTTGAACGAGCTAATGTATTGTATTTTTGTAAGGTCATTTTACTGATGTTATTGTGGGATATGGTGACAAACTTTGTCATAAAAAACATCTACAAAAACCTAAAATCTTGTCATTTTGTTCAAATCTGTTCTCCCTCTAGAGCACTCAATCACGATTTACCAAAAAAGCTTCACAATTTTCTTATCTGGAAGGATGTTGCAACTTTTAGAAATGGGATTGAATAGCTTGTATTCCCTAGATAAGCGAATGTGAATTGATAAAAGAAAATAGCAGGAAGATTAAAAGTGAATGAAAAAGCAAGCGATTACTCGTAGAGGGTAATAATGGAAATTTTAAAATTAGCGAGGCATTCCACGCAAGAGGTGGTTCAGCTGCATGAGCGTTTTGAAAGCGATGCCGGCGAAGCATTGAAATTCTACTACTATTATCAAAAGCCGCCGTGGTGTCGCGGCAGTATTGCCGGTCTACCACACCGAAGGTCCAAATTTCGACTTTGAGTTGTAGGAAAAATTCAAACGCGGCACAACACAAATTTGAAGAGAAGCTCGGCGCAAAAACCTCTTTTAGAGGGACTAGTTTGCATCCAAATAGATAGACAGACGATCGGACGGAGAGCTCGAAATAACTCCATCGAATCAAATCATTGCCCTGATCACTTTAAGTGGGCCTATCTCTTTTTATTTTCATACATCGGACCAAAGTTATAATATCATTTTATGTTCATAAAAGGTATATATTCAGTTCCAATTTTGTTTTGCAGATTGAAATTCTACAATAGGCGTGATTCCGTCACAAACATCTCAGAAGTAATAACAGATTGAGTTTATTTTAATCATTATATCCCATACCAGATAAGATATGGAACTTAATTACATCGCTTATTGTAGCACTCATTGCCACCTTTCTTTTGAAACCCATATTGTACTAACATATTTTGGATCACTTTGGTTCACATATCGCTCGAAATTGTAAGAGCTATTGAACCAGTTCATATCTTACATTTTAAGTTAAACACCTGGCAATGCAACGGCGAATGTTCCGTTTAATTCCGTTCAGCAGTTTTTGAGTGAAGCGCGACCAAATATACAGACAGACAGACAAAAATTATAAAAAATGTTGATTTGGCTTTTATTGGCTTAAGAATGATCCCTCTTATCGATTTTTTTGAATCTTATCTACAATGTATCGATCTGTTACTATTTTAGAGTTGAGAAAATCAGTGCCGCAATAATTTGAAAAGGCGCATGTCTGGAAATAGTTACGAAAAATTGCACGAAGGAAATTTTGCAAGAAGAATGAAATACAATAAGTAAACAAAATTTGAATTTTTTTACGTTTCCACACTTAATACATACTTCTTTTTCGATTTTAAAATATAAAATTCTTGAAATAGTGAAACGATTTTGAAATCATATTTTGCAAGTTAGCAGAGCTTAAAGCTTGCAAAGAAATATTAAGTCATTCTAAATTAAAAAATCAAGGTTCTGGACTTGTAAAATCGTAGTACTACATTTTTAGTTATATTTTGAAAAGCCTCTAGTGGATTTTAGAATAGTCAACCCTGATAGACCAAGCAGCAGAACTATTTATTGAATTTTAAAAAACGTAAGTTGGACTTTGGTTTGGGACACAATAGACTATCCGGTTGCAGTGCTATCCTCGAAAGTAATCTAAGTTGGATTTTAGAATGCGATACTTGAATTTACTTTTCTTTTTTCACTTAAAAGTATTTGTTGTTCCTGCTTTGTAAGGAGAAAAAGCTTTGTAAAATGCAGAAAATTTGATTCGCTTTCTAATAAATTTAAAATTTTTGTTTTCTTTTTGTTTTCGGTTGTCTAGCTCAAAATATACATGTATGGCGTTCCATAACTACAACAAACTTGGAAGCGAAATATTTCGCCTCTTAGAAGAACGTGTGTGTTTATGTCAAATAAAAGGGAAATCTACGAAATCTGATTTTAGCTATAAAACTAACTGTTACTGGAGAAGTTACTATATATCTATATGTAAAATTTTATGACTATAAACATAATGACTATAACAAGTAAAAAGTAGCTCGGAAGAAGTGGACAGTTAAGTATAATAAATAATTTTGTTTAAATTTTTAGTTCACGAAACACATATGCTTAGCCCATAGTATTGCTTAGTAGGTTGGCATACAGTTATTGGCCATCAGCCAGACAAACAGACGCGCGATGTCGTTTTCCAGGTTGAACATCAAAAATTGCAAAAAAAAAAGAGGTATTACTTATTTTTGTGCTCATGTTACATGGACAACACACACCAATACATATACATATATACATTTCAACACATCGCCGGTGTCATTAAAAAACCGCGTAGGTAACATTTGTGTCATCAAGATCTATTGATTTATTTTCAAGAAAACTACATCTTGGTTTGAAAAATAAATAAAAGAAACTATCTTGCTGGGAACTTTTTTCATAAAGTCGATATTCGTCTAAAAAATTTGGAATTTGTAGCGTAAAAACAGCCAATCTGGTGTATCAATTACGCGGTTTTGCATTTATGCGTTACGCGGTTTTGCCGTATTACCGACGATATGCAGTTTAATCCTCATATTTGTTTATGCAGACGTTTGTATGTATGTATTTTGTGTTATTATTTGCTGTTTGCTGCTAGCCAACATGCTACAACTGGCGTGAATGTAGATATGTATGCATGTATGCAGTTGTTTGTACGAAAATTACGTTATTTATTGACACATTATAAATATGTAGAGTATCAAAAAGAAATATTGTTGACAACAACACATACGCAAAATCATATATTTACATACCTACATAGGCAAATGTACTCGAGTCATTCACCCACATATGCAGAGATAAAGCTCATACGAATTGAATTTAAATGTTATCGGATATTTGTTTAAACCTTTTTTCATACAAATATTACATGAACACACACACACACACAAATTTGACAAATAACAATCAATTCGTTAGTATTTACCTAAACGTTTATATCATTGGTTTTCACTCAATTATTAAATTTCAATTGTTTTGCTTTTCACATTTTTCGGCATGTTTACCGAACGCACAACAATCAGCATATCCGTCGTCCTGTCTATTTGTTAAACACTTCAAACATCCATTTTCCGTTTGCTGTTTTCGCTTTTTAATTTTTGTTGCACTAAGTATGTTTGTTTGTGCTTTGTTTTTGTTCTGTTACGCTTCGATATCGTTCTTTACGTTTGCTTCATGCAATCATAATTTGTTATGCCATACTAAATTCATAACTTTCGTGATTTCATTTTCCTAGCGCAGCTGCTTTTACCGTTTTGATTGTGCTCGTCGCGATGCCAATTGTAGAATACTGGCGCAAATGGTATTTCATTTCGTTTTTATATCCGGCGGTTAAGGAATTTGTATACGACGCAAGCCGAATTCACTAATTCACGAACTGCGGTGCAGCAGTGTTGGCGTGGTGCTACAAAAGTATTGCTGTTTTCATTCCTTTCATACTATTTCTTTGTATGTTTCTAGTGGACGAGACATACTCGTACATATGTACATACACATACATACATACATAGACATTGTAATGTGGATGCACCAGCTTGTTATGCAGTTTTCATTTGAAGTTTTATGCGAGGAATGTGTTTATGACTCGAAGCTCGCTTTTGTGTATGTATGTGTGGAACTATGAGGCATATGTATAATTCGAAAAAAAAAACAAACAAACAGCACTGTGTTGTAAAAGCCGTTTACTCGTTGAAAGGTAATAAATGTTACTCATACGCAGCGTACGTACCGCACTTAGGCCGTTGAATATGCAACGAATGTTGCTCATACGCCGGGTGTTTCAAGTATACAGCTTAATAGACGGTTAATGTGCTTGCTAACTACAAGTATGGATTTGCTTAATTTATTGGTTGTCTGATCACTTTTAGGACTTTATCATACAAGTGAGTACTAATAAAAGTGCTCTTAGTTTTTGAATTAAATAATATTTTCTTGATAAAATCTACTCCAAATACGAGGGCAGCTTCTAAATTCGGTAAATTTTTGAATAAAAAATAATTTTTTGGCAAAACAGCATTCGTTGCCAAAATAAATATTGACACGGCGGTGAAAGCTGTTAACTACTTAGCCATTGGAATTCTTTGAAACATATTTTTGTTTCGCGTTTAAAAATCCCGAACCAAAAACAGAAATTTGTTTTAGTGAAAAATAAGAAAATATATGCCGCATACCTTTTTCCATATTCCTTCTTATTCTTCGTACATTTTTTTCTAAGTTCACTCTAATTTTTTTAAGGGTCATGCGATTCCATCTTAGTGCGATCCATGTCAAAAAAAGTTGACTTAAGTAGAGAACAAACCAATTATGTAGTATAAGAAATGTATGGGTTTTCTTGTAACAAAGTATTCATGGCAAACAGATCATTTACGCTGAACATACTTAAAAACCGTCAGGTGTGTCCTTTTTTTACTTAAGGGTGAAGTGGTTACTAGGGTATTAAGTCTACTCGGACCAAATTCTGAAGAGCTACAACTTTGAGAACAAGGAAATGTTGTTATGCTGACTCTCAACCATTAGTAGTAAATCGTTACTCATTCTTACCTATAGATCCTCCCCCTTCGCCAAAAACTAATTTTTTTTATGTTTCATAGTGCAATTACCAATTTTCTTCACATAATATGGGACATATTCTCCTACTGTCTGCTTTTGTGTAATAAACTATAACAAATAAACATAAAACTTATTCAACAATTGAGGAGTTGCGTGCAAAAAGGGCACTAGGTGACATGTGCCCTTTTTGGGCAAAACTGCTAATTAGAAAGAATGATCCATGTTTTCTCTCCCCTCCAAATATGGATTTGATATCTTTTGAACTGGCTTACCAATATCAATAAATTTTGAGCTATATATGAGTACTTGTTATTTTTTTTTTCAAAATTATGATTTGTTGCTCATACGCTCGTAAAGTGTTTTTCTTATACATGCATGCATTTTATAGCATTTTTCACCAACTTCTGCTTCAGCAAAACTATTTCAACTATAGATAGTAATTAATTAATCCAGAAAAAATTAATAATCTAAAAGACTAATATTTGGAAAAAATGATTCGGACTAGTATAAGAATAATATATTACTAGCGCAATACACACTGATTCTTTTAAATTATCTGATGCAGCAGATAGAAATAGCGATTGGGATTATCAAAAATATTGTATAAAATACAAATTATTTGTTCTTTAGCAAAAATCCTTATTATGTATGTATGTTTGTATTTTTGCTTTAAATTCTTGGTATTATTAACGATAAGCTTATTTCTTTGGACCCTGACCCAATTCTTGGTCTTTTATGAAAATAAGTACTCGTGAACGACATATTAGTTCAATATCATTTCGACGCCATTTAATTTTCCGTACAGATCCATAATGCTTTTAAGTATGTAAATATGTGTACTAGGTTACGTAATAAAAGTCCGCTTGGAATAAAAAATTATTAATATTTACAGAATACACGTTTTTATAAAGTTAAAACAAGATGTATCCTTCGCTTTCCTGGTTATATGCAAAAAGGGCACATTCATCACCGTTTTATTTCATCGTTTTTGGCTAACGATGGGAAGTGTTGCTTTTACCAAGTTAAACGATAATACACTAGATAACAATAATATCAATATCTTTTTCTATATACTACAACAACAAAAAAGTTACAATGCTTCAAAAGTTTAAAACACGAATATCTCAAAACATACTTTTCATAGAAGTGCCCTTTTTGCACGCAACTCCTCAATTGTATGGAGCATGTAAATAAAATAGGCATAGAAATCAAAAAGAACCGACTGAAATTTGGCCAGACTCCTCAAGTAGTCAACTTAGCTGACCATTTTAAGGTGCATGTTTTTTACCCATTTATTGACTATATAATAATGGAAATAAATACCCGATTCAATGAGCATAGACCAATCTTCAGAGGGGTTGCTTCCATTTTACAAGGACATATTAATATTCAAACTTGGTCAGTTTTATGAGCCATACGTTGAAAGTAAAAATATTGTGGCAGAAACCAATTTATGGAGGACATTTTTAAAACTACAGAGCCTGTCACCAAAAACTGCACTTGACGCACTTCAAGCTTGCCACAAAACGCCATTTAGTCACTTATTCAAGTTGCTTTAAATTTTTGCAACTCTTCCCGTTTCCACTTCGACGTCAGAGCGCACATTTTCAACGCTTAAAAGATTAAAGACTTATCTTCGCAATTCTATTGAAGAGGTATTTTAAGTATTAATATATGCTTCATTTTGATAAATATTCTGATTTAGGTATTTCCTTATTATTTAAGGAGCGGTTGAATGGTTTAACACTGTTGGCAGTTCACCGTGATGTACCAATAACACCAGACGAAGTCATTCAAAGATTGAGTGATACGGAAAGAAAACTCAACTTCACCTTATTTATAACAATCCAATGAATTAAATTCCAATAAACAATTTTCAACTAAATTGAAATAAAGTAAAAATAAATTCAGTCAAAGTTAAAAACTTGTTGCTGTGTGTCTCACTTTTAATTTCACCCGTAAAAAATGCTTATCCACCACTTTGGCAAATCCTGGTTCCACTGCTGCTGCCACCTAGTATTTTTAAGATAAGTCTCTATTCTCCGTATGCTCTATAATTATTGTTCAAGAGTTGCTATCGTTGCGGGTAATATTGTCAGAACACGTAAGGTCGTGTTTAGTTTCCGTTAAGGTTCAGAACATTAAGCTAATTTCCAAATAAATAATTAAAATTCAACTTCACACTGATAAACTTGGGGAACATTCTTGATGTTCTGATCGCAGATTCGTTGTCTTCATTTTTTATTTCTGGAATGAAAATTTTCACTGAATAAAATTTGTAAAGGTTTTCGTCTTTTTTTATAGAATCGACTTTTAGGAAATATTTGTTCCAATCTTTAAACCATTCTGTAGTAATCTTTAAGAATATGTTTCAACATTGCAGCAATCTTTTTAAAGTTATAGAAAATCAGCACAGCTAGTTTTAAATGCAGAAGTGCATCATGATGTAAAGCGGAGTTTTTGTTAGCTAAGAGTTTTTAAGTTTTGTGGGAACCAAAAACAAAAGAAGGTTTCGGAGAAAAATTTTATCGAATAAGCGGAAATAGAATAGGAAATTCATAAGCAAATTTTTCTGATACCTGTGAAGCTACGCTGTCTGAACATAGTAGGGCCTTCGACAGGGATAACCTACATATTTTTAAAAATTGTTTTTTTTTTTTTTAAATATAAAAGTCTAATGAAAATTGCCTATAATTTGTAAGTTCCCCTTCCCAAACATAAATTGTCAAAATCGACTGAGAGAAAGGCCTTAGTTTAGCTGGTTAGCGTACCTCGACAAAGAAAATGAAGTGAATTGTGTGGCTTTTGGACAGGAACATAAGGTTAGAAAAACTAGTAAGTAAACTATTCCCAGAAGTTTTTCTGAATCACAAGTAACATGACTATCACAAAAATCTCCATATATGATTCAATTATTCTCGCCTAGAATTATTATTGCGTAAAAGTCATAAAAAAAGTGAAAAGGCTATATTTAATTCACATTAAGATTTTAATTTGCAAACTATGTACAGTGAATATTCACAACGCCAGACCATCATTTTTGCATAGGGAATACTATAAAAGCACCACCCATAGCTGCAGATGAACTACGCTTGACTGTTTCAACTTCGACCCGCTAACTAGGATAGGTTAAACTTTAACTAATCAATACTAAATCATGGCATAACTAGGATGTGTCTCGAAAGACCAATACAATTTTGCCGGTTACCACTTAATTAGATTAACAGAAAACTCATTGTGGAATAACCCTGACAAACTTCTTGTTTCCTAGGACTTCTGTAAAGAAAGATGTCAAATCTTGGTATGGTCGTGTCTATTAGGCAGGACGAAGTATTACTGCAGCAACTACAAGAACAACTGCGCATGGTGGCGAGTCCCTAGAAAAAGTGTGTTATGTTGTTGTTGTTGTTTTAGCAACAAAATCACTCCCCGAAGGTTTTGGGGAGTGTTGTCGAAATAACAGTCCTTGGCCGGATATGAATCCGGTACGCTCCGGTACTCCCTTGCGGTACTGCCCGACTGTCGTGGTAGCGATTTGGTATGACCAGTGGAACCTTCTAGGTCATGTCATCCCTCCTTCCGAAAGGAAAGAGAAGATGGGTAATGAGAGGTGGGAGGCATCATATCCGTAGATCAACCATCGAGTTGCACATCATTGCCATTGTACATATTAGTCGCCTCTTACGACCGGTATGCCTACCGCGGGCATAATCTAAACCCCTACCCGCAGGGGTCTGTGTGTTATCAATTTCTTTACCGGTTCGTCCTTGTACCGTTTAAAAGATATACATACATACTAATTGAAATATTTTTATGTAGATAGTACTACAATGCTTCCCATCCTATTTCGTACACAGTTGCCACGTTAGCTCACCGGAGTCAAAGCTAATGAATTGAAATCTTGTTGTAAAGTGGCTTGCTGTATTTCGCTTCGGTGCGTCTTGACGAAATTATTCAAAGGCAGGGTTGGGGTTCGTAAAGGTCCAACGCACGAAATACATAAGTGTTAGCTAATTTATGGACATCACTTTAATACATAAATAAACGTAATAAACTCGTAGAAAGTTTTGCATTGCGTGAATGGAAGCGCCATGCTAAATCATATGAAGTTGTTAAACGAGCACAATTCTATGGTTTAGTGGCTCAACTTTGATTAATTTATACAAAGCTTCGCTATTTCATTCGTAATTTAATTCGTGCATGCAACAATGATTTAAGATATTGACTAACAATGCGAACTTAATTTCATTTCTCTGCATGGAATTTCAATTGGGATTGCGTGATGGTTAGTTATTTAGTATGTATGTACGAGTATGTATGAGTTTGGTTGGACGCAATGCTGAATATTCTATAATATATAGAATCTATATTTAAATGTTTATTTGCGCACGTGAAAAAACAAAAACAATCATTTGGAGATTAGTGTGGGTGTTATATAACTTATTTTATTCGTTTGTTCGCTCAAATTAACTAATGCAAATGTTTATGTAAATACAAAAATAAATTTGATGTTAAATCGAAGGTTTAATGCGAAAATGTCAATTACCTCGTAGATTGTTTATACATTATATAAAATTGTAGTATGTATTTATTTAATTTTAAACTGTTGTACTAAATACGGCTATGGCAACTGACATTTTGAAAGATACAAATTCGGATATGACACGGACTTTATTGAACTAGTAAAACTAGAATTGTCGAGCTGTGCGAAGGTTTTTCAAACCGTGAAAGAAAGACATGTTTTCAAAAGATGGAGTCGTAATTACATATTTGAATGCTGGAAAGTAACGGCTGGAAATTAATCTCAAATGCAATAGTAGAAAGTCAAAATGCTCAAGTCAATTTCCGAAAACAGCTGGAAAAAGATCAAAATAACATTACCTAATGCAATTGGTTATCAAAAAGGCATTATCAGTATGCCAACATATTGACGAAATATCAGACTAGCTAGGACATCACTCTCAGAATTGACGTGAGATGCTTTGCAGTGCAAGCAGTACTTGAGGCCATTAATGGCAAAATTTTACAATAATGTTAGTTTACTGAAGAAAAAAAACAGACTGTTAGTTTAGCTCGGTACCACGAAATAACTGCGAAATAAAATAAGTCCGAATGAAATAAATGAAATAAGTCCCAAAAATAACGAAATAATCCCCAAATGAAATAAGTCCCAAGGAACATGAAAAAACTCCCAATTCAAATTTTCACATTCTATTTATTTATTATATGTAGATTTATACAAAAAATACTGGAAATACCTAGAAAAGGTAATGCGATACTAATTTACAAGGTCGTCATTGCTGCCACTGACTTTTCTGAAGCTTTTGATAGGGTCAGTCATAACTTGCTGATCAGTGACTTATACGCAAAGGTTTTCCATAATCAGTTCCTGCTTTGGGTTAGGTCATACCTTAGCAACAAAGTATTTTTTGTAGAAGTTAATAACGCTAAACCTCCTGCTTACATTGCAACTTATGGAGTTCTCCAAGGTAGCATTTAGGTCCTTTATTATTCATAATCTTCATCAATGACGTAAGTACTATGGCCATTCCCGATATGCTGATAATTGGATAATTTTTATGGCGGTTAAAATCCCTTCGGATATGGAAGTTATTCAATGACAGCTCAACATTAATTATTGAATTAGGCGGGTTCAAAGAAAAATTACAATTTCTAGCACGAACTTTCATTTCGCCTCAGACCAATCGTTCGGCTGCAACAAAAAAAATTTTTTCAGTTGTTAAAAACTCATAGGCAAACGAAAATGATAGAGAATACGCTTGCTAGGCGAAATCTTTAGGAGACGAATTGTTCGTCTGAGCTTGAAATTGGCTGTTAGACACATATGTATGGATATGTAAACTGGCTGCCACGCCCTATCATGATTTTTGAATTTTGTGTTGTTCGTACAAACTTTTAATTTCAATTTCAAATAAGCCACACAAATTAGTAAATCACAAATAAATAAAAAATAAATAAAACATGTAGGTACATATACGGCTGCATAATACGGATGCTGCGGATGAGTTTTTACTTTAATAGGGACGGGACTTTCGCAACTTGATTTATCGGAATCGAAAGTCGAATCTGGGTAAATTGCGAATATACTTTAAAAACTCCAAATTGGACAATTCATTGGGAATACCTTTGAAATTTTCGTTTGATCTTTAACAGCTCAACCTAATATAAACGCACAGCGTTTGCGGACGCACAGAAGTCTATACGCAATTATTTGAAGCCCGTGCGTTGCTTTTATTGGTCTAAATACGAATAGTTTTATTGTATATAGAAGGTCAAATTTGTGTTTACAACATTAGGTTGACGTTTTAAATTCAGATATTTGTCTAAAACAGTTCTCTAAAACAACGAAAATGATCAAACAATAATTTGTAAAATTGCCATAACCTCAATTCAAAACGTCACGCACAAAAATCTTGGATTTTGAGTTAGCTTTTAGCGCACGCAATTCTATTTCGGTTACTCTCATACAAGTTGTATGGGCATGAGACAAGTTTGACAGAAAACTCACGCTGTGCGTTTATATTAGGTTGAGCTGTAAAGGATGAATTATTGAGCTGGTGTCATAGGTTAGGTTAGGTATAAGTGGCTGCCGTAAAGGCTCACTTAGGCCAGGTGTAGTAGGCCAGTTGTGATACCACAGAAAGCAACCGTTACTCCTCATCCTCGAACTACTTTGTTGACTTGATGAAAGTCGTCAAGTCCCTGACGTCCAGCTCCGCTACTTGGCGAAGGTTGACCAGATAGGAGGCTCCCAGATAGCGCCGTCTGGCCTCTGTTAGGGCGGGGCAGGCACAGATTAGGTGTTCGACTGTTTCCTCCTCTTCATCCTCTTTACAGCTCCTGCAGCAACGACGATGGGGCACTCCCAGTCTCTCCGCGTGTTTGCCTATGAGGCAATGTCCGGTTAGTACCCCTATTAGTTCATCCCTTCTTAGAGTGTAGATTCGCCGAGATTTCTTCGAATCCCACTTTGGCCAGGTCTGCTTAGATATCTGGCAACCTGGGGTTTGCAGCCATCTTTCTTTGGCTTGGTCGTAGATTTACTCTTTCAGCATTAGCTTGCATGTGGCGAAGGGCATCCCTAAGCGTTCTTTATCTGGAAGAATCTGCTCGGTCGTGCCCTGCCTGGCAAGTTCATCTGCCTTGCAGTTTCCCTCGATGTCCCTGTGCCCCGGGACCCAGATGAGGTTCACACAGTTCTGTTGGGCCATCTCCTGCAGAGATCGGCGACAGTTTAGCGTAAGTTCAGAATTGAACGAGTAGGAGCCAAGAGCTTTGATGGCCGCTTGGCTATCACTAAAAATAAAAACTTTATGGTGAAATAATTGCAATAGTGAAAACGATGGCGTCAACTGATTTGTGAGAACACCGAGTTATGTTTTCTTCATAACTGACAAATAGTTCTGTAGTGAGTTATTTGCTACCGTTTGATACTGCAGTACAACTCGTATATTATATAATTTTGTTTACTAAAAATTTTGATGTGAATCAATTACTTTTAAATAAATGATTGAACAAATGGGGTGGTTCCGAAGAAAAAAATTGTCTATATTTAAAGCCAAAGGAAAATCCATCGCCATGTAAAAGTCAACAGCTGAAAAGCATTGGATGTGTATGAAGCAGTACTGTGGTTAAACTTGAATGAAAACATGTTAGTTCCAAGTTGACAACTACAATGACAATTTAAATTACAACAAAACATAAATTTAGCTTCGGTGAATGGTAATTTTAAAGAGGCTACCCCTCTCTTATATATATCCCCTTATATACAGCAAGGACTTTTCTGTCAACATTGACTGGTTACTAGAAAAATTAAATGTGCACTTATTGAATTTTTACAGGGAACACCACAATTCCAATTTGTACAGGAAACTTGAACAAAAGGCGCATTTTCAATTATTCAAAGTCTACTGTCATTCCTCAACAATTTCTCAATTCAATTCAGTTTTAAAATGCGACTCCACAAGGCATTTCATCCTCTAACCTCTGCTAACAATTTTTAATTTCATTCCATTGTGTTTACCTACACACATACACTCATACAACGTACACATCCATAAATCTATTAGACCACTTCTTCTTGTATTTGTTGTTTGACTAAGCAATAAAAGCGAAAACTTGTTCTATCACCAGAGAATGCCACATGATATTTGTTCACGTTCTTTTTACAAATATGTACATAACACAATCAGTCACTCTTCAATAAACAAACGTATGTATGTACGTACATACATATGCACCCGTAAGGAAATATTAAAAACTGTCAAAAGACCTCACTTACATCGAGCTTTTTTGGTGAAGCTCTGAAAATTTTATCTGTACCTGCAGAGTTATGTGACCGAATCTCTTTGCCATCGGTAGGTAATACAGTGCATGGAACCGCGATTCTGGCCTACGCAATAACGGTGTCCAAAAAGAAAAATTTGCAATAGAGAGTAAAATTTGATGGTTAAGAAAGGGTGTAAAAGTTAGTGGAATATTACTTCGTAAAAAAGTATTATTAATACACTAGATCCAGGAGTTATAGTCGTTGCTTAACATGCGTTTGGATTCAAATCTTTATTTAACTTAAAAATAAATTTGAAATGTCGGTCAATCAAAATCATATTAAGCAAAAAATATAGATAAAATGAAATGTAGCCGGGGCGCGTTATGAAGAAGGGTCCAGTTGAATTTGATTGCATTTACTGCTACTCTACGAGAAGGAGTTCCTTATCCTCTTTCCTCATCAGTACTAGGCGGATGTTTTTGGGGGAGCCAGAGCTGGGTAGTAATGATTACTTTGGGAATTAAATTACCCTCAAATCCCCATTCAATTCCTCAAAAAAAATTACCGAAAGTAATGTTCTTTTTTTGAGGCTCAATTACAAGGAATTGAAAAAAATTACTTTGTGGAATTGTAATTTCAAAAGTAATGGACTTTGAAAGGAATTGATAATGTAATTGAAAAATTTCAATTACTTTGGCGATTCCTTTGAGGAATTGTAATTGGAAATTTTAAATTACATTTTCCATTCCTTGTAATGTAATTGAAAAATTTTCAATTCCTTTCAAAGCTCATTACTTTTGAAATTATAAATTCCACAAAGTAATTTTTTTCAATTCCTTGTAATTGAGCCTCAAAAAAAGAACTGTACTTTGGGTTATTTTTTTTGAGGAATTGAAATGTAATCATTTCCTTTTCTGTGGAGCAAAGTAATTGATTACATTTTTCAATTACTGAGGAATGTAATTGTAATGTAATTGATTTTACCCAGCTCTGGGGGGAACCGTGATAGAAGATTTGCTTGAAGTATTTTGGCTATCCTGTAATTGGGCTCCCTACTAAATATTTGCATTTATCCAGACAAATATTCTTATTGAAACTAGGGAATTTGGAGGCTAATTTATTTGACTAATTATTTTGCTATTATTCGATTTATTTAATTAATTAATTTTGCAATAAATATTTTTCTCATTGGTCAAAGCTGTTGATTAATCACATTATTGTTAGTTAAAAACAAAAAATATGCTGAAAATTTGAGCACTCAAATGAAGTCTTTTTGAAGTCACGACTTTGGAGTTATTTAAAGAAGCCCCTTACTGACTTCATTTTTTGAGTGAAGTCACCAACTATTTGCAACAAAAATATTTTACCATCATGTCTCGTATGCCACAGGTAAATTGACTTCAAATGACGCCAACAGACTTCAATTGACTTCAGTGAGACTCTTTATTCAATGAATGCAATCATGAATAACCAAAAAATGAATGAAAAAGAATTCGAAGTCGCAGAATGAAGTCTGAATGGTGACTTAATTTTTTAAGTCCCAGTCAATGAATTCGAAAAATGACTGCAATCTTTTTGCGATAAATCAAATGAATAATTATTCGCAAAAGAAGGCATTCTTTTACATCTCTGGTTGCCATATTACCCAATAGAAAAGTTGTCAAGCGCTTCTCTTAAGAAGGTACTTCTCCGCAGTGCAGATAGTGGTTCCTGTGTATCTTCTCGAGAAGCTAGGTGGTCAGGTGTCAAGCATAAAAGCCTAGAAATGTAACGGGGCATGTATGGAGTGCTTGAAGTGAGCTCCTTCCATATGCGATTCTTTCCGAAGCGAAGAAGGTAGGGCCTTGTTACTTGGCCCATTTCATAAAACGAATTATTAATGAATTCATCGAGATTGCATGGCGCTCTAAATTTCAGATAAGAGTTTCCTTAAGTGATTCTTACTCCTTCCTTTTTCAACTGGATAGTTAAACGGTAACTCCCTTTCCCACAGGGTATGCATTTTTTATATCTTTCTCTTCATCTGTGTGCGATTCAATTCGAACTTGAAAAACTGTCGAAGATGAAATGAACGATTGTCTGCAATTCTCTTTCCATTTGAGATTTTTGTTGCAACAACAACAAGGTAACAAGGTAAAATATGTAACCTTCTTTACAAGGTTCATCGATGGCATGATTGCTTAAATGAATTACAGCTCGCAAAGTGAAAATATCGCAAATTTAATGTCAATGGATGAGCTAAAAGGCTGAGTAAAGAGAAAATCAAAAACTCGATTTAATTCTAACGAGTATAAATGTTTTTCTGTGTGCGGAATATTAAATACATTGACATTTTTGTTCAGGTTTCTAGCAGGCGGTGAGGTACACAGGTATAGCATCCTCTGGGGGCAGTGAGAGAGCGTAAAGCAGTGAAGAATGAGTTATATTTGGTGGAAATTGAAAATAGAACTTTAAACAGACAAAATTGCAAGAGTGTGCTTATGACTGAGTTCCTCTTCGGTTCGACAAGCTTTTAAAGCCGTAGAGGCCGAAGAGCTAATAACTCTTTACCGTACTTCTCATAAAAGGCAACTTAACTCCATTAGAAGGAGCCTCAAGGAATCAAACTAATAATTTATTTTGCAGTCAAGAACTTCTATCATATTGGATTAATAACTCCTAGAATGGTGACGAGCTTGACACTTCACTTTAGTTTATCAAGCTAAGGGTATTCGTAAAGCTCAAAGCTTGCTAGATCACGAGAAGGCTAATGGACGAAATGCTTGGGCCCAGTATGTAAAGAAGTAACTCAAATAAAATATAATAAATGATCACGAAAATAATTTTCTTCTGCTCCTTGATTGATTAAAAAATTCAGTAAATATGTATCGAAAGCTCATATTTTCAATTTATTAACTATATATAGAGTATGCCCTTATTTGCATATTAAAATATTTAACTTAAATCACAAATATAAAGTACGTGCTAGTTAATACAATACATTTATACATACTAGGGATGTCAATCCCGGGGTCGCGTAATTTTTCTGTTACAATCTACTTTACTAAGTAAATAAATAAGGTTAAAATTTACTTGGATCTGCTACTAATAAGTTAATACATATATATGTGTGATTTATTTATAAAAATTCTTTAAATTTTTTTTGTGGATGTGCAATATTTTTGAATATTTAATTTTCCCAAGCAACAAACATTTTGGTCCATAATCATAGTCAAATTAAAAGAGTTTTATTTACTTAAACATGATTTTAAAATAAACTTTATTTCATGACAGTCCTAGTTAACTTAAAATATATTTTCTTTCTAAGACGGAGTTTGATTTTGAAATAACGAAATCATCATTTTAACATTTTAAAATCATGGTTGGTGTCAATGGTTTTGTTTGTGATATCGCTTATACCCAACTTGAGTTTGGCTTTTGCGCTTATTGGCACAGCTATAGAAGTACAATGGTTTGTGAATAAAATAGTTGCCACAGGGTGACCATTAAGCTGTTCGTTAAGAAAAAAAATTTTTTTCGCCAGGCGGAATATGATGCGTTATGCTGTAAAAATTAGCTGTGCAAAATTTCACTCGAATTGGATAACTCTTAGAACTGGCGCGTTGCATTTGAAAATTTTAAAAACCATATGCACTCAGGTTGAATCAGATCATATAAAAAACTTGATAGCCGTAAACTTGGTTCACATTTATCACGTGAAAAAACATGCAGATTACGATTCTAAAGACAAAAATTTTAAAAAAGCCATAGGTTTTGAGATTTCGCGAAGTTATCGTTTCTTACAAAGTCAGAAAACGTATTGTTCAAAAAATCTCCAGTTCTACATATCCGATGAAAAAACTTTTTTCATCTTATTAAAGATCTTTCATTGCCGTAACAATCTACCATATAAATCTTTCCAATTAGATTATGAGTTTAAGAGTTATTTGCAAATGCATTTCAGAAATCAGACACATTTTCCATCAGCTTCGTCATTAACATTAAATAACACTTAGAAGCACTAACCTGTTAGCATTTTTTTTGATGTAGTATTGGAGATGGATCTATTACAAATAATATATGTTCAAACCATTTGCAAATCGGTTAACAAATATAAAAATTATAGCAAGTTTATCAAGTGTTATTTTTTCATTCGGTATATCGATACTGTATTTTCAAAAATAATCGAAAAACTTGTTTGAATTCTTCAACTGAATTTTAACTAAACTTTCAAATAAATTTTTCGATTGGATCTGAAAATACAGTATCGATATACCGAATAAAAAAATAACACTTGATAAACTTGCTATAATTTTTATATTTGTTAACCGATTTGCAAATGGTTTGAACATATATTATTTGCAATAGATCCATATCCAATACTACATCAAAAAAAATGCAAACAGGTTAGTGCTTCTAAGTGTTATTTAATGTTAATGACGAAGCTGATGGAAAATGTGTCTGATTTCTGAAATGCATTTGCAAATAACTCTTAAACTCATAATCTAATTGGAAAGATTTATATGGTAGATTGTTAGGGCAATGAAAGATCTTTAATAAGATGAAAAAAGTTTTTTCATCGGATATGTAGAACTGGAGATTTTTTGAACAATACGAAAATGGCGTTTTCTGACTTTGTAAGAAACGATAACTTCGCGAAATCTCAAAACCTATGGCTTTTTTTAAATTTTTGTCTTTAGAATCGTAATCTGCATGTTTTTTCACGTGATAAATGTGAACCAAGTTTACGGCTATCAAGTTTTTTATATGATCTGCTGCAACCTGAGTGCATATGGTTTTTAAAATTTTCAAATGCAACGCGCCAGTTCTAAGAGTTATCCAATTCGAGTGAAATTTTGCACAGCTTATTTTTACAGCATAACGCATCATATTCCGCCCGGCGAACTTACAATTTGCAAAAAAAATTTAAATAACGAACAGCTTAGTGACCATGCAAAACATAAAAAGTTCTCCATACCACCAACCAGTTTAATTTTTTTTCATAAGGGGTCCTGTTACTTTGCATTTTAGCTAAAATCTTTGTTTAATCTGACTATGATTGACCAACATTTTAAATGTCTTGTTACGTTATGACTATTTTTATGGGTCTTTCAGTATCAATATTCTATGATTTCTTTTAATTGAGTATAACATCATCTATAACAAAAACTGAGATAATATTAGGTAAACTTAACAAAAATGTGAATTTTAAAACTTCTAACTCCTGAAACCTTTTTTTCGCAAAAAAGGCTATTACGATCATCGAGTTTAAAATTGATCATTTAGAAAAAAAAAAAAATTGAATTGCATTGTTGTTTTGATTTTACTTGGTTATTATTAAATTAACTGTGGTTTTAAATAAAAAATAATAATTTTTAAAATCCAATTGTTTGGTATATATTTACAGGTGAGAGTGTTTATCAAGCAATTTCTGCTTTTCTTCAACCTAAACTGCTGGAGAATAGCGAAATCGCAAGTCACGGTATTGCCAGGATTGTGACAACCACAAAACTAGCATCCCCAGTACATTCATTACTAATTTAAAAAAATTCCTTAAAACTGTGTATTCATTGTCAAAGCGCTATTTAAAATAAAATAAACCAATTAATTAACTTTCCACAATGTAATTAGAACGGTCGCAGCGGCAGCGTGGTTATTAACGGCTGTTGCGCAGGCGGAAATGGTAAGAGTTGTGGTTGTGCGGTAGCACTGTGGTTAGCGGATGTGGTACCGTTAGGCAGCGTAATAGCGCCTGTTGTAGATGCAGCGGATAGCAAGCGCATACCAGCCGACAGGGCCGTTGTTAAATTAGGAATGTGTGGCGTTGCCGTTGTGTTGACCACCGACGCGGACAAAGTTGATGCCGTTGCAGCCGTTCCATTCATTGCTCCAATTGCGCCAACAACTGGCGGTGCTGTTATACTTAGGCGTGACACAATTGGAGCTAATGATACCGCTACACTTGTGGGCAATGTCATTGGCGGCGATGATGCAGCAATTGAGGCAATGCTACTCGTTGAGACAACCGGATAGGATAATTGCAGCGGACGATATTGGCATTTCTTGGCATGTGTGCGCATATTGCTGGACTGTGTGAAGGCTTGATTGCAATTCGGATGCGGACAAACGTAGGGCTTGCAGCCGGTATGATAGTTGAGATGTGTCTTGAGATGATGCTTCTTGGTGAATGCTTTTGGACAAATGGGACAATTGAAGGGTTTGATGCCTAAGAGAAATGAACAATTCAATAAATTGATGGACACAAAAAGCAAATAAAAAGAGAGCGCATAAAGTACTCATTCAACAACTCACCCGAGTGCAGCCGATGATGTAGCGTCATATTGCTGCGATCCGCAAATGACTTGCCACACACAGAGCATTGGTATGGCTTTTCGCCGCTGTGCGTGCGCATGTGCTGTTTTAGCAGCATTTTACGTGAGAATCGTTTGCCACATTCGGCACATTTGTGCGGTTTGACACCGGTGTGTATGCGAACGTGCATATTGAATGCCACGCGCTGGTTGAACGATTTCGGGCAGTATGGACATTCGTATTCCTTCTTGTTGCGATGGATTTTCATGTGGCTGCTGAGGTAGCCTTTATCGTTGAATGTTTTGCCGCATTCCGGGCACTCGGCAGCGAATTCTTTGGTTCCACGATGTACGGATAGATGATATTTGTAATTGCGCAGTTGTGAGAAACCTTTGCCACAATCGGTACATTCGTAGCGTGGAGATTTGTGGGTTTTTTCGTGGGCCTGTAATGAGATGAAGGAAAGTGGTTTACTGGTTTGTTGGTATAAATTTGAAACGTCTGGAGATAAATATGTGTGCAGAGTTATAGAGAGAATATTATTTGATCAATTTAGTCTTCGTTTCAATTCACGATTAGCCTCGTTTAAACAAATTTTCTGAACTTTTAGCTTATCTATACCTAGAATAAATCTACATTGAAAATGAGCAAAATCGGATGATACCCAATTTCTCTGTGTTCTGTGCATAGTACATGGTGAGATCTTATCGATTTTTAGCTTTACAAAACTTAATCAGGGTAAGGAGACATGGACTTAGACGTCTACGTCAACCATTTCAAGTTTCCGATTGTACCTCACCCTAAAATCTCACTGGCTACGTTTGACAACATGGACATTTTTACTGGCCATTGAACCGCCATCATCATGAACAAGTGGTAGTACTTGATGATCAAAAGATAAAGCAAGGACCCTCAACAACATCTACATACATAGAGTCGGTAAGTAGCCGCAAGAGAATACCGCCATCCAGGCACAAGTACTATACATATGAATCGCAGGAGGGAGCCAATCCGGTCCTTGTGCCTCAGAGCTATTGGTTTAGAAAAATAATTTAAAAAATCGACCTTGATTGGAACTTTTCTCATAAAGTCGATATTCGCATAAAAAATGATGAAGTTGTAGTGGATAGTGGGAAAACAGCCTGAAATATAACTTAACGCGGTTTTGCAGTGCACCGACGATATGTATCTAAATTCCCAAAATAAAGAGCCTTAAAGACATTTCACGCAACGTGTAAAATATTTAATCTGGAAAATATAAAAAAACACATTTTTCGTTCAAAACGAAAAACGGAAAATGGCACATCACCGAAACCATTTTGTCTCCAAACGTAATTTGACAAGAGATGACGGAAAATCGTTCCAACATACATCAGCTTTCCACCCTGTCGGAAAGTCAACAAAACAAAATGAATAAAAAAACGCACAAGTCGTGTGCTAAATATAATATCTGGCTTGAAGTGTTGATAATTTCAGTTTTTTTTTGTTTTCTCATTTTGCGATGCCTCGATCAAACAGTTTTATTGCGATCAAGCAGCGTTCTCCCTTGCCCGCTGATTTGTTTGTTATTATCTCCCTCATTTCAGTGAGAGTTCGCTGATCGCACCAATAGAAATGCTTCGAATAACTGCAGCTGCACACAAATGAAATTGCATCGACCAACCACAACAAATGTGTTCGCTTGCCGTTTGGTGCTCTTCAACATTTCAGCACCTAAATGTGTGACGTAAACCTGTTTTCTCCATTTTATAGCCATTTATGCTGTTCTCCATATTTTTACAAGAATCTTAATCATTTGATAGACTCGTTTGCTTACATACATACACACGTAATGTTCATTTGCATATCACACACACCTCGAATATACATATAAAGGTGCCTGTGGATGTGTGTCTATGTTTGTATGCGGAGACCCTCGCTTGACTCCACCCATATATGAATTTAATTGAGAATACGTGTATTTGTGTAATCTTATAACCGGTATTATTGCTGTAGCTCCACCCAATTGAGATGGGTGCTAATCCTTAGGTCTTTATGCTATGTTATGCATGAATATTTGTATGTTTTTGTAGATATCTACATATGTATGTAAGTATATTAGGCAGTTTGAGAAAATATATCTTCTATCGTATACTCCCAAAGGCATATTCTCAGATGTTGTCAGCACCCAGGCTTCTGCACTAAATAAAGCGTAGAGTTTGGTTCGCCGGGAGAAGGCTTTTCAAAGTACCATTTGTCAGATAGAGTAATTATTTCTGGTAGATCTGGCTCATAGTGTATTTGGGGTTAGTATGGGCTTATCCTGTCTGAAACCCAGTTTTCCCCCAAATTCTACTGGGTTGGTAGAGAGAGAGATAAATGTTTCCTAAAAGTGTGGTTATGACATTATGGAACATAAAGTTATGAAAGTCGCCCATATTCCCTTAAAAAAAATTACATATTTTGACATTTCACCAGAGTTGCTTGGCACTGGGAAGAAAGACTGAAACGGTTCTATAGCAGTAGTACTTGATGTCTTCTTGGACCATTGAAGTGGAAATTATGTATATTCTTTATTCTCGAATGTAGAGTGTCTTTAAAAATGCAAATGTTACATTCTGATTAAAGATGATCTTTGAGCTTACATAAACTCACGAACAATTCGAAGGGTTCCATATACGAGTATTTCTAGAAAGTTTACTAAAATGGCTAGATATGGAATAGCGAAACATTCCACCGCTGGCTGCTAAGATAAAGTTTATTGAGTCTGTCCAGCTCACTGTCATTGGCGATAGCATTATAGCCCATCTAGAAAGAATAATGACTGAATTATTTACCTGAACACACAAGAAAAAACTTTAGGTAGCGATTAAGGAAGTATTCACATTTTTATTTGCTTTCTATTCCGTAAAAATGTTATTTTTAAATTCAGGGGTCCAATACTTTCTTTAAACCGGCCACGTCCAATAAGGAAAAACATTCAGAGAAAGAGAATAGACAAAAGATGATTTATTACAGACGTCGTAATGGTGAAAACTAGATTTTCAACGTTTTTTCGCACTCTTCTTGTCATAAATATTACATAAAAAAGCGGTGCCGCTCATGGCGGCCGTAATAAGTGGCATGCCCGTCCGTTTGTTCGTCTGTGAACACGATATATTAACAGATGCAGATTACTTGACACTTATATCCAAGCGCCATTTAAAATAGGTGAAATCGGTGGCTATCATTCGCCCACTTTTTACATATGGAATATTTTCAAAAATACAAAAAAGTGCTTATTCAGGACATAGTACACCCATAAGGATACTAAGGATACGATTTGCTGTGTACATTAAGACATAAATGAAATTTTTGAAAATGTTTCAAGTACCGCCCACTTTTGCTTAGGTCAAATTTAGAAATGTTATTAATTATGCATCAAATACTATCCAAGATATCGAACAAATTTCTGCAAACACATTTTCATAAACACAAGCAATATTCCGGAAAAAATGGGCTTAATCGGTTTAGGCCCACATCCACTTAAAAGATTTGGATCATGGATATACTTAATAGGCAATAACTTTGCGTAACATAGTTTTATATAAGTTCTTTTCACTTTCAAAGTGTCCGCGGACGAAAATATTAAAAAAAAAAAATATAAATTTTCGAAAATGGACGTGGCCCTTTTATAGAGGATTATTCCACAACACTTTTTATGTCATGGTTAGGTTAGGTTTTATGCCATAAATCCGGAAAATTATTTTTCGAAACGAAATTTGAAACGAAAATGATGAATATACATATGTACATACATACATACGAGTATGCATAAAGTTGCTGTTTATTGCAAAAATTGGCTTAGTGCCACTGCCAGTATTTTGACATAATTCTGAAAAATTTATCTGTAAAACGCTATAGTTCTATAACAATCAGTGTTGCCAGGATACAATTTATTTTGGAGCTAGATTCGAGAAAAAAAGAGCTAGAAAAGATCTAGAATTGTTCAAGAAAATCCAAAACATGTAAAAAAAAGAGCTAAAAGGCACTTAAGTATTGTATGTAAGTTTTTACATTAATTTCATACTAGCAGGGTACCCAGCTTTGCTCGGTTGTACACAAGTAGTTAGAAAATTCCTGCTACCCTCAATTGCGAAAACAATTTACAGGCTGAGAAGGTTCAGAACAATATTTATTTTCCCACATTATATCCCGTTTATGTCTTCGGCAACCAACTAAAGTAACTTCGACCTTTTGTCATCTCCTTTCCATTTGACTCTTTAACTGTGCCTTAACATTCCGCAAGTCATCCCGAGTCATTTAACCAAGAAATTTCAAATATATAGACATAACTTATCTAGAGTTTTATTAAAGATATGCTGATACCCACATAGGACGGCAGTGTACCTATGCAATTGATTTTTGATTTAGCTGAAATTGAAAACAAAGTCAACAAAAATTTTAGAGAGGCACGCTTAGTTTTCTTTTGACAAATTAAGTGATTTCCTTCATATACATAAATTTATGTAAGAAAAAAAATTTCATACGTTCATACTAGGGCTCTTGTTCAGAATCGATTATCTGGCTAATCGACTATTCGAATAGTCGAAAGCAAAATTTTGTTTTGGTTGAAAATCGAATAACAAGTAATCGACTTCATCATACAGGGCAATCGGTTAGCTGTCATTAATCGATTACTGATAGTTTTTTTTAATAAAATTTTTTAGTATTTTTTTTTAGTATTTTTGTTAGTATTTGAATGGGTGAGAACGATTTGTTATTACCGTTGGAACCTTCGAGGTTTTTTAACCCCCTCTTCGGTCACGAAATAGAAAGTCGGTAATGAGAGGTGAGTTTCTGTGACCAAAAACTGTTGTGTTACACAAATTCCATTGATCGTGAAAAAATAACTAATCAAATATTCGATTCTGTCAAGTAGTCGAATGCAAACAGCTAATCGATTATGGACGAATAATCGATTATGGACGAAAAATCGATTAGTCGGAAAGAAACGATTAGTCGATTAGTGGTAATCAATTATTTTGGTAAACGACTTTTGCTAATCGATTAGCCGACTAATCGATTAGTCGATTTTCAAGAGCTCTAGTTCATACATACGTCCCTAAAAATCAGTATAGGTATCTTTTTTGTTTGATAAAACAAAGTGCAGGTCCCTTTCTAAGCTTTAAGCAGTCCATTAGTCTCATCAAAATCCATTAAAAATGAATCAGATGAACTCTATAGCATTCCCCAAGTCATCACCAGTCATTTTTTCAAAGAAATTTTGAATGTACGACTTTTCTAGAGATATATTATAGTATAGATTTAACTTTAACAATATTTAAGACGTATAAAAAGTATATTTAACTCAGCAAAAAAAAAATAAAAATAAGTGTGTTCTTGAAAAATTATTAAGCTTGATAAATAGTTGAAGACGTTAGTGGAAGAAGGGGCTATGTCGCACTTTGAGTGAAACGAGAAAATAGACTTTAAAGTTTAGCAAAAATATTTGAAGTTCTATCAAAACTGTTAAAATGAACTTGCATGAAAATTATGTAAATCAGTGTAAGCCGGTGTATATTTTCATATCAAGGGAGAAATAAAACACATAAATTTACACATAAACATGTATATTATAAAAGATATAAAAACTTTCTTCATTTCACAATTTTATTTCTTGTAAATAAATTTGGAGCCAAAAAAGAGCTAAAAATGAAAAAAAAAAACAGCTAGGAGCTAAAACAGAATTTTGGAGCTAAACGCCAAAAAAAAGCGATATATTCAGCTCTAAAAGCACCAAAATGGCAACACTGATAAAAATGTTAGCTATATCAATAAGAACTTACACACATAATTTGGGGAAGTAGTTTTGGCGCCTTCGACTTTATTGTATGCTAGTTTTTATTTGACATATTGATTTCTAATGATTAAATGAGTTTCATATATATGTACATATGTAGATGCAATATAGGAAGGAATTTTATTAAAATTATTGGGAGAAGCTATATGGTTTCGTAGTTCTC
This sequence comes from Sphenella marginata, assembly GCA_951509765.1. NCBI lineage: Eukaryota > Metazoa > Arthropoda > Insecta > Diptera > Tephritidae > Sphenella > Sphenella marginata. The sequence goes on along the minus strand of OX608080.1, from coordinate 89,758,905 downwards.
TGACGACTCTTTTTGAACTTAGAAACTTAGAGAGGAAATCAAAAAGCTGTTTCAAAGCCTAATTATTTTCTAAGTAGCTACATACGTGTACTCGCTACTCATTTGTTAAATGTATGGTTTTCAAGTTAAGTTAAATATTAGTCTAGGCTAGTGATGATATCAATTTATGATCCATTTAACAAACAGAAAGAAATTCTTTAAAAAAAGCTACTTCCTAAGACGATCTAATGTGCATCAAAGTATTCATATGAACCTTGCATGGATTAATAAAATATGTAAATACGACAAATTGTACACAATTCTTTTAATGCCATCAGCTCGTGCGTGAAATTTTTAGGTTGCTTTGAAGAAATTTAAATAAATAAATTATTTGGCACTTGAGAAATTGCGGTGAGAAACCTCAAAAGAATAATAGCTTTTGTGTGTAACTGTTCTTAAATGCAAATTCTCCTGTGTATCTTAGCGGCTTTTAGTATTGACCTTGGAGCTTTAATACATATGTATGTAAATTTAGGCATTTAATGAATGCACTGCTACACATTTTAGAACTCATGCTACGGGTTTGAAAAACTGTTTTTAAAGCAAAGAAAATGGGAATGATGCCCTGAGCGATTTAGCTTTTTTTAGGTATCAAGCAAGTCATCTCTTCTTTAGCAATTACTTAAGCCAATTGAAGAAAACCGAGGGAGCCCAAGTCATCTTCCACCAGTATTTTCAAATCATTTTCAAGGTAAATATTTTTGTTGATATGCATACTTGATACATACAGTGCCGGACAAAAGTATTGGCGCAGCAGTTATATTAAACTTCATAGTTCGCAAAGCCAAGGCTAATCTCAAAATTACATCAACCGAGATTACCCCAGACATTCAAGAAGCTTTCGGTAAAGGCGGGTGCTACACAAATCTGGATATGTCTCGAGTGGCCAGGTTTAAACCGCTAATTTCAAAAGTTAATTTGATTAAGCGAAAAGAGCATGCCTGCAACTACATGAGCAAACCACGCAGTTTTTAGGATGAAGTTTTGTTTTCCGACTGGAGCAAGTTTAACATTTTTCGCTCGGTTGATCGCATTAATGTGTGAAGAAAACCTAACACAGAGTAAAAAGAAAAAAATCTTGCTCCAATCGTTAAACATTCGTGGCGGAGGCGTAATGGTGGAGAATTAATGTTCATTGAGATAATAATGAATCACCAAGTTTACCTTAAAATTTAAAAAGAAAACTAAAAACAAAAAAGTGCTGAGAAATTAAGATTGAGTCCTGCATTCACTTTTCAGCAACGTTAGAATGTGAATCTGAGAAGAGCTGGAAAGGAGGTCCAGAAAGAGAACGATTGTTACCAAGTCGGATTTGAAAGCAGCTTTAATAGAAGAAAGGAACACAACTGAAGAAAAAACCACTAAAACCTAGTGTATTCAATCCCTCCTGGAAATTTTAAAGCATAATGGGTTGCCAACCAAGTATTCGTTTTTCCAAATAAAGGGCAATGTTCCTGTTAAAGCTTCAATGTGCCAATACTTTTGTCCAAGTGAAAAGCAGTTTTTTAGTTTGTTTATAAAATTACGTTATTAAACATGTTTACCTTCAAGCTTTTGTAAAATATCTGCTCACTATGAATTGACGAATCCTAACTCAATATAAAATTTCTGCTTAAAATTGGGATCGCCTCTCAAGACAGAAGGCGGCAGCAACCCATTAGTCAAGTTATGCTTAAACAGCTTTTGCTATGTGTGCAAGGTTTTATTGATAAAGCTTACATAGTTAGAAATATCGCGATTTAAATTGTTCAAATATTTTTTCAGAACCACGTTAAAAAAGTGGGCGTGGCCCTAAGGCGATTTCACCCATTTTTACAACAAACAGTTACTCTCATAATAATCCTTATTGGTGTATTATGTTCTGAATAAGCACTTTTTTGTATTATCGAAAATATTCTATATATAAAAAGTGGGCTTACTCATCATCGAACTTCGCCCATTTTAAATACATAGGTACCAAATTTCATTAAGATATCTTCTTCTTAACTTAATTTCACGTAACTTGTTTAAACTCACCTGCAATGTTTGTGAACAACCAAAAACCTTATCGCAGATGCAGCACTTATAACTTATTTCCTCGATATTCAAAGTTGGCACAGATGTAGCGCTGCCTTGACAGAGTTTCGTTGTTTTTGTAGACAAATTAAAGTTCGATACCAAGCCGGTAGTCGAGGACTTGAGTAACAACTCCGTTGTTGATTTCGTCTTCAGGTAACTCGCATTGAACGCAGCGTGACAGGTTGATGAGGTCGAAGATGAGGGCGAAGAAGGTACCGACGGTATTGTAGCCGACTTGTAAACAGGATATTGCCTGTAATAATCAAAACAATCGGAACAACTGGCGCGTGGACACCCCGTTTTTTGGGATAGAGACGCTGCTGACGTATTCACATGGCCGGTCACAGCTGTCAAACGTGAGTTTGTGGACTGAATCGGTAGCGCGCTATTCGTCGACGCCGAGTTTATGACATACGGTGCAAAATAACGTTTTTGGTATGGCGCGGGTGGTGGCAATTGGAAGTTGGGCACTGCATAAGGTGCAAACATGTGTGGGAAAAATTGTGCATAGAATTTGGTTGCATTCGCGGCGGCAGCTGCGGCTAAGAAATCGGCATGAAATGCATGGTAGGAGGCTGGGGGGTAGGTAGGTTGTCGATGTGTTGACGTATGAGCAGCAGGTATATGCGCGGTAATTGGTGAAGATTTCGAGAGATCTAGTATGTCGGCGCTCAAAGGCATTGTTGAGCAGGACGCTGTTATGTTGGGCTCAACATCGATGGGCGACATTTTGGTAGGGGCTTTGCAATGCTTAGGCAAACTTTTGAGTTGCGCGTCATCGCTGAGTATGCGACTGATGCTAAAATCAGTAACTTGCGTAGCCTGTGGCGTATGTTCATCGCCCGATTCAGAGTTATTGCTGCTGGTTGTTGATTTCGCGGGGCACACTTCATAGTTATGTAGGCGTTGCAACATGGTATGCTTGAAGCCCATGTTGATATTGCTCATTACCACAATTTCAATTCGTAAACAATTTTTTATAACAACACAACTTAACCAATTATTTCATTATATTATTAGTTAAAACACTTTGTTTGCTGTTTTTTGTTTTTGTTTTCTTGTTTGGAAAAATTACAACAAATTCACAACTCACTTTCCGTACGCGCACGCGCTTCTTATTCGTATTGAACTGTTACGTTTCATGTCAAAATTTGTTGTGTTGCATTGGGGTTAACCGTAGTCCGACAACAACTCATAAGTTCCGTCAAATCGCAGCGCCCACTGAGCACCTGAACGCGTTCACAAATCAACAAAATCTCTCAGCCACATTTGCTGTTGTCACTTGTTGGCTCTGAGGACTGGCGATCATTGAGCTGTGCTGGCGCGATCATGTTTGTGGCTTGAACGAAATCAAAAAAACCAAAAGACAAGCAAAGCGTCAGTAACAGCTACAACAACACTAATGCTCATAAAATGCGTCAACAGTGTTAACGTTAAATGTTGTCAACACAACATTAAAGCGCTACTACCAATTGCATACCCACTCATTTCGTCCAGCATCTCTCTTCCCACATTCGTTGCTGAGTTGAAGTGAGCTCATACTTAGACGATCTGAGCGTAGCCAATGTGTTGGTAATTTGTTAAACGTCGATTCGGTGTCGTGCTCAAGTCATATTTACTTACATTCGTCGGCGACGTTCAACAGAGACTGGTTCAGGCTCTCTGTGTTTAACTCTTTGCAGTAGCTGCATACTTTGAAGCCTTTGTGTTTATTGCCTTCGCCGCTATTAAATGATCAACGCATTTAGTTTGCTTATAGCGGTGCGAATGCACTGCCATGTTTTAGTGGTCCTATCATAAAAATATTAATTTTAGCGGAGTAGGAGTTTCAAGTCAAAAAATTCACTCGAAAAAATTACCGATCACTACTAAAGTGGTGGCTTTTTATATGCTTCCTGGGATGCGATTCATAGAAGCGATTCTGTAAATAATAGGATGACTCCATCCCATTATTATAATCCCCACATTTGAAAGGAAAAATTCGTTGAAGTTTTAAATTGTGTTGCTCTTGGACTCATATAATAATATTCTGTAAAACCAGGCATTTGTGGCCACATGTCTAAATTGATCCACAAAGCGGCTGCCGATAAGGGTTTTTCCATCCTCACAGTTATGGTTATCCTAATTTGTGGGAATACGCGTAGGAATATGAAGGCAAAGTCAGAATAAAGGGAGATGTACCCACATTAAAATACTCGTAGCCCACCCATTTCAATTCACCCACGGAGGTGGCACATTGGGTCCCAAGAACTGCTCTTTAAGAAGATGTCTGGATATGAGTATACCTCAAAATGAAATAAGATAAAACAAATGTAGACGTGGTCTCTTAGATGTTATCTAGCAAATCCAATTTTCCTCTCTTGTCATAGGCATACATATCTTTACCTTTGCAATTGCTGCATTTCATATCAGAGATTAATGCTATAGTGTGCTGGAGCAAACAGTTTGTTACAAATTTTATGCCGCTTAACTCCCGACGCACTGTAGCGATGTTTAACTAATTTTTTCAAACTGTCACATTCGTCTGTATGTACGTTGGTTAGGGATGCCAACTTCTTGAATTTTAGCAATCCCGAGACATTTTTTCGAACACTGGCTTGACAATAATGTGATCCCGGGATATTTTGGGTACTCGTTTGTCTACAACAGTTTAAGTTGAAAAAGGTGAGCGAATTGTTTGACTGAAAAATATATGTATGCCAAATAATTAGAGTTTTAAAAAAAATTTTCGAATTGATATACATAGGACTTTTTTATTAAATAAAACCCAATTTCTTAAAAAGATTCTTGTTTCTATGTTTGTGGAAAAAATTTTGTTTATAGATACTATAAAATTAAAATTAACATCCCAGCAAACACACTACTGGTAATAACTCCGTATTTACCAGGTGATTTAATTTCTAATTCCTTATTAGAACTTAAAAAAACACAAAACGTGTATAGATCACGAAAAATTGCCTTAAATATATTATTTGAAACAAATTTCTAAACTACTTACCAGGACATTTCCCACATTCGTTTGCCCTTTCCTACAGCTTAGCCATTCCGCTTTTCCACAGAAAAACTATTTTTTCAAAAAAACCGAATGAAAAATTTTGAAAGACAATTGATCGTTCTGCATATAGCCTGCTTGAACGTAGTGTAAAATTTTCAAATATTGTGGTAAATACTAAGTATTTCTCTTATAAAATATTTGAAAAATACCGGAAGAATTGGAATTTCGTATTTATTTTGGATTTATACCAAAACTTTACTTATTGGAAACTTATGGTATTATTAAAGTAAAAATCAAGTGGAATACCCGGAAAATACCTAAAAAATACCCAATACATACTTGATTTATACATTCCCAACAAACGCCGGCAACCAAAATCTCAAATGTTTGAGAAAAACATTGATCCTCCGTTTGATATTCACATTATTTATCGTTTGAGACAAAACATTTTCTCAAACGTTGTTTTTCAGCTTGGGAATAATTTGAGAGATACTTGAGAATTTTTTTTCTGTCAAACGTTTGAGAAAGTATTGATTCTCAGTTTGATATTCAACATTATTTATAATTTGAAAGTAAATATTTTATCGACCTTTTCTCAAACGTTGATTTTCAATTTTAGAATGGTTTGAGATATACTTGCATTTCGTTTCATTCCTGAAATGCCGACATAGCAAAGATATCGAAATCTATCGAATCGAAATCGTCGATCTCTAATTTGAATACTTCAGCTGCAAGCCATTTTATTGCGCGAAGCAAAGATTACGTGCGAAGTTATAAAGTGAAAAATAAGGAAGTATTATTAAATTTAGATAATATTAGAAGATATATTATTACATTATGCCCAAATCGAAACGCGTTAAAAGTGAAGTGAGGCAAATAGTAAAAAGTAAAAACACTGGAAAAATAACTCAATTAGAGTAACTGGAGTTCATTTCGTTCCGCTTTACTCACGTTTGAGAAATCCAAAATTCTCATTTTTAAAATAAAGGAAAACTCCATATTAAAAAAGTGCCTTTTAGGTTGAGAGTGCTATCAACGGTTATTTGAAAAGCATTTTTGAAAACTAACGTTTGAGATTTGAGGAATGGACTGATTCTCAAATGCATCTCAAGCTGAAAATAGACAGAAATGTTTATTGGGTTGGTAGCTATGAAGGAGGTATACCGAAATTTTACCAAAAGCTTATTTACTTTCGATTCATTGGTATTAGTAAGTTTGAAATTTTTTTGGATGTGTTTGTAATTTCGGTAGCCGATGTTTGCAGGGATGAGAAAACGGCGCGTTTGTGATGTTTTAAATACACTGTTAGCTAAGGTTTTGTTGTGAACGATACAGTTGCGACACATAAAAAAGCCCGGGATTCCGGGATTGGTTTGGCCAATGTATGAGTACATAGTTATATGAATATGTATTTATACACTTACATACATAGGCATGCATAAATGAGCAAATTTGCATACGAATGTAACCTAACAATTTGTACCTGTGACATATCAAATGGAATGCTTGTAATTTGTGCTTTACTCGATGTGGACAGTAGTTGATACAAGATGTGTACGATTTGTGTCGTTAACATCCTTCATGCGCTTATGGTCCATTCGTTTCGTTCATCACAGCTTACCAGACTTGCAAATTTGTATGTATGTACATATATGGCTCCTACATTTCGTACAAGTCCCAACTGGTGTCTAGTTTTTTATCACGAATACATACATATATTCAAATGTATAAAGAATTCTTTTGACAGCGAGTTGCAAAAGATCAGTTCATAGATCGGTGAAATGCTAGTAAATACACACTATATACGAATAGGTCTAGAAGTGAATAAGGTAGGCAGACGAAGAGCTAAGCAAGAATGAGAGATGACTAGGGAGTTTACTTAATTTTTTTTAGGTATATGCCCTGGTCTGCTTGTTCTTAATATAATATTATTTAAAAGTGACAAAAAATAGCCACTTTACCAAAAATTTAAAAATCTAACCAGAGCTCGAAAGACTAATTTAATAAGAACATTTTCTCTAAATCAGGTTTACAACTTTTCCAAATGCACTTCGCAAATCGTTAAAGTTATTTCGGAATAGTTAGGTGCACTTCAGAAGCCTGTCAAATCATTTCCATAACGACTCATTGTTTTCAGAAACTGTAAAATATACTTTAGAAACCGCGAAATGTACTTCAGAATAAGCTGTTTTATTCCAGAAACCATGAATTCCGAATTACAATTTATTATCCTGAAGTACCACTTATTGTTTATAAAGTAAAATTTAAAGTTTTTGAAATTACAACTGAATATTCTAAAGTACATCTGGAGTTGGAGTTGGTAAGAAAATTATCTAAGATCAAAGTGGTTATTTTCGCACCCGACTGACAAAAGATCTCGACATAAGCTGGCCTCGTACATATCTTGAGGATAAAATTACGCAGATCTGCAGCAGCCAACGCCTGTAATTAATTACAGCTATAAAATGTGAGCATAATTAAAACTGAAATATTTTTGCTATATGAATTGTTGATGTTTAGCTACTCAACACATTGCGATCGCACTTTCTATGCCGCTCGTAAGAATTTTATTTATTTTATTTTGGTCTAAGGAATGTCAAATGGCTTTTATGTTGCATATGATATATTTTTGTCTGCGTATTTTTGTGGCGTATCTATGAACATATGCAAAAGAACCAAGGTGGAGTTTGGAAAATTTCTAGTGGCGCTTACAAATGTCGACGCAACCAAGACAAAGATGCTAACTGTTCTTGGACAGTTTTTTTTCGAAGAATCTACTTCTACATTCCAAGCTGAAGGATTCGCAATTTTTAAACATAAAGTTTAACACTTCGAAACTCATTTCCTTTTATAGGGCACCAAGCTCAAAAATAATATTTTTCGTCTGTTCAGACATTTTCACAAATTTCATGATTTATTGTTTATTATCTAAAGTATTATCATGTCGAACATAAAAGTTCATGATAACAACATTACAAGCCAGCCGTTTTACCGCCACCAAAAAGCCAAAAGTCTTCGTTGATGAGAAATATGTAACCAATTGTAACTACCATTGGACGACAGATTGTTAAAAACACTTTTTTCCGATTCTTATCAAATCGTTGTGTGTATTATAGCAACTGTGGAAATGTTCAAAATTAATCCTAGAATCAATTTAAATGCAATGAACGGTGGGAAAACCGCATAAACTGTTGTTGTGCTCCATTATTAATTGTTCATTTAACAACCTGACAATGACAATAACAACAGTAATAAATAATTAAAACATTGTTTTTGTTGTAGTGCAGAGTGACCTAAACTTTGAATCAACGCTATACGTAGAGAGTGCGAGTTATTTTGTTCAAAGAGAACTTACGCTACGAGTAATTTGGCTGATTTGAAGCTGGAAAAATGCTGTCTTTGTTCCCTGGCTCGGGTTTTGTGTGTAAAATTTCTTGGAAGAAGACCAAGTATCCAAACTTCAAATACGTTATTGTGTGTGCCTCTTAAGTTCAGTTTAAATTTTTAATTACTCTCACTAAATCATCGCCGAATTGAGTATGACTAATGTTTATTAGCTGCTAATGGTGTGTTTTACAAAGTTACGTGCTTAATGCCAGCCGAATCGAACCTACCAAATGCAAATACATACATACATAGATAGCTTACCCACGAAAAAATTGTGTTAGTAGTTGAAAGACATGAGGAATATGGAATGCAACTGCTTCATAGTTGAAAGTGGTCGCGAGATGGGCGACCATTCAAAAAATTTGGGGATGTTTTTTAGTTCAGCGTTAGGCACTCTTTTATACCCAACCGTAAAAAAAAATCCGGTACGGTCGGTTGTTATTTATATTTCCATACCAGGTATTCGCCTGATCGCCATGTGTGGGATTTGATATTACTTCCTCTACCTTCCAGAATGCAAAATGTATCTACATACATACATACATATACTATTTCTTATAAATTTCAGATCTCATCAGACCCTCTTCAGGCAATGAAATAATCTATACCCAGCACATTTTTTGGTAGGTGCTTACTACCAACACAATTTACAAACACATATACTCTCCCTACTCTGTTTGCGATCCACTTATGTAGGAGCATGTTTGCAATATGACGTCTTACCCAGCCCTCCGTTCATCCATGCTATGGCTGTTTCGACGCTGGCTATGCTTTATATGTTCACTAAATTCTCGTTGACATTTTGACAAATTTTCGAACTACTAACTCAACTTAACCGGCCGCCGAATGTCGCCGCAAAGCGTGCACAGTCTCACAATCGTAATCTGATACGATCTCTACAGTTCGTTCTACTGAATCGATAACCTTTTTGGGGTAATGATTCCGCTGCACAGTTTCATACATAAGTTATCGTTCTCTCTTTTCGTTTTTCTACTTGAACATCGTCGTCGTTCTCGCTCTTTTTCCTCGCTATTACCAGTGTATGTTAACTCTCTGACTCTGCGCGCTCAGCAATGTTTTATATTTCCATTCACACTATTAATTTTATAATTCTTATACTATTTGTACCCCCTTAAGTTTGACTTCGGTGGGGGTAATCAGCCAAGACAGACCCAAAGGTGGTCAACATTTATCATTAGCACCTCATATGGGTTTGTGTTGGTGTTTGAATTCGCTTTATGTGCTCTGCTCTGCGTTTGGCTGTGAGTATAAGTAGCAGCACTTTAATGTGATGTGTTATCGGTTCTGATCAGCAGGCGCATCTCCATATGAGCCACCTTACGTCTTTTGTTTATGGTGTTTGTGGCGCGCCATGTGTATTCGGTTGGGTCAACACGAAATGGGTAAGCTTTTGTTTCTTTTAGGCGCTTGTAAGTGGAGAAGTTTTGCCAAAACGAATGCCATAATTTTAAAACTATCGGACATATATTTAAATGATAAACAGAAGATGTAATTACTATACATATTAATGATTAATGCCCAATGGAGGGAGGAGTTTTTGGAATTTGGATTGTGATGAACAGTTAGAAAATGGGCTTTATTACACATACTAAGCGTCTATGAACATGTACATACATACTAAGTCGTTGAGCAGAACAAATAGAACTAGGACATTCGATTTATGGTAGGTACTTCACGCGATCACAAGGGCGAGAACCTACGACAACCTGTACGAGTCTTTTCCTTGGGTTTACTTTCGCAGCAGCCGCCATTATGCAGCCTGCGTATATGTCTGCGAAGAGTGGGAGACTGGTTCGACTGTAATGGTCGGAAGGGAGACTCTATTAGATTCGGGATGCAAGCGCTACCGCCTCGTACCCAGCGAAGTCCAAGCGATAGAAATAAGGCATTTTGATTGGAGCTCATGTTATAGTCGGCAAAATTTTAAAATATATTGCCTTGCAACCTGTTAGTAGCTTCTTTGAAAGCGTACAATACGTTATACAAGATCTGATAAAAAATAACCGTTATTTTGAATTTTTTCAAAAAGTAATTATTTATTCATCAATAACTATCTTGCCCCCTTCAATGTAATCCCTCCAGATATAATAAACATATGCCAGCATTTTTTCCAATTCTCGAAACACTTCTAAAACGCGCTTTTCGGTATCGTCAACAGCTCCTGTTCCGGTTTTTCAATGGCTCTTCTGGAAGCTTCCATTAGGATGATTGGGATTTGATTTCAATGTCGTCACCAGTTATTACCTTTGGAGGAAATTTGGATGATCGTTGACGATGCTCAACAGCTCCTGAACGAAGTCCTTGCGACTTTATTTTTGTTCAAATCTAAGTAATTTTGGAACAATCTTCGTTTTGCACGTTTCATGCCTAGGACATTCTAAAAATTGCTTGGCATGAGCCGAGCGATATGCCAACATCTTCAGCAACCTCTCTGATAGTGATTTAACGAATATCCAAAATCATTTTCTTCAGTGCTTTAATGTTTTCATCGGTTGTTGATATGCTCGGGCAGCCAGGACGAGCATCGTCATTGACATCTTTTCGGCCTTCCTTAAACCCCTTATACCAAAATTGAACTTGTGTTTTGTTCATCGTAGGCCCGTCAAACGCCACAGCCAACATTTCAAATGTTTAATTTAATTTAATTTCATTTTTTACACTAAACTTAATACAGTTTATTTGATCCATTTTTTCGAAGAGTAAAAAAAATCGAAGAGCAGACCAAATCACGACTACAAGTTTGAGAAATAACTTATTGTAGTTTTAACACTTAAGACCCAATCGATTTCATGTTATTTTTTTTTAATATTAATCAATTAATTTTATTTTCGATTTAGTATTTTAAGGTGGTTATTTTTCACCTTATTTGATTTTCACTATTCATAATAATTCATCGAAAAGAGTTTTTAGTTAGTACCTATAAATAAACATCGATATTATTTATTAAAAGTTGATTTTTTACGATTTTTCTCGAAAAATTAAAATACTCAGTAATCGATTTTTCTGAGACGAGGTAGCGTCCCCATACCTGTTCTATGAGTTTCGATGGGGTTATCCAAAAATGCACAGTTTTCATTTAACCCCAAAATAAAATCTACATGAGCTGAATTACCGCTGGCGACTATTTAGGCAAAAATACTAGCAGAGTAATTGTTTGATGAGCAATCTGTTGAGATGACCTTTATATCATACAAAGAACACGAGCGGTCTGAGTTTCAAAATTTAAATAATTCCTCAGTGGCAAAAAATTCAAATCCAGACCACACACACGCTGTAATTTAGATACTTTTGTTATATTATATCACAGTATTTACTTTATTCCATCTAAATACAACATACATAAACTCAGTTTTATAGCCATAATAAATCCGATTTTGAAGCAAAGTAAACAACAATAACCCTAGAAGTGAACTAATTTCATACCACAAACTCAACACTTCAAAGTCAACATCTCACAACCGTTAAGCGATTCCAATGAAATGTGCTCTCGAATAAAGAAAATGTGCCATGCGATGCGATCGATTTTAAATTGAAAAAATTTATTTTTATTTAATTTTAAATGTGTTTTAATTAACATAATTAAATTTGACTACGCACAACAAACAAAGACAAAGTCCAACCTCAGCCGCTTTGAGCTAAGCCAAAAAAGGTTTTGCTCTGCTTTTTTAGATTTATTGTTTCGAACAGCTTGTTTTCTATTGATGGATGTCCGTTGGTTTCCGATGAAAACACTACTTTTGTTGGGCATACTCTGGTGTTGTTGCTGTTTTTACAGGTTTGTGTTGGTGTTCATAAAATTAAATTTACATCAAATAAAAATGTGATGAGTTTACACGAGAGCTCGTAGGTTTGGACACATTTAAAAATCTCGTGCTATGGAAGCTGAGCCCACGATTGCTGGGCGAGGCGGGCTGCGGCGAACTTGTAATGTTATACGTGAGTTGATGAGTGTTGACACCTTCTCATCAAAATTGCTTTCGTGTTTTAGTTTCTTTAAGCTGATTTAATGTTAGCCATGTTACAAGTTTTATTGGTTTTTAGCTATTTAGGCCTTGTCGAACTATTTTTATTAGTCGACAAGTGTAATATGAAACTACTGAACAAAGCCGTTTGATTTATTATTCAAAGAAATTGCGTAAGGCCAAACAAGTACATGAAATGATAATTCTCGAAGCAATCAAAAGATGTCGTTATAGCCGATATCGGCAGACATAATGGCTTAAGAAGTGGTATCGCGTTACATTTTCATTTTCGCTGAAGGGAAGTTATGTCCTTTTACAGATAATGGTTTTAAGAGTAGTCCTTGGTCCAATGTGGGAACCGGAGTCCGATTAAAATGTGGGGAGGAAGAGAAAAACGAGGAAATTGGGAAAAAATGCCGTTCCATAAGGGGCCTAGAATATACTCGATTTAAAAACAAAATTCTACTAGTTTAAATTAGAGTGAATTGACGGGGTTCAATAAAGCCATAGTCAATAAATAGTTATTCCCATCAATTTCACAATGAAAACATATTTGGAGAATAGTATGCCAGTTAAATTTACAGTTAAGTGACAGCCAACATACTTGTTTAAAGAAAAATAAAAAAGAAATTATTTTTAACAATAAGTGAATAATAGTTATTATTAACTTGTCTTAAGCCTGTGAAGCTTGCAAAAATATAAAATGAAGAGACCGTTAACGCGAACAAAGGAACATAAGAAATCAGAAAGTATAAGCAAGTGAATTGTAAAAAATATTTAATGTTAAGATGTGGCCTTACAATCCTACCATTTATAGTAAAGTATCTTGGAAAATACACATACGAAACGGGGTGCCAAAAAAGAACTCACTAAAATATTAGAGGGCAATTTGTTTCAAATAACCATGGTGTCCTCTAATACAGTTTTTGATAGCAGCTATTTTGAAAGGAAAACCAGGCATAACGCTTATAATTTGGAATATTACCTTATTATCACATTAATCTGCACATCGAAAAGTAATTACAAAAAAAAACTAGTAAGGAAGTTTTGGTATCCCAATTTACTCAGGTCTATTTTGATACCGGAAAAGTTGTTATAAAGGCAACTGATTGTTTTCGATTAAAAAAAAACTTCTGTTGTGAGTGGTAAATTAAATTATCACTAAATAACAAAATATAAATAGCTTTCCTCATATTCATGAAAGGTATGAAAATAAAAAAATTAATAAAAAACAAGTAAGGAAGTCTAAGTTCGGGTGAACCGAACATTAAATACCCAGCGTCAGTTTTCAGAAAAAGGGGGCATAGTTTTCATCCGATTTCGCCCATTTTAAAAACCAATCTATTCCGAGCCTAAACAATAGCGAACTTGGTGGGCGCGGCCACGCTCCTTGCTTATAAAGCTTTAACCGCTTACATGAGCCAAAAGTACTGAATCGATCTTTACAAGGGTTATACCATGTCCTATATATAACTTTGGAAAAGAAGGCGTGCCATGCCCATAACTTATAACGTATTTTGTGAAATTTTTTGATATACGGATATATGTGTCCATTAATCAATATTTACCTAATTTTAAAAAAGTGGGTGGTGGCACGCCCACGGATTTTATTATGTTGTTTGTGCCTATTTGAAGATCAGTTTTCGATCAATAGATCTTTATGATACTTTCACAGTGGCTTGTTAATAGTGAAATGTTGATATTTTGTTTATTCAATTGTGGGCGGTGCCACGCCCATTTTCCAAAATATTACCAAAAAACCTTTAAACAACACTAATAACATCATCAGGTGAATGAGTGTACTAAATTTTAGCATTATATCTTTATCAGTTAAACAGATATTGCATATTCCGGTTTCCTAACTCTCGTTTAGAGAACTTTAGTCCAAAAAGGGGCGTGATCGTTCACCGATTTTTCTTATTTTCTGTGGTAGAACTCTACATAAACATAACATGCCTGGTACCTAGTTTCGTAAATCTATTTCACACCGTTCTGAAGTTATTAGCAGTCGAATTTGAAAAGTGCCTGACTCATAAGTGGGCGGTGCCACGCCCACTTTCCAAAATTTTGCAAAAATAATGTAAAGAATTTGAAAGTTGATGTATGTACCAAATTATATTATTATAGCGGTATCAGTTAATTAGATATGGACTTTTCAATATTTCCACCTCCTTTCAATATAACTTTTATAAAAAAGTAGGCGTGGTCTCCAAGCGATTTCGTTTATTTTCTATAGCTGAATTTAACACAGCAATAGTATGCCCTCTACAAAATTTCGTTATACTAGCATAAACTGTTCTCAATTTATTGTTTATTTTTACAGCAAAGAGTTAGCTTTATATGTTGAACACTTTCTCTAAATATCGTTCCAATAAGTCAATTTTTACCGGAGTTATGGCATGGAAAGTTTTCTGGAATAATCCCCCATAAAGGGTCGGGGCCACGCCCATTTTCCAAAAATTTTGCGCTTTCGACTTTCTTTGCCCACGAACACTTTAGAGGTGAAATAGAAATGATATACAGCTAGTTTAAGCAAAGTTAAAGCATATTCAATATATCTATGATCCTTTTCAAAATCTTTCGTATAAAATTGGGCGTGGACCTAAACCGATTTCGCTAATTTTTTTTCGGAATATTGCCTGTATTAATATAAATATGTGTGCTGAATTTTATTTTGCTATCTTGAGCGGTTTTTGATTTATGATTAATAATATTTCCAAATTTGACTTAATCAAAAGTGGGCGGTACCACGCCCCTTTTTAAAAAATTTCTGCAAAAATGTGCTTGTTCCCTTAACGCTAAAGTGCACACCAAATATTATGTCCTGAATAATCACTCTTTTTGTATTTTCGAAAATATTATATATATAGAAAGAGGGCGTGGCTTTTAACCGATTTTGCCTATTTTCAATAGCGCTCCGAGATAAGTGAAAAGGAACCTGCATACTAAATTTCATTGAGATATCTCAAGATTTACTCAAGTTATCGTGTTCACAGACGGACGGACATGGCTTAATCAATTTCTCTTTTCCTCCTGAACATTTTGATATATATAAGTCAATATCTATCTCGATTCGTTTATGCCGTTACATACTACTGTTAGGCGAATGAAGTTAATATATGTACCTTGTGTGCGAAGCACTACTAGGTATACAAAAAAATAAACGTTATGACTTGAGACTGGTATCATTACTCGCTCAACGCTTAACACACAATAAAAAGCGCTGATACTCGTGCTAATGCTATTTGAAAGAAAAAATCGGAAAGAAGATTATAAATTTAGAGAATACAATAAAGTGGCGACAGCACTAGCTGACATATCACAAATTCAATTATGCAAATTTTTCTTAAAGTTGAAGTGAAGTTGGTGCCAACACTTTGTCACCGTCCTTCCACACCTGAATTGACAAATGAATCGTCGCAAAATAGCTGAAAACATTCGACAACTTACATACATACAACTTTTTAATGTGGCTAAGCAATTTAACTAGTCCAAGACGCCAGTTCACTGTTTTGCTATTTGGGTTTATTAAATTTTCACGCTGCAGCAAGTCTTCAATTTAATCACTATATAAAATTCTATTTTGATCTGCTGTTGCATATAGCACTCCCTAGTACATACATATGTATATGATCTTTGGGTGGCTTTTATTCCATATTAAAATTGTTGCCAAATATTGTGGCTGCAGACTTATAACCCATTCAAGAAAATACAAGAGTGCTCGTATGGCTCTTTAGTCGACTTGGATGCCGCTAGATGATGGAGAAAATCAAGGGAAGATGCTTGATAAAGAAACAATCATCCGAGCCAAGAAAAATAAAGATCTCAAAAGCTAAACGACTTACAGCAAAGCATCCACGACATTGGCATCGACACTACGTCCGAATTTATTTTCCGCAACTTCCCTTCTTCACAGATCAGAGCCACAAAGGCGATTGAACACCATTAAAATAAATTTAATGCACTTTATTACGCAGGATTTTATAAATAACCAAACGTCCCTTGTTGTTGTTGTTCTTTTATCAAGGCTTTGGAGGAGTGTTGAAGAAAGTAACAGCCCTCTGCCGGATTTGAACCTGGTATGCTTCGGGAGCGATTTGGTATTTCAAGTGCAGCCTTCTAGGGCATATCACCTTCTGAAGAAGGTTGGCAGTGAAAGGTGAGATCAACTACTTCATTACCTTTGGGTATTTTGGTACATAGTTAAGTTTTTGGTATACCTACCGCATGCATAATCTAACTCCCTATATAGACACAAGTTACCCGAGAGATATCGAGAGGGTCATTTCCATGACACCAACGGCGTTTATGGAAAGCCATGAAATGCGGATCTTTTGAGGAGACCTCAGCGTAATTGCGAATGAAGAAAACCGTCAAACGATCAGAAGCTGATTCCGAAGTTATCCCACTTTTGCAACGAAGAAAGGGGCAGGCCGCCCACAGAGCACCCAACTGGCATCAGCTGAGTTCCAAATAATCTGGAAAAACTTAAACTTAACCTTTGCTTACACCCAGAAACCTTTAAGCTTTAAGTAAATAATTTACATTTTGTTGGCTTCACGATCAGTCGTTAATTGATTAACACCGGCAATAAAACTTGCTTCAAATTTATTTATTTAGTATATTGACGCGTTCCACTACAAAGCATTGAATTCATGCGGGAGTGAACGCTTTTAAGTGCAAAAGTGTTAAGATCACTTAAAATTGAACATAAACTCGAGTAATAAAATCGCGAATAAACCGAATTTCTTTAATGAACACAATTTATGGTTGACGATCAGTCCATCGATCCATTGATCGGAACATTGGTTGATTCGTGCAATTGTCATTGTTCATTGGTTCATTGCAGCCGACAATGTAACGGCGTGTTAATAAGTTGGCATTCGAAACACGACGACGGTAAAACATTTTAATGAATCATTGGCATTTTACGCTTGCACTGAGCAGTTCAATTCCCATTCCAACTGACTATGTAGTGTCTAAGGTATTGACACTCGTATTGGTACTGTTGCCACTTCCCGTGGGGATATGAGCAATTAACAAAACTCACTGCCGATTGGCAATATTTATGTAGTCGTCCAATTGTACTAGAAACTATGCGTCAATATATATGTAGGTATGTACGTACGGAGTTGATCTCGCAGCCAAATGATCTTCGATGAATTGAGATTACATACGCATGTACACAGAGAGCAGTTTGATGATCGGTGTGAGGCATTATTTGTGCTCAAGTGCTATATTGTCACTTTTTATCAACATCATAATGTAACTTAATCACTTGAGATCAATTTAGCTTGGTAGCAGGTAAACGAATGGCACATCGCTCCGCTAGATACGCTTGTTTGTTGTATGTACGTAAGCCCGGTTGCCGTCGGCAATGATGTAAAGTGGCTCGCGACTTGCCGCCACTGATTTTTATTGACATTGCTGTGGTGGCGACACGAAGGTAACTTGTTTTAGATGTGGCTGCAGCAAGGCAATGCTACTGCGTTTCCTAGTTATTATGATTTTTCCCTTACGATTTCGTTTTTTAATGGACAGTACAGTGGGTTACTTCAGGCGTGAGATTAAGTGCGAGTAGCTTTATATCCTGGTTTATTTTATAGTTTGGCTCAGGCCTAGACGACTCTCTTGCAGGTTTATAAATGATTTTTTTTTTTTTAGTTTGGCTGGATGCCCGGAATATTTCATAAGCCGGTTGCGAATTACAATAGCATGCAACTCAAATAAAATAAACGAAAGTAACAATTACAGCGTTTGTCGTTTAGACACTGTTCTAAAAATTGTTTCGGTTCCTAGTTTGCTATAATTTTCCAAAATAAAATCAAATTTCGTCCCGGTTTCCTTTTAAAGAAGTTTTGTGTCCCTTTTGGCTCATTCTTGAAAACGAATTTCAAATTCGATTGTGTACCCTTTTCGGTATAACGAAGAATTGCCGGTCGGCATTTAATCATTAAACTTGCTTTCTAAGCTCTTCTGATCTAATGAGTAAGAGTGCAAATATA
This sequence comes from Sphenella marginata, assembly GCA_951509765.1. Lineage (NCBI taxonomy): Eukaryota > Metazoa > Arthropoda > Insecta > Diptera > Tephritidae > Sphenella > Sphenella marginata. The sequence continues at coordinate 89,740,438 of OX608080.1, read as the reverse complement.
CATACAGCCCCTCATGGGAAATGTATTTATTTGAAACTCTGTAGGATACATCTATTTGAGAACCAGCGCCAATAGAAAGATAATGCCATGAGAAATTCGGAAAGCGAGTGTCCAATGCTACTTTGAATTGTAAATAAAGTCCTCGCAATAGCTGTAATGAAATATTGTAAGAAATCGTGAACGGTGGCTCTCGGAATACACCCGAGAGCATTAAATCATGGGCTCTACTAGCTCCACTACGATATAAGCTTAGTTCATCGAATGCAAACCTATGTAAATGTTTGACTAGCCAATGTACATTACGCTTTTAGAGATAGACGCTCGAGTGGGATGTGGTGAGTGTTTTGTAGTTACAGCAACAATACTAACAATAGTAGCAACCTGACTTCGCCTCTCAAACACGTCTAGGTAAATAACCACCAATTAATGATGCCGGTAATACTCGTACTAATTTTTTGATCCGCAGTTACAACACAGCGGCCAACTGTCCAAAGATCACTGGCGTCACATAATGCAATTTGTTGTTTCGCTCCTAGTTTTATGACAATTGCTGGGTGTTGACTAGCGCTTCCTTCACGATCGGCGTGGTTCACCTTATGTGCCTATTCTGTGACATGTTCTCTGTCAATTAGTTGACATTTGTAACTGTTTGTCCAGACGTTTGCGCCTTTTAATTGACAATATTTATGAACACGTACGCAATTTTGAGATCGAAAATGAAACGTGCTCGATTGGACAGCATATGGATGATCCGCAGCTGCCGTTGCACATTGTAAGCGTTTATAGAATTATGATGGACAATACTGGTATAAGCCATGTTAGCCTATACATATGTACATATGTATGTATTTATAGCTACATTATATTCTTCTTCGTTTTAGCGTTTTGCTTTATGGCTTATTGTCATTTCTCAATTTTTAATTGACATTCGGCGTTTTTATCGCCATTGCTGCTGCTGGCCGTTGCTCTGACATGGCAATGGTTTTTGTCTATGAACCCACCAAAAAATGGTGTAAGCAATTTTGGGCTTGGTGTTTGAAAACTAAACTGAATTATTTGAAAAAAAAAAAAAGTTTTATAAATTAAATTCCATTTTATATTCCGCAGTTGAAGATTGTTTTTTTTTGTAATTTTTAGCTTATTTCCCAATTCAAAAAATAAAAAAGAGTTATTGGTATTTTTTTCTTACCATTACTTACTTATGCCGACGTTTTTTCTCTTATAATAAAATTACTCCGCAACAGTCTTTTTTAAAGTATGTGGGTCATTCTTAAAAAACATGACCAATTGTTGTCCCCAGACTTTACTATTTTATATTTTGTTTCTTCAAAAAGAGAATAGAAAAATATCTGCATTTTTATAAATTATTATCGATTCTACGTAACTATATTATAAAAAAAAAATAATTAATTATCTGAAAATAACTTAAAAAATATTTTCAATGTCAAAGGTTTAGCAAAAACCTGTGTCCCGAGCCAATTTATAAAAGTTTAATAGTTATTTTCAGTTGAAATAAAATTGAAAAAAAAAATAATATTTACAATTTTTGTTATTCAGTTTGTGTATATTAATAACATATATAGAAAGGAATGATGAAAAATAATTTTTTTATATAATTTTTATGAAGAAAATTTTTGTCCCCTCTGTTACGTCCACTCATTTTATTGAAAAATTTTTGTTAAACGTTATGACTTATGCTTCTCCATCATAACTTAGCTAAAATCAACAAAATGTGTTTTGAACTGTTCAGTCTTGTTTAGTGCGTTGTTGAGTAAGGAACCCAATTGTATGCCGGGTACGTACCCTTATTCAGTGTCAACTCTGTTACTGTTGAAAAACGGTGAGTAAAGTGATTTTTTATTTATTTTATAATTTTTTTATAAATATTTTATGTACATTAATTAAGTGGACAAATATATTCTCCAAAATTCGAATAAAAAGCTAAAATATGGTATTTTTGAGTTAATTTGTCCCCTCTGTTACCGGTCCACTCTGTGTGTAAAAACTCCAAAAATTAAAAAAAATCCTGCTATTTATGTATTCCTAATGTTGATACCATCCGTAACCACATGAGGCCAATTATAAACATATTTAGTCAACTTAATTTTTAAAAATTACAAAATTCAGAATGGTCATGTTTTTTAAGAACGACCCATGTACTACTTTTCCAGTGAAGTTTCAAAGTATAAATAATAATGCTATTTATTTGCAAAGAAAATTCTTATTATTTCTTGTAATTTGTATGAAAATTTTTAAATTTCTCTAGATAAGTTACCTATAGATAAATAAATACGAAAATGTTGCCTACTTTTGATGCCTTTACAGATTTCGGCCGTCGTATTATACACTTTTTTTACCGAATAAGATTTCGCTTATATAAAGTTGACATTTTTTGTTGTGTAGAAATTGTCTGTATGCAATGTTGTTGAAGTTGCAGTCTCGTCAATGTTTGTTACGTGCAATTATTTTAATCAAAATTGTTGACAATTTTTTAATGTTCCCAATAAATGAAGACTTTAAAATGCGATAGTCATTAAGCTGTATTGTATTCGCGGTAACATTTATAAATGTGCTTTTGTTATTGGTAGTTTTCACTCAATCCGCATATTTATGTGTACGTCAGGTCATTTAATTAAATTAAGTTGAATAGTGTATGAACTATTTTTAGTTTTTTCCTAAACTAAATATTTTTTGTTTAAGGATTTATGTAGTATTGTATTTATTGGTGTCATTACATACATACACATAATCTAATTGTACACATACATATAAAGATATTATGAAAATCGATACTAAATGTTATATTCCACTTTGAATTTTCTTCCATTAAATTTTCGGATGTAAATAAAATAAAATAAAATAAAATAAAATAAAATAAAATAAAATAAAATAAAATAAAATAAAATAATATAAAATAAAATAAAATAAAACAAAATTAAATAAAATGAAATGAAATGATATGAAATGAAATAAAATAAAATAAAATAAAATAGAATGAAATAAAATAAAATAAAATAAAATAAAATAAAATAAAATAAAATAAAATAAAATAAAATAAAATAAAATAAAATAAAATAAAATAAAATAACATAAAATAAAATAAATTAAAATAAAATAGAATAAAATAAAATAATATGAAATGAAATAAAATTAAATTAAAAAATTAAAATAAAATAAAATAACCAAGAAAAAAATGTATAAAATAAGTAATTTATAAGCAGTAGTGTTAGTACTAAGAAGGTTTTATTTATGAAGTTTCTTAAAACTACTGAGAATCAAAATGAGGAATTTTTCTGTGGTTCGGAACCAGCCAACCACCATATGTTATCAATAAGTAAATGACTTCCACTGCTCAGGATATCGCCATGTTAAATTCAATATTTGATTACGAGCTCGCAACTAAAGATTACTTCTACAAGAAATATATTAGTACATTAGTATTCTTTTTAAAAGTAATATATGAAAATTGAAAATAACTTTTTTCATTTTCTAAGCAAATCTATTGTTAGCGCAGACACTGCGCCAACGACATAGCGACTTTGTGTCCTTTTGCGGTTATGTTTCCTTATCATCATACACATACAAAAGGATATGTAGCCATGAAAGCGTTTGCCTGAAATTCAAACTTACATGGAGAAGAGAGTACGGCCTTATACTCCTCAGATGCGTATTTCGTGAAATTATAATTATTATCATTAAAATTAATAAGAATAGAGTTTACTTACACAACAGAATGTTTGCCGTCATTTTTATCGTCAACTAAGTGCAAGTCGCCTCCTTGTTTCGCTAAATGGCCCTAATTTAAAAGGCATCCTCACTTGACCCTTTCATGGGAGTATTGTTCCCATTCTTCCTCTAGCCAACGTAGCATCTGCGTACATCTAATAATTGAGTCTATTGCGATACTCGCCATCTCCAACACGTACCACAAACGGTAAACATAAAACAATAAACACAAACGGCTCATTTCTCACAATACCAAACCGCACATTTAACAAATTTACACGTTTAACGGCTTTTCATTAAAAGTGCAGTTAAATGATTTGCTGAGCTGAAGGCATCTGTGCAGTGTTTATAATTTAATTAAGATAGTAAAGGTCGATGCGTTGTGCAGAGGTTTCGAAACTCTCTTAAAATTTATGAAATGGGTCAGATTTAAATTTTTATACCCAGCTAAAAAATGGAGATAGATATAGGTAGAGTTCTATATAGCAAAGTTCTTAGAATGGACAGAGGAATCGTCAGTCTGCGGGCACGATAATTTTAGTGAAAATTGAGATTTAAATGAAATTTGGCACACAGTTTGGTTTCCGATATTGAAAATTTCGAAAAACGTATAAAATGAAATAGTTCAAAAATAAAGGCAGCTAAAATAATGAGCTTTGCAACATAAGTATTGGCACAATAGATTTCGGCGATCCTTGTATGGAGGAAAATACAGAAGCCTCCAAGAAAAAATCCGATATCATACAAAATAGTTACTAATAAAATGAATAGTATAAACATAAAAACATATACGAGTATAGTATGTACATATGTATGTATGTATGTATCGTTGTATGACCGTAGATGAAATAAAACAAATACATCGAGCTACTGTACGAGTATCTACGCTTCCGCGAAGTGATGCTGTGCAACAGACTGCGCTTAACTACGATTAAATATATTTTTGGAGCAACAGGTGGTATCTGCGCGTTATAGGAGTGAGTTACCTGTTGTGCTACACACCGTCACAATGAACTCTTACTCAGCACGTTGACCGACCGCTTAGGATACATTTTTTAGGTACTTTTAAAATATGTTTTACGCAGAAGCGATTACAAATATTTAAAGTGTTTTATGTCTTTTGTAATGTACTCTGCACAAACATAAAAATACACGAATGATCAAAGTAGATACATATATAGTATGTATGACCGTAAATATGTTTGTACATATAAAATGTAAGTGACGAGTTGTAATAGCTGGTGTGGCTTGGTGGCGCAGCAAAAGGTGCCGCAAATGTTTAAACTCCGTTTACGTTGGAAAAACTGATATAAAAAGTGTTGGAAAAATTCATTCAGAGAGTTGGAGTTTTTTTTTAGGTTCATAAATGCTTTGTTAATCTTACAAGATGAGATGAAGAAAAATTGTTGTAATAGTTTTAAGGTAAACTTCTAGCATTTTTATGTCAATCACAGTAGTGGAACGTAGAGTTGCCAAGTCGATACCAAAGAGCTCCGATGGACGGCGCAAGGAAATATTTGTTATGCGTAAAGGTTTCATAGGCAAGTACTGACTTGTTCGAATATCTGTTTTTTTAGTTGATGTAGCAGTCCCTCCATGAAAGCAAGATTTTGAATCTTAATATCCAAGTCGAGCTTGGCGACATTATCCTTAGAATGGTCATAACCAGTACCATAAAAAGATTCAGCAAACTCCCTTACCCATCATGGTGCGATACACGAAAGGCAAGCTTCTAGCATTTTACAAGGGTTTAGGCATTCTGAAGAGCACAAGTCAACCCAATCGAATATATAAACAGCGTTACTACCCATATTTATAGCAAATGGAAATTATATTTACTAATCTGTGAAAATCTACACATGTAAAACGCTTTGGCAACTCTAAAGCCATATCATAGCACATTGGCTACACATTTTCATCATTCTCATACAAGCGAGCGTAGCGAATAAAACGGCCACTGTTCATAATTGGTCCATGTGACATATCCATAGAGCGAGCTTGTGCGGCTGATTACCAACGACGGGCACCCGTCAATCTCTACAACACCAAACAGCCATTTAGTCTACTAGTCACCGTCAGCAAAGCATTCAACAGTTGCCAGCAAACAGTTTTTTTTTTGTTGTTCACCCCTTCAAAAGTTTTTATGATCCAATTGTTATTTTAGTCATAATTGCCATCATTTGTGTTAATTACCAGTTCGGTTGCAATCCTTTACCTAAACTGTTTAGACAAAATATATATATATTTATCCATACATACATATATGTATGTACATATATATATTTAGGTAAATACTAGCGCTCGTATGTATTTTATAATAATTGTCATTAAAAGTAATTAGTTGTTATTTTATATGTAATCGCATTTCTATGAGCGGACCAACCATAAAATCTATTATCTGAGGTTTATTAAATGAAAATCTTTCTCACTCCATCCAACTATCTCTGTGTCCGCCAGGCTACTGCATGAAATGCTCACAGTTTTTCAAAGTTTTTTCTTTGGTAATAAGCGATATTATCTTTATAGCTAGAGATTAGCCATATTAAGTAGTATTTTACTGTGGATCCTGTAAGTGTCGTAAAATTATTACATGGGCGGGTCTATAAAATGTTTGGGAATAATATGGGTTCTCACGCTCAGATCTCCCAGTGTGGCATGCAGATTTTCACACTTTATCAATAACAGAAAAGGATATCCGCTGCTAAAGAGATTTCCATGTCTTTCGCTTCAATTCTCTATTTGGTTTATCACAATTCTTATGAATTTGTAATTGTACAACGCAGTGGGAGCGGGGTTCTCGTCGAGAGCGAGAGAGGGGGTCGTAAGAGCCTAAATTTTAAACCATTCATTGGTTTACGCAATTTTTTTCAATTTTTTTTTGTAATAAATTTCAAACCTTTTAATTACCTATACAAATTCTCATTTTTTTGCTTTTAGATTTAAAAGTTAACTGGGATAAACGATAATACAACAAACAATTTCTATTAAAAACGTTTTCGGTTTGAAATTTTAATAATTTTTATTATGCGCATTTCTTTGAAAGGCGACGTAAATTTAATTCTATACCAATTTTGGTTTGATCATATACAGTATCTGACAAAACATTTGCAGCTATAATGCTGCCATAGATTTTCCTCTCGTCATACTGTCGTTCTTTTTTCAAATCCGTTTTATTTCCGGCTACAGATACTAGACCACTTGAGTGATATATTCCAAAAGTTTTTTTAAGATCCTATACTTTTTATCGGTTGTATTGAAATAAAATTTAAGTTACCTGGCAATCGTAAGTGACAAAACAATTGCAACCCTGTGTGCTTATCTATATAACGGTAAGAATGCTTGAGCTTGGTTTTGTTTTCTAACGGTTTAAAGCTTGTTTTGCTCGAGTAATTTTCTTAACCTCAGTTTAGCGTAGAATTTGTGGAGATAACACAATTTTTTGTGAAGTGGTATTTATGGCTCCAAATAAGTTCGGTGGAGCATTACGCGCTCGTATTATTGATGATTATAAAAATGGAAAAACTCAAAAAGATATTGCGATAAAATATAACATTCACAAATCATCAATATGTAGAGTTATTGGGAACTATAAGAAAAACAAAACTATCGAAGTGGTGCATCGTGGAGGCCGACCAAGAAAAACAAATGAAACTAGTACGCTGGGTATAAAAACAGACAAAGTAATAGTAAGAGAAGTAAAAAAATATCCATAACATAACATAATGGATTCCGTAATGCTACCACATGAAATGCCATTAAATGGGTCTTCCAACAGGATAACGACCCGAAACATACGGCACAGGTCCTGAAATCATGGTTCCAGAGGAATAGAGTGGACGTAATGGAGTGGCCCCCACAATGCCCAGACCTTAACCCCATTGAAAACTTATGGGAGATAGTAAAGAAGAGAATTGATCGCAGTAATGTGACAAATACTGACCAATTTTTACAAAGAGTCCTGGAGGCATGGAGAAATATACCACAGACGATAATTGATAATTTAATAGCTTCTATGCCGAGACGATGTAGTGCTGTTATTCAAAGCAACGGCTTTGCAACGAAATACTAAGCTAAAATTAAAAATAATGTACTGCGTACTTTAAGTTGCAATTGTTTTGTCCTATTAGATATAGGCCTTGTACCTTTGTTGTTTTAAGTTTAAGATATGAGTCGTTGAATCTAAATAAATTTGTCTAATTTCCATAAATCACCATATTTTATTTTAAATAAAGTGAAATTAGCCGGTTCTAAACAAGTAACTGCTGAGTAATCAACAGTATTTCGCTGCCTACGTTTTAGTTGCAAATGTTTTGTCCGATACTGTACATATGTGCATATGTACCCCAAAAAAGTTTCAAATTTAGGCTAAAATTTTTAGCTGTGTATGAAAGGATTTCTTTACATATTCGGAAAAAATATTTTCCTGGCCTGTAGATTTTGAAGCATTACACAACGTTAATTGAAAGATTGGGTAAGAGGTCCAGCTTCATAGAGGAGGTCATATCTTAGGTTTGAAAGCGTAATGGTCGCAACCACGTGAGTGAGTTCAAATAATTTAAAATAATAATTATAAATATTTCTCAAAGTTGAACTTTGTCACTTCATTGTGTCAGAAAGCACATGCAACTTCTTTGAAAACCTAGCACCAGCTCCTCAAATCTGAGATCAATAGAAGAGGCAAACTTAGGCAGGAGGAGGAACCTCTTAAGAACCTATTATTTTGTCTATTAAATTTTTTTCTATTTTGATTAAACCGCCAGAGTCCCAGTTACATAACCTGCATTAACGATGTCCAAAATTGTGTGGGTTGATCCCTACAAGGTTGAGTTGTCGTGGATAAAATTAAAAAGAAAGAAATGAGATTACGGCAAATTCCCTGGACTGAACAAATTTAAATTCGATTCTCTAACAGAAAAAAAACATTAAGTTTGGGTTTTTGATTAGAGTCAGTTACAAGGGAGACTTTGCCCTCTTTGAAATTTCAAAGAATTTGCTTTAAAAATTCAAAGCTTTTGAAAAGCAAAGTTATTTTTTAAATTTAAAAAAACATACTAGAATTGCAATTATTGACTGCTGAGAATAGCACATAGCCCAGTCCCGGGACTAATCCCTAAAACTAGCCTGACAAGTGGAAATTATGAACAGAGTATGTTCTTCGACGAAGTTTAAAATTAAGATCCTTTTTTTTTATAGAGGATAGATGTTGAAGATAACGAAGAAACATATTTTAGGGCCTACGTGATGAGCTTAGAGATTTTTAAGTTGAATACTCAAATGTAAAGAAAGTGATTTTTTGGCCTAGGCAGCTCCGAGTTTACAATTTAAGAGCTAATCTGTTTCGACCAAGCAAGATTAATAAACCTTTATAGAAATTGCTGCTCCTGTTAACAATCTTTTTCGTATGACTTTAATTTTTCACTTCATAAATACAATAATCGCATTCGTAATATTTTAACTACATTCATTTAATTACACTTAATAATATTACGAGTTTAGCTAGACTGCTTTTGAATAACCTCAAACCGCTTCTGTTCTAACTCAAGTTCTAAACTCACTCGGTGCAAGCACTTACTTTAAATTTGACAAGCAAATTATTTTTGGGAAACATTTTAAGTGACTAAAAATAATTGAACACAAAAACGCTTAATTAAATAAATCATAACAAAAATAAAGCAAAGTTTAAACCAAACTTTCGAAAAGTTCAAGGCACATAAAATGCAACTTGCAAAAAAATTAAGCACAAATTGCCATTTGACTTGACTGTCGAAAATGTCGCTGAACACTTTAATCACAACAAAAAGTATTTAGACATAAAAACGAATAGGGAAGTCTAAGTACGGATGATGTCGAACGGTTTATACCTAGGTGTGAGATAATATACACGACATATTTATATTTTTTATATTTTATATTCATTTTTACTTAAACATGATTCTAAAATAAACATAATTTTATGTCTGGCATAGTCAACTTAAAATACATTCGCTGTGACATCACTGTGGAATAAAAAGGTGGCTCTAAACCGATTTCATAGATCACAGCAAACATTTAACGCCATTTGAGTGCATGCAAAACGCAACTAGGTAAAACAACAAAACTGAGTATACATATTAAAAAAAAAGTTACAAAAAAATTTTAAGAAAACAACCAAAAATATCGAAAAGAAACGGGCAAAGCAAAGTTAATTTAAAGTAATTAATTCTCACATGCTTAAATTTGAGTAATGTTGAAATCATAAAAACATTCACAGGTTTTGTAGCGAATTTTTTTACGTTTTGTTTTGTTGTTATTTTCTTTTTTATTTGGTTAACTTTTTTCGGACTTAATAGCGCAAATGTAAATTTAGTTGGAGAAACAGCAGCCGCAAAAAGTGATTTAAAAGTTCCATTTAGATCAGATTTAAATAAACAAATACAAATAAGAGAAAGAGAGGGGAAACGAAAAAAATTTAAAAAAACCAGTAACAAAACTTTTTTAAATGTCAAAATTTACAGGCAACAAATCATGAATATTAACCGTAACAATAAACAAAATATTTGACTCACCAAGCTACATAAAAGAGAAACGTTGAAAGGTGTTTTTAAGACAAGTGTATGCTTTCGTCTGTCTCGTTTGTCGCAGGTCAACGCATGTCAACCACGAGCACCAGTTAGAAGCGAATTAAACAAATTAAAATGTATTTAAAGTGCACTTAAACTCACTCCTTACATATGAGGGATGAGGGAATGCCAATGATTCTGTGTGAACTTGTGCATGTACGGATACAATGCGAACTACCAGGGCCGTTTGGTAAGTTGATGACTTTGGCTATAGAAACTCCCTTCAAGAATTAAATATAAACAAAGAGATCGTTTTTCAGTGGTTTTCACTATCAGTTCCCAATTTACAATAACAACAAATTGTGCGGAATTAGATGCTCTTACCTTTTTAAGTGAACGATACATTTCGCGTGGGGGATGTACATATACATATTCCATACTGGCCCGATGTTGTTGCTGGTCGTTTGCTTTCGCGAATAAGAACATATAAAAAATCAATAACTTTCACGTTCGCGAGTGCATTAGCATATCAAATTTCTCTCTTTCTACTCTCGTTTGAGTAGAAAATTTGAAAAATGTATACCCACCGCAATGTGAGCCATAAAGAGTATTTTTGTAGGACTTGTTGCATATTTTCATGGACAGAACGTTATCAATATGATTTGCGAATGATTCGCGAACGTGAACGAAGCGAATATTTTTATGCAAACAAAAGTGGATGTTTTCGAGCCCTAGCTTAAATTGCACATGTAACACCATAGAAAAGCTTCAAATAATGTGTGTAAGCACCGCTAAGGAATAATAAGTTTACTTTTTATCATACTAGAATTTCCATGCTTTACTGCCAAAATAAACTTTTAGAGTGCATGTTGTGATTTTTAAATGGAGAATAGATTCAATAGAGAATATGGTGTCTCCCCCACTCTATTTGGATAATCATAACACAGAATATTCTCCTTATCAGCATCCGTGGTATATATTTCATTTACAGTTACAAAGGTGTTTTTTTGGCTTTGTTTACACTCTTTATAATTTCTATCACTCAGCTATAACAGGCTCCCATCAAGGACGATTTAAATATTATGACCCGGAATCAAATCCGTTGCTTAGAACGCGTTCAAATAAAAATCTTTACTTAACTTTAAGAGACATTCAAAATGTTGGTCAATCATAGTCATATCAAACAAAAATTTGAGAAACAATGCAATGTAAGAGTGTCCTCTTTCTTTGGGTTGGTGGTATGTAGACATTTTTTATGTTTTGCACGGTCACCCTGTCAGCTATTTTATTCACAAACCATAGCATGCAACCGGGATCTGAAAATGTTAAAATGTCGTTTTCGGCATCTCAAACTTAAAACTCCTTCTTAGACATAAAATATATTTTAAGTTGACTATATCAGACATGAAATGAGGTTTAGTTAGGATCATGCTTAAGTTGATAAAACTCTGATTTAATTTGACTACGACTACGAGCCTATGGATATTTTTTTCAAATGTAGCAATACTATTACCAATAGTTTTCTATATCATTCTATGGAAAGATTTCTTACTTTAATTCGCATAAAAAACTAGCTAAATAGTTTGTTGCCGGTCTACTCAAGCGGAATATTAAAACCGTAAAATTGATAGAACGATGACGATACCTAGACGTGTTTAACCTTACTTAGTATCAGAAAAGATATCTACCTGAGCATACACTTGGAAACGAATGCTCATTTCCATAAAATACTCTTAAACATTTATAGAGTGTGTCTGCGGTTACAAATAACAACAAAAAATGCCATTAATTACAAGTATGATGTATTAACCTAAATTCATACAAAGACTAGCTTTCACAACCATATCACACTTTGATCCGATATCTTGAACCAATCCTAACCCGTAACGCGAAAATGGAAACAGTAGAAGTAGCCATTTATCTTAACACCAGCCAAATAAAAAAATCGGCACATTGGAGCGGTGCCGGCCAATGACTCCAAAAACTAATTCCATCCTCAACAGAAATTAACGAACAAATGGCCGTCAAAGCCATGCAACTGCCAAAGATGCCATGATCGTCAGCAAAATGAAATTTCGCTAGTTGTGGGGAGGGGTGAATGAGGTGCAAAGGGGGTGTAAGCAAATTATATATTTGCATAAACTAAAGTAATGGCCGGCTTAGAGCTAAAACACTACTCTCACCCAGATGCTACATACAAACAAAAACACAAACCATCATTCAGGCATAACGTCCAAAACTACAAAGGTGGACATGGCACCAACGTTGGAAATTTAGTTTCTTAAATGTTTTATGATGAGATATTATACATGAGATAATGTAAACCTAATTTTATTTACTGTTATTGTTGTTGATTTTTTTGTGTGAAGTTTTGGTGAAATCGCCACAACAAGTGTAGGCAATTAAAAGTGGCTAACAACAGTGCCTTCAGTGGCACCAATGGCAGCGACCATTTCACAATGGTTCACCTCAAGATAAGCAGTTAACGCTGCAGTATTCGTGGCACCTTGTACAAAAACAACAATACAAAATCCGTTTTGGTTTAAAGCTTGATATTTGGTAGATGGTAGCTAGTAGCTGGTATGATGCTGCCATAATCATGTATTTTAATTTGCCAACTAATGGGATACAACAGTTGATCGCCATTTTTCGTAGAATCCATCACCAAAAAGTGCCGAAAAAATACAACGAAACAAAGTTGAGATGCTGTAGCAAAAGTCGAAGCACTGACAGCTGACCGAAATTCACAAACTATAACGTGAAGTGAAGAAGCGGTTGGGCCCATAAATTGTACAACAATTCATTTGTTATTTTGAGTAGCTTTCTGGTAAGAGTATGTATGTATGTTTATACAGTAAACAGGGCTAGAAAAAAAATTCTTCTATATTTTATCCTCGCCGGGTCGCAAGGTTGATTATGTAGAATATAAATTAATTCTATTGAATGAAAAATATTGAGTCCAAATCAAAGAAAAATGGAAATGAGTTTTGAAGAACTGTTCAAATAAAGAAAGTTGTTGGGATTTCGACAAATTTCCAAAGTAAAAATATGTAAGAAAAAACATACTAGTGCTGCAATCTGGAAAACGGCTAACTTTATTGCAAACCTTTCTTGAAGGGCATTCAATTTCTTATAAAAAGGACGTGTGGCACTCGTGGACTGCCGCGGTAAAGCTATTGCATATTATGAAATTATGCCAGACACATTAACATTAACATTAACATTAACATTAACATTAACATTAACATTAACATTAACATTAACATTAACATTAACATTAACATTAACATTAACATTAACATTAACATTAACATTAACATTAACATTAACATTAACATTAACATTAACATTAACATTAACATTAACATTAACATTAACATTAACATTAACATTAACATTAACATTAACATTAACATTAACATTAACATTAACATTAACATTAACATTAACATTAACATTAACATTAACATTAACATTAACATTAACATTAACATTAACATTAACATTAACATTAACATTAACATTAACATTAACATTAACATTAACATTAACATTAACATTAACATTAACATTAACATTAACATTAACATTAACATTAACATTAACATTAACATTAACATTAACATTAACATTAACATTAACATTAACATTAACATTAACATTAATATTAACATTAACATTAACATTAACATTAACATTAACATTAACATTAACATTAACATTAACATTAACATTAACATTAACATTAACATTAACATTAACATTAACATTAACATTAACATTAACATTAACATTAACATTTACATTAACATTAACATTAACATTAACATTAACATTAACATTAACATTAACATTAACATTAACATTAACATTAACATTAACATTAACATTAACATTAACATTAACATTAACATTAACATTAACATTAACATTAACATTAACATTAACATTAACATTAACATTAACATTAACATTAACATTAACATTAACATTAACATTAACATTAACATTAACATTAACATTAACATTAACATTAACATTAACATTAACATTAACATTAACATTAACATTAACATTAACATTAACATTAACATTAACATTAACATTAACATTAACATTAACATTAACATTAACATTAACATTAACATTAACATTAACATTAACATTAACATTAACATTAACATTAACATTAACATTAACATTAACATTAACATTAACATTAACATTAACATTAACATTAACATTAACATTAACATTAACATTAACATTAACATTAACATTAACATTAACATTAACATTAACATTAACATTAACATTAACATTAACATTAACATTAACATTAACATTAACATTAACATTAACATTAACCTTAACCTTAACCTTAACCTTGTCTTTAACCTTAACCTTAACCTTAACCTTACTTAACCTTAACCTTAAGCTGAACCTTATGCTTAACCTTAACCTTAACCTTAACCTTAGCCTGAACCTGAATTTGGGATCGATTTGGCAAAAAGTTTAGGACACGATCACAATGTTCCAAAATTACGTTAGGTGGGCGGTTATCGTGATTACTCAATAATGAATAAATAAACCTAAGCATTTTCACTTAGGAACTACTAAGTTCTAATCACAATTGCAATTGCTTGCTTGTAGGTAACACTGAAAACTATAAAATAAAGAGATGATAAAAAATTGAGACTATCTATCTGTATATGTTTGTGTCGCCTAAACTTTAGCGAATTTGTTCTTAAACGATGACTTGGTATTTATGTTAACATTTATACTATCTACATACATACATATATACAGATCAATTCGTCATTTATCAATTTTAGGAATAAAGTACAACTCTAATATAATTGAAAAGAAATTACCTTAACTTAAAACTACTGCGACAGTTTCGCAGCTAAGTTTGAATGTGCTTTTGAGCCTGTAATTCACACTTAATAAATTATATTGGCTTTTCTTTTGCTGTGTGAATGAATAAAAATTAAAATTCATTTAAATAAATTAATAAACAGACTGAAAAAAGTCGATGATGTTAAGATAATTTTTATAAATAAATAGAAAGCAAAAAACCCAGCGTATTGTTAGCTCAATAGTTAGCAATGCGTGCCAAAATTTCTCTGATGAGTGAAGTTAGCACCTTCCGAAATGCAACTAGTTATAAGAAAAGCTATGGCGGTTGTCTCTAAACTTTTCCTGTTCAATTCAATAAAAAAACTTTTAATAATTAATTAAAAAAATTATTAAAAAACCCAAAACAATAATAATTTTTCGCTTCAGAAAAAATTATTAGTAGGTCTCAAGCTCGTACCGAAACAGGATTCATAAAAATTTAGCTTTTGGTAACATATTTCCAAAAACGAAAATTTCAAAATTTTAAGATTTCAAAGGCTATAATTAAGAGTTCGTTAAATTTATTATGTCCAAATAATCACATTATTAAGTGCGCATTGAGTGCAAACGTGCTAAGTTCATGTGAAGACATTTAAGTATTTTTGTAAATATTCTACGGG
This sequence comes from Sphenella marginata, assembly GCA_951509765.1. Classification (NCBI taxonomy): domain Eukaryota; kingdom Metazoa; phylum Arthropoda; class Insecta; order Diptera; family Tephritidae; genus Sphenella; species Sphenella marginata. The sequence goes on along the minus strand of OX608080.1, from coordinate 89,724,654 downwards.
TTTAATTAGTATGTATGACTCGATAAGCGTTGGTGATTCAACAAAGCCAATGCACCAATAATTGCACAACATTTAATGCGACTAATTACGCTCAACAAGAAAAGCTTTCGCAAGTCAGTAAATTCCTATGAACTTAACATGTATTTATAATGACTTACTTACATGTGTATAAGGATATGTGTTTATATGCCTTAATAAGATTATTTGCATGCTAGGGATGTCAATCCCGGGAACTCTAAGTCTCGTTTTTTTTTAAAGGTTCGAGAATCTTAGGATTTATCGAAAAAAATGTCTAAATTTGTCTAATTCTATATTACTAACTTAAATATGAATATTTAATAAACTGCATATGTATAGGCTGCATTCTAAAATATATACATATGTACGAGTATATGTATGAAATAGCATTCTTGTTAAAAATTTAGTTTAAAATTTTAAAAAAATTTCAAGTAAAAGCATGTGCATCTTAAATATCTCAATATTAGAGATATCGAAAAAAAATTGGCATCCCTAGTACAAACACATTAGAGTGCACATTTTTTCATAAATACTAGTTTCAACAAAGGATTACTCAACAAAATAATTAGAATTGTTGTATACCTTTCATCAACATGAAATGGTATTTTCTTAGGTATGAGAAGAGGAGATGGATACACCAATAATTATACCGGGATTCTGAATCTTAGAATACTTCTGCAACTAATTCACGACTTATGAACCATCTCACTCGTGATAAATGATTCTAAAACCTTCAATATTAAAGCAAAAATTCCAGAAAACTGTAGGGAATATAATATTGGCAATTAGTAGTTTTCTGTATGAATTTACTTAATGGGACTATTTTAATTGCGAGTTTTTATTTTTTGAAGAAATCACGATAGAAAATAATGTTACAAGTACAATAATGTTGCAAGTACATAAATTCAAAATTAAGAGCTTTCGAAGAGCTCAATTACATAAGTTAAATTTTTTATATCATTTTATTATATTTTCAAAGAATAGTACTGCGTATCCGAGGCACCTGTATGTATTTATTGGGGCACGGGATTGACCTCTTCATTTTTGCTGTTATAGGTACCCCCAATTTGCGATCGCACACATACCTTTTGAATTTTTCATAAGCTGGTTGCGAATTACAATAGCATGCAATGTACAATATTTTTCGGAATTTTATTTTATTAATACTTCTTTGACTTTTATAAAAACAAAACATCAACAAAACCCGGCTCTGTATATCCAGTGATGTAAATATTTAACATTAAACCTTTTTCTTTCATTTGTTTAGTTATCTCAGATCATTTCAGAAAAGACACATTAAGCGCAACAAGTGTAATGTGGTTCGGTGTTTGTTGTTTGTGCAGGTGCAACAACAAAACAACGTAACATTTGTAGCTTAGCAAAATGAGCTTTTTTTTAAGATTCCTATTTAAAATATTAAACGTTAACTTAGAGATTTTTATTTTGATTTCTCAGTGCTAATGTTGTGTTTTTTGTTGGCATTTTAAGTACCTAAAAAAGCTACATCTTGTTGTTGTTGATTAATATTTGTTGATAAAAATGCAGCATGCGACTAAATGTTGTGACAAGATCAGCTATGTAGTGAGACACTGAAACATTAATGTTCCCTGTGGGAAAGCCAGTATCTAGTGAGAATAATTTCTGGTTCAGAACTAGAGATAAAGTTGCTAATAAGAACTAGTGCGTTCACTAGTTGGCAAGGTTTTAAAAGGTATTTAAATTCATATCTGGAAAAATGTTTTTTAGCGAAGGATATGTATTTTTTAAATGGGCATGTCCGCCCCTTTTCACGGATTCACAAGCTGTGATTGGAAAAAAATTCACAATCTTGATAACATTTCTTTGAATTTTCCAGAATTTTGTGTACATTTAAAAAAATGGAGAGTTCTTGTATTAGACTTTCAAACATGTTTTTATATTTGCTTTGTTAAAATAATTTTACGAGGGCCAAAATTTGTGAAAATCGCAAAAAAAAAAGACTGTAAGCCACTGTAAGTTTATCCATTATTGTTGCTTTTTAAAGCCCCTTCGCTACTGTCTAACACATAACTTGAATACTTGCCAACTGTGAACCCATAATATTAGACTTGTTATAACGAACCAAACAATTTTGAGAAGCGTCAATTTTCTTTCTGGGCCAGTCCATATGTAGCTACTTACATATGTATATAATAGTGATGGGGATTCAACTAGATGGTCTATGCAAATACAATGGGTACATTTAATTTACCGCTGTTCACTATTTTACACTTCCTCTTATCCCAAATCACAACTGATACAAGTACGTCCGCCTCCCCGCGCTAATTAATGCCACTGACACGAGGCATGCCCTAACACAATTCACTCACTTTTGCGCATTCACTTGCTCATTTAATTTTCTTACTACATAATAGAAGTGCCACGAATATTCGGAAAGTATACGGCATTCGGGCGAATGTTGCAACGGTTTTCATTATTGACTATTCGGTATTCAAAAAAAATAATTAAGATATTACCCAGACAGATGAGTATTTTACCAATAAACTTAAAAGTATTTGAAATGTTCCAGTGAATGTGACTTTTTACTATTGTAGGATATCAAAATCAAAGTTCTCCGAAAGAGAAACCATATGTGTAACTATTATTAGGTGGCAATTCCAATATAATATATATTTTTAATATCCTTTGTGAGGTCCGATGTCGGATCAAAGCGAACATATGACATGTAAGAGGCAAATTCATGTAATTTCTCTGGATGATCTTTCGTTTTTCTTCTGTGATCCTTTGAAACAACGATCAAGAAAAGTGCTAAGAGGTATTCAGTCAATGTCTCCTGGTTCTCAATAAGTTTCGTGCCATTTGTATAGTTTCGTTCTTTCCCAAGTATTTGAGCAACCTGGCCATTTTTGGAATAACTGCAAGAAGTACCCGAACTAGTTATTTTTGTGATTTCTTCGAAAGAATTGAGCAGCTTGATAGATTTATCCAATGAGACTTATTGGGCAGGGTCAACAAAACATGGGAAGTACTAAGGGTTGCCAAATATTTTACGTTTCGACCAATGGCATATTTAAATGTTCCGTATTCGCCCAGATAACTATTCGTGACATCTCTATAGAAATGTACCTGGACGGACGTACGCGTCATATCTCGATGTTTTGAAACCCCCTGCTGCCGCTAGACTAAACTTGGCTATGTTTAAGTGGCATAATTTATTGCATTTGACCTTTAGTGCAACGGCTTTCCATCATACATGTGGCTCAACTCATTATAGTGCACAGCTAGAAGCATAACTACTAAGCATACAAATACAACAATGTTCTATTCCATGTACATAAATATCCGCACATACGTTGCTTACGCATATACATACGTACATATGTATGTACTTGCCACTCACACATTACGATGTTGTTGTAAAGAAGTTCTTTCGAACGTTTAGCAAAAAATTAAGAACAAAAGCTTGCCTTTTATAAACTTGAGGGAGGGGGGCGGGGGAGAGTATGATCTCCTACCTACCACATTGCTTTGTTAAACGCATCGGCGTGCTTATTGCATCGGAATGCATGTTCGGATTTGTTTTTGCATGTAAATTAATTGAATTCTAGTAAAACATGTTGCAATTAAATTCGCTCACATTAACAACGAAAAAAAAAAAGTTATGGAGATTTTTAATCTTAAGGTTTTTAATTCGTAGAACTATTTAATAGTGGAGACATATTAACTTAAACATTCCACTACCTAAACATTTTGACACAGTGAATAGAAAGCTTTTAGTACAATTCACTAAACTATGAAGGCATATAGGGGTCCAATTTAGTGACGAATACTGTTATATTCACGAATACTGTTATATTCACGATCTGTGCAGTAAAACTTGGCGACACTTACATACATCCTTTTGGTGTTCCAAAGTGACCTAACAGCGGAAAAATTGCAACAGAACAAGAATTAGCAAACAATATAGCCCCTGAGTTTAGAATATGAAACTCGGCGGTTAATCTCCGGACATGATGCCTCTCACCTCTCATTACCCATCTTCTCCTTTCTTAACAAGGGACAAGACCTAGAAGGTTACACTGGTCATAACAAATCGCTACTTGGACAGTCGGGCAGTACCGGGGAGGGTTATTGTTTTTAAAACAACAACAACAACAAACAATATTAGTTCTTTTTATATGAAATATATTTGTTAAAGTTTATTTTATTTTATTCCCTTTTCGTTTTTGACAGGGTGAGCGTTTGGTGAGCTTATCTTCAGGCACAATGTTACCGCTTATAAAAAAACTATTTTCGATTGATATTTTACTATCTCCACGGCCACCGTGGTGTGGAGGTAGTGTTGTCGGCCTACCACACCGAAGGTCCGGGTTCGAGCCCTGGTACAGGTTACATCAAAAAGTTTTTTCAAAACGGGGTCGCCCCTCGGCAGTGGTTTGGCAAACTCTCTCACTATTTCTGCCATGAAAGGCTTCTCAGCAAAAACTCATCTGCTTTGTAGATGCCGTTCGGAGTGGGCGAAAAACCGTAGGTCCAGCCAATTTGTAGGAAAAATTTCAAAGCGGCACATCACAAATTGGAAGAGATGCTCGGCGCAAAAATCTCCTAGGAGGTTTGATGATATAACTGTTGCATATCGCGCCATATATATATATATATATAATTTCTTATTTATTTATTATCAGATAACGAATTGACAGTAAGGAAAGGAGTGAAATGTACTCCGAGTTCAAATTTTAATAGTGACTGTCGGTATCTCGTTTCACATCATACCTAAATTCCAAATTTTTTTAGTCTGTCGAAAAGAGCTTTAAATTCTGTAAAACCTTTTCTTGAAAATGATTAAGGTAAGAATTGTGACGGCTTTCAAGCCATGAACAACGGTGTACGGCTCATTAAAATCGGTATTAAAATGGCGACGTAGTGGGAAACAAAGTAAATAGCCCATCGCGAGGTCGTGGCAAAAAAAAAAAATGTTGGTAATTCTTTGCGACCGTACGTAACTGATAATACCCATTCAAAAATATCGGGATGATGATTCTGTAACAAAAACCCGGAATCCGAAAACAAATATTTTTAGTAGTTTGCGGGATATTTGCATTCAAAGTTCCGAATTTTCTGTCATTTTCATGTGGTTGTTGTAATGGCAAAGAAATGAAATAAGTAAGTCCCAACAAATATGAAATAACTCCCAATGCAATTTTAAGAGATACGAAGTAATTGGGAGTTATTTCATATTTCTTGGCACTTATTTCATTTGGGAGTTATTTCATTTTTTTGGGGACTTGTGGTTTCATTATTTCAATATTTGGAAGTTATTTCATTTCCTTCTTTGGGAGTTATTTCATTTGGGAGGTATTTCACTGCACCGTAATGAATTACCAAAACTTTTTTGGGATCGCCTTCAAAATATCTTTAATCCTTGGGGTGGACTGGAAAAACTTTTTTTTTGTATGGGGACCGATCCGCATTAATGCACATGCTTTATTGTATCTACCAGTTTGACGCCATAGAAACTTCATTATGTCGGTGAAATTATTATAATTATTCCGCTACAAAGTGTTTGACCACTCTCCAGTGGGTCTCGATGCGCTGGGTAAGCGTTCCATCATACGCAACGAAGAGGTAGTTTGGATCACCATGATTCACCTAGTGGTACATTCTCTAACGTGCTTTAGGATCAAAGGAATGAGTACATCGCCTGACCTCACGTTATCATTATACCTCTAGTAGCAGGTACTGTCTCCCATCCTCTATCATACCCAGCAACCAGTGACCTTGCACCCTCCTTGCTGAGATACAACTAATTTGAAAACATGGTTATTTCACAAATAATATACTACCTTTGCTATATTTTTTTTCCACATTTGCCTACGTCTATTTGGAGGATTTCTCCTGGACTGCAAAACCGTCCCCTTTTTGATCAACTTGGTAAGCCACAATAGTTGAGAAAGTCGGTTACCGTGGTTGACTGCAAACTTTCGCCTTCAACAAAATTTTCAATCCGCGTATCGCAGTGCGACCAATCGCTCGCATAGGCGTGCATCAAATAAAACATTTTGGGTAAGGGTCGCTTGGAATTCTCAAACTAAGTGCCCTTTGTCCTTGATATCTCGCTTTTATTTTGGCACGACATGCGTCTGCACCTGTAAGACCCCAAGGCACTATTCCCTCTCTCACTAAAAGTCATTAGTCGTACACTGGGCAGAAATCTGCACTTGTATCAAGTTGTTGATTGCGTTGAAGTCGTTATTTTTCGCAGCCAAAATAGCGCACTCGTAATAATTACCCATGCTACCATCAATTTCCCGTTAATTCTTAACCGCGGAGACAAAGGAATTTATTTTTGTGTCTGTCCTTTAACACTGCTGTACACACTGATCATTAAGATTAATGAAAAGCAAAAATATATTCAGGGATTTAACGAATAGAAAAATTACTTAGCTTGTAGGCTTGGAACTGCCCACTTTTCAAAAAAAATTACATACATACTATATAGCCATACCTAACGAAGCTTTCAACGTATTGGGAAGGTTTAAAAGAGATCGACCATAAACTTTGGACATAATTGAAGTACAAACCAAACACGCCCACTTTTCCCAAATTATATAAATCTTGACCAAAGGACAAATATCCAAAAATCATTTATTTAGATCAAGTATGTTCAGAGTTATGAATTGAAATTTTCATTTCATTTCATTTATTTGAGTCTATGGTTACAAAAAACCTTACAGACTAGATTACATTTTAAACTTATGGCTAATGCAAAAATATCTTATATAATTAAAACTAAAGATAATGGGATATGACATGTGCCAAAAACGAGGATCTAGGCATCGCAAAATCGAGGTCAATAACACCAACGATTTTATTATACTCTACTAAAGCCCTATTTAAAGGAGCAAACTTATAATAATTACACCTAATAATATTTACATAAAAGGGTAAGTTTGTCCTTAAGACTCTACCAGGAACATTGAAGTCTATGAGCCCAAGAAGATCCGGAGAATCAATTGAACCGCTAACTAGATCATAGATAAACATAAGGGATTGGATAGACCTTCTACCAGCAAGCGATTTAACATCTGTAATCATGCATCGGCTATGGTATGATGGAACTGGTTCACAAAAATTCAGTGAGTGCAGAGCAAACCTTATGAAGCACTTCTGAACTCGTTCAATTCTCAACGAGTACGATAGATATATAGGGTTCCAGATTATAGAGGCATACTCCAATTTAGACCACACAAAAGCAATATAAAGTATTTTCCTAGTATAGGGATCATTGAAATATTTTGCATAACGTTTCACAAAACCTAAGTTTGAGTAAGCCTTTGGGATAATATGAATTTTATATGTCTTGGGGGCGGGGCACCGCCCACTTTTCGAAAAATATGTATAGCCTATGCTTTAACCAATGATCCCCAGAATATATGTACATATGTGCTGTGAAAATTTCATAAAGATCGGTTCATTACTATGGACGCCATCTCGCCTAAACCATGTGATTGTCAACTATAGGAAGAAGAAGCATGAAAAACCGATTTTTTTTTTTTAGTTTAACCGATCATTGCACAGTGCCATTTACTGGTAACTTCCTGGAACCAGCCCACGAACTATCCTTGATCAATTCTAAACATATCCTGTTAGTTTTTAATTAACTCGCTTTAGCCTGAAAGGAAAATGGAATTGATTTTCATATGTACACATCGCACACTAAATCAAAAAGAGTCACAACTCAAAATTTTTTTAGGTCGCTTTCTTGGCATAGATTACCTAATAAAAAGTAGTGCAGCCAATACATACAATATTTTTCTTTTTCACTATTATCGTTACTCTTTAAAGAGCACAGTGATGTCAAGTTTTTAAAAATCAAATCACTTTTGTGGGATCCAGAAGCAATTAACTGAAAGTTACTCGGATTTTGAGTTGTGACTCTTTTTGATTTAGTGTGCGATATATTCGATTTTTTAATGAAGCAAATAACCACAATCATAAACCATTTTTTACAATAACACAAGTAATTCTTATTTGATTTCTTTGAAATATTCAAAACAATATACAGTAGAATCGCGAAAAAGTTAACCAAACCGTTCCAAGGGTGTTTTACTTTTCCGAAATATTAACTTTTCCAAAGGGTTCTCGAATTTGAAAAAAAACACGGAAATAAACATTATTTTGGGAATATAATACGTTCAATTTATTTGTATGACTCACTTTTACTCGTAACAAAACAGAAACTTAGATTTAGTTTGTACTTTTTCACATTTTACATACATATATGTACATATTAATTTGTAAGGCCTGGTTTAAAGAAGCGGTCGGGACTTGTTTGTTTCTTTTCTTTTGTGTAATAGCTCCTGACAATTTTCGTGCGCATATTAATAAGATCTGATATCTGATTTGCATCGATTTGCCAATCGATTTCCACGAATACCTTCATCGATTGTTCTTAAAATCTCAGCTTTTTGATGCAAATTTAATCTGATTTGCAATGATTTTTTCTGCTTAGTTGACATTTTTTAACACACTAACTATAAACAACTCACAAGCTCAAACGTTCATGACAAACTACGTATGTACCAACCAACATCGGCAATAATTTTTTACATACAAATTCGGGGAATACATAGCAATAAGGAGAATACCCGACCTTGTTTTTCTTGCCAAACAAACGGTTGGGTTTGAAAATATAGATAAGCTCGAAAAAGTTAACGAAAAGTTAACTTTTTAGAGCGGTACGTGGACGCTCAAAATCGGTCAACTTAGCCGAAGGTTTAACTTTCTCGCGAGTTAACTTTTGCGCGATTCTACTGTATCAAGGGGAAAGAACTTTCACCAGGGTAATATTTGAAAGAAATCAACCGGAAAATAGTTGTATCGCTCATCACAAGAAGAAAGAATGGCAGCGCTGGGTATGACTTGCTGATCTCTACATTGCCGACCGCATAGCTAATACAACCACCACATTTAACTTCCTGTCAGCTGGTAATGTAGTGTTCGCTGGTTTCATTCAATAAACAACTGCCTTATTTTTCTACAGGGTGACTATTAACGATTGCCTAGATTGAATACAGAGGTAAAACGATAAAAAATGTATTAAATTTTTTTTTAAATGCGGAGCGCACGAAAAGATTAAATTCGTGAAATGTTATTCTCTGAAATATTCCGTGAGAAATAATAGTCTGCCGTATGGATGCCAGATATTACAACTTGAACTTGGAAATTGCGCAACCTGGGTATTTTTATTTAATGGTTTATAACTTTCGTAGACTTGCATCGATTTTCTTCGTTGATAGCTTATCTGTTTTCTAATTACACAGAGATTTACGTAAAGAAAATATCTGGGAAAAGTTGCGGTTTTGGAATACTGCTCTCGCAAAGAGTAATTTTCTTCATATTTTTTCATAAAAAAAACAAAAATCTGAAATGATAAGCTAATATCGCGAAAACTATCTGGTTGAGCAATAAACAATGTATGATGCATTTACACCAAATTTTATTGTGATTTTGATTCTGTAAACCTTTTTGCAATTGCTTGATCCGTTCGTGAGATACGTAATTAAAGGGAGCCGTCTTTTTTGTTTTTTCGAATTACGGTAAATTGAAAATATCTCGAAAACGGTACCATAGAATCAAAAATGAACTCGATTTTGGAAATCAGGAGGTGGTTTTACATATGAATTTCATAACGTCGTCTTTGGTAAATTTTGGCCCTCGACCAGTGAAAATCTCGAAAAATCGAACCGAATCGAATCGCTATACGTTAGTGAACTCCACTACTGATGTTTTTGATTCTGATTGTGAATACTTCCCGTCAAACTTTGCTTCTTTAAAAGTCATTTTGCTAACTCAAATCTCACCCTTCCAAGCTTTTCAATGCAAGTAACACGGTTGTGACCAAAATCGCCATAACAATTATTTGCATAGCGAACAGAACTGAAGAATTTTTCATTTGTAGAATAGTGTTGCCTTCACACCGGATGTGACATACAGAGTTGCATGTGCCGTTTGCTTTTCGAATTCAAAATGTCTTACTTTTCAAGCCGATGCCATCCACCCTTAAATGCTATTGGACGAGGGGATAAGAGCGGCAACTTTTTAGTGTTGACTTTCGAATAACGGTGCATTCTCGTATAAGTCAGTTTGATTGTGTTAAGGCCAAAATGAGCGATTGAGGCGAGCAATCCGAATACTAACTACATAACAACGATAAGCATTTCTCATTTAGTACGGTGCGTAAACCCCTCGCGAATGGATGCCTTTTCGAACTGAAACGCTGGTAAAATACAACCAACGTGTCATCTAATCACTTAGCATACCATCACACAGCATAGAAAAGCAAAATTTTTTTGGTGGTCAGAAAGAAAAGCCTAAAGTTTTAATAGTTGAATAAAAATTTACTGGCACTTGGAAGAATTATTGCTTAAACAAAGTGGAAAAGTGTGCTAAGTTCACTGCGAAATGATTTTAGCTTGAAAATTGTACGGCAAGTGTATAGATATCCAAGTGAAAACGTTGGGAGTTTTTTTTTTGGCGTTGGCCCATGCTGGAAAAGCAAGAAAATTGTGATGGAATTTCGAGATCTCCAGTGAAAATTTATGGAAAATTAAAGAATGAATTACGATTTTTGCAAAAAGCAGTGAATTTTCTAAACCAAATATTAAAACAAGAACGAAAAGAAAACGAAAAAAAACTGCAAATGTTAAGCATGAAAAAATCCCATAAATTTTCGAAATAAATATCTTTCGGCAGTGATGTGAATACATATCAAAATTTATGTGCTGAAATTTGCAGAGCATTGAATTGTAAGTCTTCGTTTCACATATTTCATACATTTCGTTGTTTCATTTATTTTATTCGGCTTATGTTGCCTTCAGTAGCGCCGTTGCCCCACAATTCCGAGTGAGAAAATCTCTGTACACCACAATTTCTTGTATGTCAGGCGAACAAGTTTAAGCGCTCGGGTAGCTAAAGGACTTACATTTGAGCGGGGGGAGCAGAGCAAGGGCGTTTACAATAGCCGACTTCGTCTATACAGGCTTCATGCCCTGCGTTTGACCCGCCAATTTTTGTCATGCAATTCATTTACATTGTTGTTGTTGATATGTGAGGAGTGCTGGTTGTGGTGGTTGTGTGTTATGTGTGAATGAAGGGGCTCGTGTGCTGGCAATTGTCCCATTAAGGGCAGAGGCGCGGCACAACATGCCGACAATGGCACTCACGCACGCACATACACTCACATAGTAAATACATTAGTTGTAATGTGATGCCAGTGAGTAGGGATCAATTTACACCCCCCCCCCCCCCCCCCCCCCTCCCAATGAACAAAACAAACTAATTGATACATAGGTAAGAAGAATAAGAAAAATTAACGAATACACGTTGAATGGAAAAACATTCGAACTTAAAAATCTTCAAAATTGAAAAAAAAAAAAAACAAAAGTCGACAATAACGAAAACGGACTGTTTTGGCATGCGGATTTTCGAATTTATACAATGCTCTTCGAAAATCAAAGTTAGAATTGGGCTTAACTGCAAGCAAGTGAGAAATCGAAATTTGTCGTATGAGGCGAGCATTCGGCGAGTCCGTGCTCTCATGGTGAGTGTGCATGCGCAGTATAAAGTTGAAGAAGGGGGGGGGGGGGGGAAACTTGCAAAGCAAACCAATGCTCGAACTTTACGAAGAATTAAATCTACTACCTACCTATTGCCAAAAGTTAATACAATTTTTTGTGATGTTGTTGTAGTTACATATGTCGTGTATGTCGTTACCGCTCTTTAAGAAGTATTAATCATCTTGTTTTAAAGGTCATCTTGCCTTAAATTAATCTTTCCCGATTTCGGCAGAGGTGGTGGTTTTGCTTCACACAGACCAAATAATTAAATTTTTTGTTATTTTTGTTGTAATTGATTATCATAATCGAACATTTTTAGAATAATTAATCGACTAGGACTAATTTTATGTTCGATTAATGAGGATTTATTTCACTTTTCAAATATAGTCCGAGGATCAATCGAATTAATCAAAATTTGAATATGATTAACATTTTCGATTTATTGCGATTAACGAGGATACATAAGTCCCGTTTATGAGAAAAAAATGTATCCTATATGACTCTTATTCAAGCTCATATGATATCTATATGGAATAGAATATTAAAAATTTGTTATTAATTCTCGTTAATCGCAATAAATCAAAAATTTTAATCAAATTGAAATTTTTATTCATTTGACTAATCCTAGGCAATCGTCCAAGTTCATTAGCGAGTCAAAAAAAAAACTGTATGTAGATCCCACAACACAAATTAGAATTGAAACTCTTTCTTCATCTGCTCGTGAGTATATATGTACATATGTCTCTGTGGTCATAAGCGATAACAACCTAACTCGACTTAAGAAATTAGACCAATTGAAATTTCTTCTGGCGATTTTTTGTAACAAATCTCCTTTATAACTTTGGCAAACATATTGGATTTAATTGTTTGTAAACAAAGTAATAAAAGACCAATGAAAGTCTTGAAAAATGTCTCGATGTTGCTATTCAAAATCGCCAGCAAAAATTTCAACTGGTCTAAGTTCTTAAGTCGACTTAGGCTGTTATGCTTATGACCACAGATATATTGTTAGGTTTTTCATATTTAAATGGAAAGGCAGACTATATACATACATTCAAAAGTTTTTAGTTTGTTTCGGTGTTCAGGTTATGAAATATTAACTTCCTATTTGGGAGTTCCTCTCCAGTTACACCTATTATTCCCTCTTTCCTCTCTTTCTCTTTTAACTTTTCAGTAAGTCTCTTCTTTACCATCTTCATTTTCCTGTATCATCTCTACATCTCATTCTTCTAGTCTGCTTTCAGCTGAGATGTGGCAGTTTTTAAAATATCATTATTATAGTAGTATAGTATTAATTTAGTTCAAACTATTTTATAATAATTTGAAAACAGTTGCATATATGTATGTATATCTTTTCTCATCGGCTTTTATGAAAAATTATAAAAAATTTGTTTCGATTATTTAAATGTTGTTCGATTATTTTTATAATTATGAGTCTTCAGTAATTCTTGATTTACTTTAGAAGATCTATCAGTTGAACATTCTTGTTTTTGTTTTGAACATTACGTATCTGTTTGTCAAGCTTTTACATTTTATTCAGGAACCAAAAAAAGTATATCATATCATTTGAATCAGAATGAACTTTTATTTTTTTTATGCAAAGGTACAAGTTATTCTTGCTACCGATGCCTTTGGTGTTAAAACGAAACCTGTCTTTTTAAGGTAGTTTATCTGCTTTTGAAATTTAAAATTGCACAACTTACATATATCACACGTAATGAACTTTCTAAGCAAAGCTCAAAATAAATTTGGTGCATTTTGTTTAAATTGGTGTTATAGGTCTGACGCTGTCTCTCTTCAGTATAAAAATTCTTCTTTAAAGTTAAAATATTTCAATACAATTCCAACAGGTATGTATGTATGTACGTATGTACATATATATTTTTTAATGATATAAGACCGGTATCCACCCCAAAAGTAATTGCTCAAAAAAAGTTTGCTATCTTTCTTGCGAACAAAAATTTGGAATCCTGAAACAAGCGACAAGAAGAACACATAGTGAAACGTACAGAAATGAACAAATTAAACGCTTTTAAAAGTTATTTGATTTCAATCAAATTTTTAATTTGCGCTTACTTTAGGAAGTAGATATATGCGTACGCAAATTTCCTGTAAAATAGTAGTAAAGTTTCTTATTATATTTCTTGTGAACTGGATACAACCGCAAAAAAATTATCTTGAGCATTTCTTGAGTTGTTTTTTAAATAAAGTTTTTACTTTCTTGTGAGGTGGATACCGCACAATAACTATAAAATGCCTGTCAATTGATCAATCTACTAAAATGTTCTCTAAGTTTTGCAAAATGAAAAATATCAACTCCGAACACTGAAAAAAAAACCAAGTGAGCAAAAACGGCTTTAACTTTTGTGGCAGTGAGTAGAGAATTCGTATGATGCAATGCACTCAGAGTACGTAAGAGCTATAAGAGGGCAAAAATGAGTATGAGTGAATATTGAATGCATATGCGAGAAGAGGAGTGTGTGAGTAAAGGCGCGCGAGTTTCGGCCAAAGCTCAATACAAAAAAATTCTGAACGAGAGTTGCATTATAATTGAATTCATGCTTTGACATTTCAAGGATTAAAGAAAGGAGTACCAAAATGTTAATAAGTAGATCATATTGTAACATTTACATAAATACTCAATATATGGAAAACTTAAAGCTGAATGTATTGCATTTGTGATGTGTTCGAGTTGGTACGTTTCTCCTTTAAGCTCGTGCTTTATGCCTGTCTATTAATTTGTGTAATGAATTTAAAATATGTATGTAATTTTAATGGCTTTGAGACTGTTGCTACATTGAAGTCAGTATAAAGTGCGCAAAAAAGAGGAGTAAAAAAGTGGAAAATTAAAGGAAAAGTGAGAAAAATTATGTGGAAGTGTGGTGAAGAATATTAATTTGGCGAATGTGCTCACACATACTAATACAAGCAATACCATTACTGTTTCTGGCGCATACACACACAAGACAAGCAAGGTCGTGGCATGAAAATCTTAATGGTGTGCCATACCATTATACCTTTATATACATATGTGTGTATGTGTGTATGTGTGTGTGAACAGAAGTGACTCCCTCATCAAGGCGACGGATGAATTTATGCCTTTTAACTGCGTACCGTTAGATTTAGAGATGCTCGTTTATACACATATACCGATGCGTATCGGCTAACAGGCGTGAGACCCTCACCCATCCCGCCAACTTACATATGTACATACCCACATACGAGTACATATCTACAAAACAAAAGGCATTAACTGTCCATTTGAAGGTCCAAATGTGTGCCCATTGTACAAGTATAAATTATTAGATAGTAGATTGGTAACAAACAACAAAAACAACAAAGCCAATTGCATTAGCATCGATAGTGCATGTGTGTGTGTGTGTGTGTTTGTGTGTTGGCCTTTGTCGTATTTTGCATTTGTGGTTGTGAAAAATACTACGCCTGCTAAAAGTGCCAACCACAACAGCAACACTGCTATCACCCAACACTAACACATTTACCGTTACGCACTTGCAGTCATATGCTCCATTTCGAATATCCACTACTACAAATACAAAAACACAATCATTAATACTACCACTATTACACTACAACTAACGATAGGCGTTCGAGGACAACTACCGTTATGTATTATGTTACAATAACAGTTTATCGTAGTACTCATCTCCGCAAATGGCGTTGCTGCTCCAGCTGTATTTAAACAATACTCGTATAACTAAGTTTTTTGATAATAGCAACGACCTGAAAGATGAAGGATGGATGGACAAATGAATATAAATGTTATATCAGCATATACATATGTATGTATGTATGTATGTGTGTAGGTGTATGTATGTGCATATACCTATAGGCGATATAATTTCTAACATGGCAGCTATATTTTTTTTCATAAAGACAAATACATATTTACATACATACGAGTATTACGGTCCTCGCGCTCATAAACACACACAAAACCTAATTCATAAGTCAACCGCTGTTTATCGCATTTTGCAAACTTTTCCAAAGATTTTTTGTTTCAAACTCGTTTATATTGCACAATTTTTTACTAGTCTTTAGCGTTTTTCATCTTTGCCAGCTTTCTTTTTCCCTCGCATGAAAAGTTTTGTTCATCCATATGATTTTCGTTTATTTATTTGTATTTCAAACTCTAAAGCCACAAGCGCACTTCCCAAAAAGACTTGCATTTGTTGAAATTGCGCTTCACTTTTTCGAGCTAGATTCTATAACACACTAGGCAAGTAAGTAGCACTGGCTCAAGCTCAAGCGTCCTTCTTTAGTGGCGCTTAATTCAATGTTTTGGGATGTATTTTTACAGAGAAATTCGAACCTGGAAATTCGTGCGAGTTGAGTGATAGATACCTTGGTAGGAAAGTTCCACTCCGTCTTTATTAACTTTATAGCTTCGAGGTTGTTGAAGTTCTCCGAGAACAGGCCCGACGGTGGCTTGTCAGATATCAATCCGGTATACTCAATTACTAGCAACATTGGGTACCAGCCCGAATACCCTATGAACGATATCATGTAGCCATCTCAAGGGCATCCCAATACTCAACAAAACCCCACCACCAATAAATAATTTGAGGTCGCTAATGCCTCGTGTGCTTAATATATGTAAGCAAATATTCCATTCGATTCGACAATTAAATTGAAGAAGCTCTGCAGCCGTGAAGCTTCATGTTACGCCCATAATATTTATACCTTTCATGAACATGAAATGGTATTATAACTTTGGTCCTTGGATGTTTGTAAGTAGGAGAAGAAGAAGAGATAGACCCACTATTAAGTATACCGAAATGATCAGGGCGATGAGGCGAGTTGATTTAGCCATGCCCTTCTGTCCGTCCGTCCGTCCGTCTGTTTGAACTAGTTTGCGTTCAAACCCTCAGTTTTAGAGATATCTCGATAAAATTTTGGAAGCAGTCGCCATTTTGCTTAGGATTAATCATTTGTCGGAACCAGCAAGATCGGACCGATACAAGGCATAGCTCCCATACAATCGATTGTTCCGATAAATGGGTTTTGGCCTATAACTCTTGCAATTCAAAAGCTAGGAACGTAAAATTTTTCAAGTTTAGTACATATTGTATTTGTAACGTGTGTAGTCAAAATGACTCAGATCGGACCAACATGACATATAGCTCCCATGTAATCGATAGTCTCGATAAATGGGTTTTGGGCTATCAATTATGCAGTTAAAGAGCTAGGAACGTTAAACTTTGCACGTTTGCTACATATTATATATGTGACATATGTAGGTAAAATCAGCCAGATCGGACCAACATAACGTATAGCTCCCATACAATCGATTGCTCCGATAAGTGTGGTTTGGCATTCATTGTTTTAATTGATTTCAACTCGACATTGTACTTGGCACAGCATTTTGAGAAGATTCGCGTATAATTTCCGCAATACCGCCGATCACCTCGAATACAAAAGTCTTACAGTCTTAAAAGCCATTTCGTGGCGACTGCATACTACCTCCTGCCAGAAGAAATTCGCTAAGCTAAAAGAGGCAGAGCCAAACGTGTCCCATTGATAAGCTGATTCATAGATGATCTGTTGAAGGCAAGGCCAACAACTTTCCTTCCAACTTCTTATCTCGAGAAAATGACTAGTAGAAAGCCGAAGATACAAAGGCAAGGTGGATTTGTGGAGAACCCCCATCAAAAGATTGTTGACTTTTGAAACATTTCATTCAATTTCAAGGCAGCTTCCTACGCATTGAAAATATCCTCAGTTGTGTTTAGCACATGGAATGAACTAAATGTAGATCGAAGGTTGATTCATCAGCATCAGGTCTGACGCAGCACGGATAAGGTGCATATACTTTGTCGACGGTGGGATTCCGCGGTAGAGTTATTGCTGCATGGGATTGGGCTGATCACACCTTCATTGCAATTGGTAGGCATGCACTCGATTATATTGTGACTAAGGAGTTGATGAGCGAATTCTGTCAAATCTCCACTCCCATCATGGAATAACTCATCGGTTAATCCATATATTCCCAGTACTTTTTGTTACGCACATACACACACACTCATATTTCACCGAACAAATCCCTTTCTTTTACTATCTTATTACATATTTTTCATTCCTAGCTAACTTTCTTCGAAATTTTCATTTTTAGTTTATTCATTTTAAATTTTGTATTCTTTGCTATGGTGCATAATTTTGTGTTTTTGTTTTGGTGCCTTCAAATGTTTTACTTCTCTGCTTCTGCGTGTGCGCGTGTGTGTTTTTTGTTGTTTTTTTTTTTTTTGCGTTCTCGTACTTTTGTAGCACTGTGCGCTGCTCCTTCGAGAGTGTCCTTCGTAGTACAATGAACAGTAAGTTGCAGTGACTGCAATAACAACAACAAGAACGTTTACCAATGATAAGAATAGCAACAATCACACAAATTTTATATAAAACTTTTGTCGCTGTTATTGTTGTTATTTTTATATACTCGTAGTTGTTTTTGTTATTTGTATTTCAATTAAAACTTAAATTTCCCGAAGCAACTGAATAGAAATTCTGAGCTCTACGTACACACTTAAATGTACGTACTTAAGGTGGTCTGAGGTCTGTTGAGGCTGGTCTGGCTGGTTGTTGTTGGTTAGTTTTTGTTGGTTGTTGGCAACAGCTACTTGAGCCACTTGGGATTTTCTTTGTAGCAAAACATCTCGATGTCAATAGATTTAAAGGTTTGCTTTATATATTTCCTTTGTTAAGTTTGAGTTTTGTTTTCTCAGTTTCTGTGCTATCTTTTTTGTTGTAATTTGGTTTTCCTATAGGATTCGGTTTTCAGGTTTTTTGGTGTGCTAAGAAGTCGTTGTTGTTTGATAGTTTTTTTTTTTTTTGTTTAATAATAGAGCAGTTACTCATAAGTATGTAAGTATTTATGCCAAACTATAAACAGTTTATTTAAGGTTATGTTTGTCTCTTTCTTTCTTTGAACGCTTTATCGAATGAAAATTCAATACATTTTTAACTGAGTTAGGGTGCTTTTGAATCAAGTTCTCAAATAGGTCGTTGTTTAAAAAAAATGTTGCTATGGAGGCAGTTTTTGAAATATATTTTAAAATAGGATGCTCTTAAACTTAGCCGGCGATGTCATTCTTCTGATTTTCTCAAGTAACTAACTGTGGAGCAATTCGGAAAAACTTTTTTGAAACTCAAATTTCTTAGCCACGATAAAATAAATCTCAATTATTTTCTTCAGAATCAAGATATGTAAAGAAATCGCATCGATAGGCAGTCGCTTTGTCGGAAGATTCATTTAAAATTAATTTGCCCTTCCACTTCATTACTGACTTAAATTTAAAGACAACATAATTTTCATAAATACATATATGTATGAGCTTTATCCTTGCTCTAAATGTGACGAAAAAATAGTAGCATGCATGTATGTGTGTACATATGTATGTACTCGTATGTGCTTGGTATTGCGTAACATGCACTTCTACCAGAGATGCCAGATGTAAACTGAAAAAGGATGCAGATAAGAAAAGATTGGAGAATTTTGTCTCGCTCAGAAAGTCCTACTTCTTTATTTACCAGCAAATTTTTTAAAACCTTTATACTTTTAAAATTTGAAATATTTTCTTCTGTTGAAAAGTGGAGAAGCTTTTGTAGCAACGCAGACAAAAAGTTGGGAAATCCTATGCCCGGTTAAGTGGGATGTCCGGCAACTCTTTTATGTACACACTTCTATATGGATAGATGTGCATTTATGTTTATGTTTATATTTAAGTGTGCTCATTTGCGTGCATTCGAAAGAACTAGAAGTGGATATATATATGTACATATGTATATATAGAATCCAGTAGGGGCAAAACTATGATAGGTTGAAAGAATTAGTTCTTGTTATGGGTTCCGAAAAGTAGTCATCTGACAAACCTATGATTGAAGATCTCTTATGGGACAACATGGACATCACCATTTGCATCGTTAAAGTAGTGTGCCCGGTTTAAACGGCTAAATCTTTGTCGCAATAACTGGCACCAATTAGATACACAGGGGGATCGCAAATCCATCTCAACTTGGCCCATACTTAGGAGGGATAGTCTCCTCTTCACTGCTAGCATCGACAGGTGCCGATAATAATACCTACTGGGCTGAAGTACGATTATTCATAAGCACAACATGGGCTAGCCGGGAAAGGCGCTCTATAGACTATGCCGTGTCTACCTAAAGCTCATACAGATCAACATTAAATCTATTTTGGAACGTGTGGTCGGAAGTTCGATTTTGCACCACTTAACAGTTAGATGCAAACAAAAAAGTCCTAATATTTAACCGAACTAGCAACCGAACTAGCAAAGGAATGACTCAAGCAAGTATGGGCATTACGGAAAGATCTTACGTTGAAGTCCCTTTAAACGTGACTTTGTTTTTTACGTGAGCCCACATACCAATGTAGATGGCTATTATGCTATTTCCAAGTTGAGTTTAGGTTATTAGTGTTTGTTATCACTAAGCCTAACTTTAAACAAGTAAGGAAGTCTAAGTTCGGGTGAACCGAACATTAAATACCCAGCGTTAGTTTTCAGAAAAAGGGGGCGTAGTTTTCATCCGATTTAGCCCATTTTAAGAACCAATCTATTCCGAGCCTAAACAATAGCGAATTTGGTGGGCGCGGCCACTAATAAATATTTACCTAATTTTAAAAAAGTGGGTGGTGGCACGCCCACGGGTTTTATTATGTTGTTTGTCCCTATTTGAAGATCAGTTTTCATTGCAGATCTTTATGATACTTTCACAGTGGCTTGTTAATAGTGAAATGTTGATATTTTGTTTATTCACTTGAGGGCGGTGCCACGCCCATTTTCCAAAATATTACCAAAAAACCTTTAAACATTACTAATAACATCATCAGGTGAATGAGTGTACTAAATTTTAGCATTATATCTTTATCAGTTAAACAGATATTGCATATTCCGGTTAACTAACTAACTCTCGTTTAGAGAACTTTAGTCCAAAAAGGGGCGTGGTCGTTCACCGATTTTTCTTTTTTCTGTGGTAGTACTCAACATAAACATAACATGCCTGGTACATAAACATAACATGCCTGGTACCTAGTTTCGTAAACCTATCTCACACCGTTCTGAAGCTATAAGCAGTCGAATTTGAAAATTGCCTGACTCATAAGTGGGCGGTGCCACGCCCACTTTCCAAAATTTTGCAAAACTAATGTTAAGAATGTGAAAATTGATGTATGTACCAAATTATATTATTATAGCGGTATCAGTTAGGCGTGGTCGACAAGCGATTTCGTTTATTTTCTATATCTGAATTTAACACAACAATAGTATGCCCTCTACAAAATTTCGTTATACTAGCATAAACTGTTCTCAAGTTATTAAAAGTCAAAATTTTAAAATTTCTTCAAATATATGGGGGCGGTGCCACGCCCCTTTTCAAAAAATTTGATAAAACCCGCCTTAGAACATATAAATCAATACATATTGCAAATTTTATCATTGTAGCTGCTTCTGATATGGAATTAACCCGTTTTATACGTTTTTCGAAATTTTCGATATCGAAAAAGGGGGCGTGGTTATCAACCGATTTCGCCCATTTTCAATAGCAACCTACCTTGGCCAGAAAGTAACCTGTATGCAAAATTTCATGCAAATATCTCAATTTTTACTCAAGTTATCGTGTACACGGACGGACGGACGGACATGGCTTAATCAATTCCTCTTTTCAACCTAAGAACTTTCATATGTATATGGAACCCCATATCTAACTCGATTATTTTGCGCCGTTACATAGTACCGTTATGTGGACAAAATTAATATACCCTTGTACTAGTACTAGTACGCTGGGTATAAAAATTCCAATAGCTCCAACTTGGTGGGCTTGGTTCTTTCCGTGGCTAAAACAGGAAATTTGTTTAAAGTTGCATTTAATGTCAGTAATTTGTAATCAAAGCAACTTCGAATCACCTTAATTTGGTAAGCTCGACTTATAAGTAAATAAATTGTAAGTACGACATCTTTCGAATACAATGCAGTAAAGCGAAATTAGACGTACTTACAAGCGGAAAATTTACTATGTTTTAATTAAAAGTTCATACATAAGGAAAACTTTCCCTGTGACGCATGTGTCCAAATAAGTTCGAAAGGGTTAAAATGAAATGTGCCATTTGGGATACTCATTATTTTTAGCTTTTTAGAATGCTGTGATACTGGGTCCTGGCCTGCAAATTATTGAGTAATCTTTCATTGATCTATCAACTTGATAAATGTGTATAGCAACAACACTATATGCACCATATATTTTAAAACATATATGTATGTATAGAGACTCATATACATATGTAGACCATATAATAAAAGACGTTTAATTTAATTAAAATTTATTTCATTGCTCTAATTGCAGTTTCTCACAGCACACCTCGAAGAGTGGCACACAACGAACAAAATTGTGTGTGCGTAACATATCATAAATTACATAAAAGTGTCAATAAAAGCATAAAGTGGATTTAAGAAAAACAGTGCCAGCACAAATTCAGAAATTTAAAATACGAAATAAGGTGCATTTGTGAGAAGAAACCTAGAAAATTGTTAGCTAAATAATATTGGAAAACATGGCAAAAATTTCAGAGAGCCAAGTGTACATATCTAATGGGGATCGGGACTACAGTGATTATAGCAAAACAAGCAAATGTGTGTGAATTAATATTTTTGGCAAAAATTCAATAAAAAACGCTAAATTAACTAAAAAAAAAGAAGAAAAATTAACACTAAAGTAAGTGAGTACATGCATTCTACATACATACATATGTGGTAATGGCATCAGCAAACAAAAAAACACCTTGAAACACACAAACACAATGTAACATGCATACATAATTGAACCGCACAAGTGCAACAAAACACCAACCGCAACACCACCCGCTGCGCGAGTAAATAAATACGAAAATTTCACAGTTCACTCGTTCACATTTTTCGCCAGTTTGCATTGTCTAAACCGAACGGCCGTCACACAAAACATTGCACAAACATTTAACATTGCGTATACGCACCGGTGAGCGTCGGACGGCATAAAGGCAAGGGTCGGGCCGGGTACATATGTATGTGCATACGTATGCGTGTAAAGTGACACAAAGGTGTATAATAAAAAACGTAAAATAGGAATCATGAAAAAAACATAAAAACAAGAAAAGTCAATAAAAAGTGCCATAAAAAGCCAACAAAACAATAGAAAAAGGCAAACAAAAAAGTAACAAAACAAACACAACAACAAATTGATAACTAAAAAATACACAAACGAATCATTGCCGACACTAACACGCTTGGTCTCAAAAACAATAAAGTGTATATTATGTGCATACAATACAACAAACACAACAAACAAAAGGCCGTAAATTAAGCGCCAACAGCAATTTGGTAAAACTATAGAAAACAAGTGCGTAACGCTTGTGCTAGAAAAGGCGCCAAGTGAAGAAGAAAAAAAAACAAAAAATAAAAAAATACTAATACATAGTTAAGTGTGGTGCATATAAAATAAATTGGAATTACCGAAAAGCTGTCCGAAAGCCGTAAAGGCACACATTTTCAAGCTCGCACACACACACACTGCGCCGCATCTCTCCAGGCGAGGCTAATTCACCATGGAACGCAAATGCATTGGCGCTTTAGCGTTTTGTGTATTCGTTTTAATATTTAAAATACATGTTTTTGGTGTTGTCGCCGATCAGGAGGAAGATATACCACATAATGAGTAAGTTCCTAACAAATATGTTTATGTAAAAATGCACTATTTATTTATAAAGACAACGGCTGAGTAATATATTTTCAAGGTCCATTTTTCTTAATCCTCGCCAAGTCGATGGAAAATAGTTCACACATTGAGGCGAATCCACACTCAGAGTGCAGAAGCATAATGAAATGCTCAAAAAGCAGTTCTCATTAAATTTCAGAAACACCACCTGTACCTATGTTTTGGATATTTTAGCAATTCGAACCCTTATCTATTCATATCTGACCCCGATATGCTGAATATAGAATCATATTTTGTCATGACAGAAATCATATTTTCGAAATGGGTAACAGAGCAACCCTATAGGAACTGCAAATTAAGTACTGTAGTAAAAAAACATGTTTGAAAAATGTTGGGTACTCTCTCACCTTTTTATTTCTCTCTTTCTCCGTTCTTAATCTTCTCACCTATTCCTCTTTCCTTCCCTTTTACTCTTCCTCTTTCTCCCACAAATGGTAAGGGGTATTCAGGAAATATAATTTGTGCTGCACAGGAGAGGTATGGGAAATGTATTAAAATGTGGTCCGTGGTAGAGATTTCTTATGGTCGGAAAATTCCTATCAGCCTCCATAACTTAAACTTTCGACCTCTATATTCCTGAACGTCTACACAATTGGTTGATCGTATAATCAAAACCAACCATATTTTTTTCTGACTTAAATGAATAAAATAACACGTCCTGGCCAATGATTTTAGCGGCCGACAAACCGAAAAAAAGGATTCGAGACGAGTCTGATTTCCCCAATAATACTACCAGTGTGCTGCGCGTAAATAGATAAAATAGATTCGTGAATCAGAGCTCCCAAGTTATTTATCACTAGCGGTTCGGACATTTTTGTTTTCTGGGATCGTGGACAATTCCGGATATAAGCGACTTTCCAAGTCTGTAATTTCTTGGATATTTTAAAAAGTTTTGAATTTGATACAATTAAGGTTAGTTTAATGATAGGGATAGAGTAAGATGAATAAGAGAGCACGAAAGGGAAGGCGGTCAGCCAGAAGCATATGATGTGATTTACCAGGTCAATAAAAAAGATCGATTGTCTGACTGACGAAGGGTCCAGCTTACAAAGAGGGATGACACATTCTCCTGCCAAAGACAATAATTCTCATTTTGTCCCAAATCGCCCAATCGGATAGCAAGGTGGCGTACTCGTATTTATAGATAGACCTATACGTATGGGTGACCAAGGTTCAAGTTATTAAAAAAGCTTTAGTGGTTACGGATATATGTATATGATATGAACGTGGCAGTTTGTATGGGATGTGACCCGCCCCATTATCAAAGATTTGGCTATTTCCTTAATTTTATTGATGTAGCTTATGTGGTTACGGATATATAGCAGGGTTGTAAAAGAATGCATTCATATGCGAATGCAATCAGTTGAAGTCTTAGTCAATGACTTCAAATTTTGAATGCACTCATTGACTCGCCTTTTGACTAAAGAATGAAAAGAAGTCACTTACTCACTTTCATTTTTTGAGTGAAGTCACTAACTATTTGCAACAAAAATATTTTACGATCATGTCTTGTATGCCACAGGTAAATTGACTTCAAGTGACTACAACAGACTTCAAATGACTTCAGTGAGACTTTTTATTCAATGAATGCAATCATGAATAACCAAAAAATGAATAAAAAAAAGAATTCGAAGTCACAGAATGAAGTCTGAATGGTGACTTCGCTTTTTAAGTCCCAGTCAAAGAATTCCAAAAATGACTGCAATCTTTTTGCGATAAATCAAATGAATAATTATTCGCAAAAGAATGCATTCTTTTACATGTCTGATATATATGATATGAAATTAAAAATTGCAAAAATATGCAATAAGTAAAATCCTATTTGTATGAGAGGTGCCACGCCTGCTTCTCCCTTCGTATTAGCTCAGTACTTCACAATGGACGCATAGCCTATAAAGACAGATCCTTTTTGGACTCCTATAGCTATGCTAAACAAAACTCGAAAGCAATTTTTTTTTAAAACTTAAAATTTGTACTTAGCTTAACTAAATAAATCGAATACAAAGATATATTTCTGTTTTTCTGATTTAAAAGATTTTAAAATTTTTGAAATCTTTTAAGATCTACATAACGTCGAAATATTGATTTATACCACTTTCAAATCGAGTTCTGTGAGAAAAATATTTAAAGTGAAATAATAGCAAATAAGTAATTGATTAGATGAGATCTATACTTGCAACTACCTTTACTTTCATTTCACAGTTCAGTTAAATGTGATACTAAATTATGGATATGTTAATATCAACTTTGGCTTCTTTCATGTCCTACTTCTGGAAATACTCTTCCAAACACTTTTACACTTTCCACATTCGCTGTCAACTTAACTCAACTGACAATGCACTGACGTTCCTTCAATGTTTTGTTAACATGAAATTTGGTCCAGAATCCAGTGATGCGAATAATTGTTATATTTATAAGCACATATTTTGGCAGTCTCATCTAAATACGTGCATGCAGCTAATAAAGGATGTACGCACTTCTGTACATAGGCACTGTTTGCTTTGCTGTAGAGCGCCATCCCAGTGAGAAAAATTTTCATGTGTCAAACAGTCTTTTTTCTGTTGAAAACTTTTAATAGCATAATAATGATTGGGGATCATTTTTAATTTAACTATGCTATCGAAAAAAAAAAATTTGGTTTTGTATGGGGAAACTTGAGACTTTGCTGGTTTCATGAGGGGTTTAAAGCAAAAAACTATCATTTTTATTATCTTTGCAAAACGGTTAACAGTACCCAGTTAGTTAGAAATGAGTTTTATCATGTACTATTGTCGAAAATTTCAACTAAATTTCAGTGATATTATCAGATAAAAATATTGTTTTTATTTTTTAATAGTTTGGATTTGTTGATTTTGTTGGCTTTACTTTGCCGTGTGTGTAAACTTTCCTGCAGGGCAGTCACTTTAAGCTTATGTGTGTTTATTTAGATCACATGTCACACGATGACTTTCGTCTACCAGTTTAATAGCCCAACAAGTAAAAAGTGAACATGAGCTGCACGTCACACACATACAATTTTACCAGAGACAAAGACGCGCGAGTATTAAGGTTGACTCTCGACTTTGAGTATGTGACAAACCTTTTAAAAAGACAAAAGATACAAAAGACTAAAAATAAAAAATGAGCGAAAAAATGTTTGCTAAGATGACAGAGAAAGTGATAATATGATGAGTATCAGTGTGAAAGGGGATTTGAATAAATTGCGACTGGGGGCCATACACGAATTCGTGCTTATATGTTAATAGAGGAGGGAATTCGGTGCTTCGTGCTTTCAATGTCTCTGAAATATGGCCCTAATTAGTGAAAAGAATATTAAGTTTACTGTGTGCTTATAAATATTTATATACGAGTATGTAACTTGAAAGAAATTGAACTGCCTTAAAACAAAGACCAAGCGTATGAGGAAACCACATTACATTGTAATCCAAGATACCTCAATCAGCCGAAATGTATTTATTTTCCAAAAATAATTAGCTTCTCAATTTGATTTCTTAATATTTTCATATTAGTACATTTTCGCAAGAGTGATATGGTAAATCATTGTTCCCATCAAAGAAATATAAGGAAGCTAACTCGGGATAATGATATTAGGACAGCGTTGGACTGCATAGCCTGAGTCATACCAACTAAAAACTAAAATTTGCTGACGGCCGTAGAACTAGTCCCCCTACTTGATAAAACCAAAAAGTTTGAATACCTTAGTTACAGCTTTTTCGAAACTCGAAAAGAATAATAAGAGTATTTCGTGGACCCAACCGAAAAATCTTCCAAGTAATAAAATGTTGGGCTTAAAGTTCAGAAGCGAAAAAAACGTTGAAAATAAAACGCGACGTTAGAAGTTAAAGCTTTTAAAATTAACTTCAGATGGCACAAAATTTAGCTCTTTGTTCTACGGAAAAGTTTTGTTGGTTGGAGGGAGCACGACTCCTTCCCTCAAAGACTTTCGCAGTCCAAAAGCGCAACACCTTCTAGCTCTTCCTCTGCCTTTTCCGGCAGGTGCCGGTAAGACTACCTTCTGAGGTGAGGTATCTTCATGCATTCGCACAACATGGCCTTCTTCGCTGAACTATATCGACATCCGCGTAAAGCTCATCATTTAAACTTCTTCGGCTATACATTTTTCGAAGAATCTTTTTCTCCAATACATAGCCGCCTCATCAGATGTTTGCAGTGTCCAAGCTTCCACGTCATAGAACTACTATAAGTGACGTATAAGGGCTATTTTCTATTTTCAAAAGGGGTTATTGTTGGTGTTAAAGTTGGTTCCCAGGTAAGCCAAATCAGAAAATAAAAACTGTCAATAGTAATTTCCCGCGATAAATCTCCGAGGTGATTAAAGCCAACCTTATCTTTCAATTTGAAGTGTGTCACTTTTTCCACAATACGTGCAGAGGTTCTGCTTGAGTGCCTGACTCTTGACTTTTACGCAAAAATATATACATATACTAGTACATAGATGTGCCAAAACAAAAGACTTTTTTTATTGCCATTTTCGATTCATTGCCATCACTTGGCTGAGCTTATTTAGTTGAGCTGATTATAAGCTTACGCCCATGTGCATTCTAACTGGCTTTTTTTTTCTTAAGCGATTTACGCATATGAATGGTGATTAGTCTGTAAGCTACCTGACCCAATTGGATACAGACGACAAATCTTATTGCTATAAATAATAGAAAGTTTAATTGCTTGTATTCAGAACTCTCATTTTAATTAGAAAATATTTATGGAACTCTAATGAGGATTCTTATATTTCAAGTCCATACATTGTGCAAAATTTATCTGATGAAGAAGTTTAGCATATTTTCAAATAGATATAAAAATTATCCTTTTCTATACTAATGAAAACTTTTAATATTTAATAAAAAAAAAAGTATCTATACTATAATAAAGCTTTAGAAAAGTCGTGTCTGTACATTGAAAATGGCTTTGAAAAAATGACTGGGGATGACTTGGGGAATGTTATAGAGTTCATCTCATCCATTTTTAAAATCATTGTCTGTCTGTTCGTCTGTTTGAACTTTACGATCAGGGAAACAAAGTAATAGATTTTGATGAGAGTTTCATAAATGGAAGGGAGATGACAAAATGTCGAAGTTAGACTATTAAAAAACGCCTTTAATTTAGTTGGTAGACATAAACGGGATATAAAGTGGGAAAATAAATGTTGTTCTGAACCTCTGAAAAAAAAAAAAAAAAACCTCAGCCTGTAAAATGTCTTCGCAATTGAGGGTACCAGAATTTTATGAACTACTTACATCCCGAGGAACGCCAGAACCCTGTCTATTTAAATATAAAATTATTGCATACAAATTATTAATTTTGGCCGTGACCACATAATTATTTAAAAATATAAAGCTCAAAAAAGCAAAAATTCAATTAAAGCACTTTGAATTAATTGTTACAAGCATAATATTATTAAAAGAAGAAAAAAAATAATAATTAAAAATATACATGATATTAATTACTAGTTATTTTCTCTCGATTTGAGAAATATTACTCATTCATGGATTCTGATCGGAAGCTGAAACAAAAAATTAAATTGCTGGGTATTTTTTATTAAATATTTGCATTTCACTTTTGAATGATTTACTAAAAATTCTGGATTTTTCAACAAAGCTTTAAACAAAGGGGTGGCAGCATTCGATGTATAAATAAAACTTATTTAACTATTTATTTGATTTCAAAAGCCAAACATATACAAAATATGGTTTGAATAAAGTTCCAGAAAAAAACTTATAAAAAGCTTTCTTTGCAACTTTCATTAATATATGTATGTAAAAATGAGGGCAAACAGGCAAAAGGACATGGTATTTGGACATTTTGGTAAATTAATTAGTAGGTCTATTTCTAAAGTTAAAATACTATTTCATGTTCATAATAGGTAGCTTTTAAAGTCCTTATGAAACCAGCAAAGCCTCAAGGGAAAAAATATTTTTTAAGCTAACTTTTGAAAACGGTTAACACCATTGAAATGGAAAACAAACTCAAACACAAGACATAAATACCTAACAAAGTTATTAACTAATTAATAAAGTGAGAACCGTGAGTTCTGCTGGTGTTGCTCCTCCACGTAGGAATTTCACGTTTGTGTCGAAATATTCTGTATCAACTTTTCCATTTTTTTTTACTTAACATCTTAACGCCACGCATTTAGTTGTTGTATGTTCTACTTTCAGTCACGCAAAACAAAAAGCTAACCATGAAGTTAGTGAACGCAATTACCCTGTCATCCTGCCATATCCTGCTTAACCCCGGTTCCCCCAAGGCATTCCATGCATTGCTCCAAATATTTGCAAACTTTTAGCGCTGTTGAATGCTACATATTTAAATAAAGAGAAATATGTATTAAATTAAGTATCAACGACTAAGTAATGTAAATATGTTTGTACGTAAACAAAAATAAACATAAAAAATTCGTAATACCTAATAAGAAAAATAGAAGACACGGAAATGGAAAAAAGGCAGCAAACTGTTTAAAATTGCCAAAGAAAAGTACATACATATACTACTTATATGTATATAAAAAGAGAGCAAGAGAAACTGAACGAAAAGTAACGGTAATGTAAGTTCCTTTATTAAATAAAAGAAAACATCAAACCTACTTTTTACTACTAAAAGGGAATTCAATTACTTCAATTATATGCTCGTCAGGCATTGCACTTGCAGGCCTCGTCCCTTGCACAGTGGAACAATTCCCTGAGAATACTAGAAAAATTATTAACAGTCAACTTTTTAAAATCTTACCCTTTTTATTATTACCTCTTTATCTATTTGCCTTGACCTTTCAGAATAATACTTTCACAACTAAATTTAACAAAGAAATTATTTTTAATTTTTTTTCAAACTATACTTTACGTCCCTAAATACAAATATTTTATCTATGCGCTTAGTTTTTTATATATCTACTGTTAAACAAAAGTCTATAGTTGGGATTCTTAGGAGCAAGAGTTTCTGTTGCTTTCCCTAGTTACTCACACTTGTTATCCACTCATTAGCTCTTCAACTGCCATGGATATGACCTAATATACCAGACTATAACTAAACTAAAGGCCAAAGGAAGTTCGTGGAAACTGTGATGGCTGATGATTTGAAAGCTACGATAGGATCCTCGTGAGAAAAACTTTAAATTTAAGAACTTATTTTTAGAAAAGTCAGTGACGGATGGAAAAAAGACGGGGGGAGTGTGGGGGGATACGTTCTTAAAACATCCATTGGAATACAAACAAAATAATCCCTTTTAGGTTTTTCAGAGGATACACCATTTCAGGACAGCTTAAACCAAGTTTATGCTTACTCATGGAAGTGTCTAATTTTTAGTGCAAAAAGCCGACACATTTGTGTTTCTCATATACTTAGCATACACAAGTAGGCCAAAGAAATTTGGTCTTAAACTCTCTGGAAGCAACTCCAGGAGAATTTCTTTTGTATCCACAAGAATGGATTAATCGAAATACAGGAGTACATTGTACCTAAAGCTGAACGATGTCTTGAGTGACCCGGAATCATATTTTTCTACTTTTCACACTGCAAGCTACAGAATTCGTCGAAGATTTGATATGTCCAAACTCCATGGACCAGATTCATAATTTCATAAACGGATAAAATATTTCCCCAAAAATCACTTAACCAACTAGCATGCCCTTTTTATCCATACCGTGTTCATTGAATCACAGTAGCTGCTGGAGATCGAGCATTATTACAAGTATTAGGTCCACGTAGCGCGCTGCAACAATGACTGTGTAGTCGTACTGCATACGTGCTTCTGACCACTTTACTGTTGCTGATGGAGTGACCTAAATGTGAACGCGCATTTTCTTCTTCAGCAAAATAGTACAGATAAAAATATGGTTTCTAAACAATTACAGAATTGTTAAACACAACGGCACAGTGAGATTAAGGAGGTACGAAAAGTTAATATGTTTAAATGAGCTTAAGTCTAAGAGACATGCAGCATGGAATTTATAAATTTTATAATACGACGAATGTGCTTGATTTTCTAGCGGCTTTGACGTCGAGATTTTTCTGACTAAAGGTCATATCTCTATCTAGCCTTAGAGGTGGCCATTAATTACCGCAATGTTGTCCAGTTGTCTGTTATCTGACTCAAGCCCGGTATGCCTAATTAAAATATCGAATTACTGTACAGAACACACTCATCTATTTACACATCAGCATGGTAAAAAATTTGGGCCTAAAATTGGAGTATGTTGGGGTACATACATATATGACTACACCAAATTTGGTTGAAAATTTAAATTAGTAAATTTTCCGTGAAAATACAAAGCTGTGGTGAAATAGAGTTTCAACTATAAATCAAATGTGTCGGTTGTCGGTATTCGAACAAACGCAGTTGGCACTAGAACTGCGGCCTGTTCGGTAGTAAGACTTCGGGAATCGGGCTACTGGTATCCCGAGTGGACTCTCTGGTGTGGCTTAGTCAACTACAGACTATTACACCAGCAAGTTGAGTTTTGACACGAAGTTTAAGGTGAAGTTTCGCTCAAGAAGGTATAAGTAGTGAGAAAGAGACTGCTAGTTTGTTCCAGGTGGAAGTTCTAGGGATAGAGAGGACTTGGGGTATCCTGGCGAAAAACCCAGTGAGATGCAGGAGCGCTACTGATGCAAATTGGTTCGCAAACTCTGGGTAGTAAGAGACGGTAGCAATTGCACAGACCTAATTAAATGGTATGAACGTAACTAAAAAATTAACAGCAGCATCCTAAAAAGTGGATTGCTACTTGAGCTATAAGTCCTTTCTTTCCCGAACATTTCATATTCAAAATGGCATTCAGCTCGTATTCCTGGGAACCAAGAACAGAATGGTATATTTTATGTTAATTTTATAGCAAATTTCTTATAAATTTTTAGAACCAACACACACAACGGAAGGGCAAACCGACATCCGTTTCGATAATACCACGATATATCCCTTCAAGTCCTTTTCTCTCAATCTTGTCATTCGGACCCACACTCCTGCATCCAAGAGCTTCTCTTAGTGCCCTCGTTCCACATATATATTTCCCACTGTGTAAAACGGCAACATTCAACAATGCCTGAGTTTATTCCGTAAACAATTTTGTTATTGGCTATTTTATCGATCAGCAAGTTTACTTTCTCAGTCACGTTCGATGAAGTGCCAAGGGAACACGAATTTATGAATGTACATACATATGTATGTATAAGTAAAAATAAAAAAGAGAAAATTTGTATTGCACAAATTAAAAATCTTAAAGTGGCACAAGACTCAATCGCCATTGCGCACTGCACCCACTCAACACTTTCACCCTCCCTCACACCAAACTTATACTTGGGCGATGTTCTTTTGTCACTTTGTTTGTTGCCTTCGTTAGCAACTTTAATACGTGTTGAAACTTAAAATGATGAACAAAAAAAAAAAGCCAAATATAAAAGAATACAACAACAAATTATTGAGGCCATCAAAGGACAGATGCAACAAGCGGCGTTGCATATTGCTAGAACGGCTGCGAGTAATTGAATCAGGGCGACTCACAAAATATGTATTATAAAACAAAACAAAACAAAAAGGACAAATGACATTAAAGGAATAAAAAATGAAGAACTTTGTTAGCATATTTTTGAGTGTTTTGCGCCATTTTTCAAGAGTTTGTTGTTTTGTTTTTATATTTACAGTGAGTGGGATGTAAAACTTAACAGATTTTTTGTATAAATTTCACAGTTTTACAAGATAAATGATGGATGAGAGATAATAATTATGAGTGAGTGACGATGCACACAAGAAATGGTTAGATGGGCAGATGTTATTGTACAATAAAAGTGCAATAAAGATTTTATAAAGTGAGCTGGATTTGACAGTGAGCTAGGTTTTACAGAGCCCACAGTCGCCGTGCAGCCAAATCATCCGTTCGACTTCTATATTCTCCAATTTCATACCATGGTTCGCATTTTAGTCGATAACGCCCTAACTGTCATAATAATCATCAAGATGTATTGATTCTAAATATCGCTGCTATGAGAGAATCAATTATCTAGTGCTTTCAACTTATGCATGAACACTTACGTAAGTCATTTAAAAAATATAGAAACAGGCAAAGGTGGATCCCTGGGAAGCAAGTTACCGACAAATTCATTTTCATTGGCCCATTCAATGCATAATTAGACTTGAAATTTTCAATTGCAAACATGTTACATTGACGCAAGTTCCTTAATGGTACATAAAAGTTCAGACATTCTAATAGTCCGGGGCAATTAATATTACCATTGACGATATCATAGATAAATACAATTGATGATATTACCCTTCGGCTCTCTAACGTATTAAGGCTAATAAATTTACACCGGGAAATGTAAGAGGGGAGTGGCAAAGCGAAACTTAAATCAGATAGGCAAAACTTCATATATATTCTTTGCACCCGTTCTACCCTCTTAATGTGTAGGTACATCATAATATGGACACCCTATAATTGAGCCATATTCAAGCGTAGAACGAACATATGTACTATACAATAATTTTCTAGTATAAGGGTCTTTAAATTCTAAACCGTTTCTTTTAATAAAGGCCAATAATGAAAATACCTTTGGAACTATGTAATTAAGATGCTCAGTAAAAGTAAATGAAGAATCAAATACAATACCTAAATCCCGTATTTTATGCACTCTGAGTAAAGGCATATCGGGAACATAATAGGTTGAAATAAGCTTATGAGTGTTAGCATGTTTTTACAACACCACTCTTTAAAGATGTTTAGTTCGGATTGAAGTTTGAGAACATCAGACCCATTCCTAATTTTGAAAAAGAGTTTCAAGTCATCAGCATAGAGAAGATGACAACAATGTTTAAAACACGCACTTACATCATTTATAAAAATAATAAGGAACAACGGGCTGAGGATACTCCCCTGCGGCACACCGGATGTTACCACATATGGGGATGATCGCTCATTATCTAGAACGACAAAGAACGATTTTACCCACCGTTAAAAATTTGGAATGGAACCCCAGTTTATGTAGCTCAGCTAATAGAGCAGTGTGGAATACTCTATCAAAGGCTTTAGATATGCCAGTGTAGACGCAGTCGTCTTGACAAACCTCTGTTAAATGTTAAACAGGTACAACCACACCATCGTAACCGGCGATTTCTTGAAGAATAAACGATTAACCGAGTTGATAAACTCTTTTTTCAGCTCCCGTTCAGTAAATGCAGACTTACATGCACAAGCAGCGCCGAGGACGAAGGAGAATCACATCTTCTGTGAAAAGCTATCGAATCTTATCAGTATGGTTTCGCATCTATTTAGTTAGTATGTCATAGAAATATGTTACCAAAATGAGAAATTTTTAGAGACAACTATATGCCTGTTGGTATAAACTAAAGGGACAAGGCTTTGACATCCGTTCAAGCTAACTAAGAGTGGCATCTTGTGGGAAATTAATACTAATACCAAGATAAATATAGCCGCTTATATCGACTGCGAGTTGCTTTAGTCAACCAAGTAGTACTACAAAAAAAATCCTTTCTTTAAGTCACACAGAAGAGGCGTCTTTATGTATGGCGCAAGACTGTTATAAGGGAGAACATTTTTTCTAAACACTTAAGACGAAGAAGACTTTTGTATTATCAGCTGAAGCGTTTAAGCTCAGAAAATATGTATGAATGCCCAATCTACTGCACGAATTGCATGAAGCGATACATACTGCTGGCTGTTTAGGTTACGCACTTTTGATCTTAGTTTCTTCATTTTAACTCTCATTGAACGACTTCTTCTGGCCCTCGAGCTATCCCTTTTCATTTACAGTGGTCTCCAATTCTATTTCAATTTCTATAGCACACTCAAATAGGTAGCAAGTGATCCTGCCGAACTGCACCCAGTACCCCACCATTCAGACAGTAAAGGCTCACACATATAAAAAGATCAAGGCCCCGACTTATACTATCTAATCGCCTTTTTTGCAAGGTGCGTTTTTACTTTTGCTTAACCCATTTGTGTATGTGTGCCACAATGGCATGAGCGCAGAAATTGAGAGACACGTAAATAGTATGTAAGTGTGTGCAGTGCGCTTTGTTTAGGTTTTAGCAATTTTTTTCACTTTCCTCCTTTATTCTGTGTTGCTCATGTGAAAATATTGCAATCAACTCTTTGCCATGCAAACAACTTGAGTGGGTGTATAGACAAGTGATGAACAAGAGGAGCGCGATAAAAAAAAACAACCGACCAACACTGAGTTTCGCTTTCTTTAAAAGGTAACTTTTATTGTTTACCTTTTATTGGCTTGGTCAACGAGCTTTGTACGATTTATATACATACATACAAATGGCTGTGCGGCTGTTCCTGGAATCTAAGGGCGGCCACGATGGGGGCACAGTGAATTAGATGCGCTAAAAATCTTGTCAATCGTGACAGTTTGTAAGGAAAAACAAGTAAGGAAGTCTAAGTTCGGGTGAACCGAACATTAAATACCCAGCGTTAGTTTTCAGAAAAAGGGGGCGTAGTTTTCATCCGATTTCTCCCATTTTAAAAACCAATCTATTCCGAGCCTAAACAATAGCGAATTTGGTGGGCGCGGCCACGCTCCTTGCTTATAAAGCTTTAACAGCTTACATGAGCCAAAAGTACTGAATCGATCTTTACAAGGGTTATACCATGTCCTATACATATATAACTTTGGAAAAGAACGCGTACCATGCCCATAACTTTTAACGTATTTTGTGAAATTTTTTGATATACGGATGTATGTGTCCATTAATCAATATTTACCTAATTTTAAAACAGTGGGTGGTGGCACGCCCACGGATTTTATTATGTTGTTTGTCCCTATTGAAGATCAGTTTTCATTGCAGATCTTTATGATACTTTCACAGTGGCTTGTTAATAGTGAAATGTTGATATTTTGTTTATTCACTTGTGTCCGGTGCCACGCCTATTTTCCAAAATATTACCAAAACACCTTTAAACATCACTAATAACATCATCAGATGAATGAGTGTACTAAATTTTAGCATTATTATCTTTATCAGTTAAACAGATATTGCATATTCCGGTTTCCTAACTCTCGTTTAGAGAACTTTAGTCCAAAAAGAGGCGTGGTCGTTCACCGATTTTTCTTATTTTCTGTGGTAGTACTCTACATAAACATAACATGCCTGGTACCTAGTTACGTAAACCTATCTCACACCGTTCTGAAGTTATTAGCAGTCGAATTTGAAAATTGCCTGACTCATAAGTGGGCGGTGCCACGCCCACTTTCCAAAATTTTGCAAAAATTATGTTAAGAATATAAAAATTTATGTATGTACCAAATTTAATTATTATAGCGGTATCAGTTAATTAGATATGGACTTTTCAATATTTCCACCTCCTTTCAATATAACTTTTATAAAAAAGTAGGCGTGGTCGCCAAGCGATTTCGTTTATTTTCTATATCTGAATTTAACACAACAATAGTATGCCCTCTACAAAATTTCGTTATACTAGCATAAACTGTTCTGAAGTTATTAAGAGTCAAAATTTTTAAATTTCTTTAAATATATGTGGGCGGTGCCACGCCCCTTTTCAAAAAATTTGATAAAATCGGCCTTAGAACATCTAAATCAATACATACTGCAAATTTTATCATTGTAGCTGCTTCTGATACTGAATTAACCCGTTTAATACGTTTTTCGAAATTTTCGATATCGAAAAAGGGGGCGTGGTTATGGTCCGATTTTACCCATTTTCAATACCAATCTATTCTGAACCCAAATAAGAACGCATGCCGAATTTGGTGAAGATATCTCATTATTTGCTCAAGTTATCGTGTTAACGGACAGACGGACGGACGGACGGACGGACGGACGGACGGACAGACGGACGGACATGCCTTAATCAATTCCTCTTTTCAACCTAAGAACTTTCATATATGGAACTGTATATCTAACTCGATTATTTTGCGCCGTTACATAGTACCGTTATGTGGACAAAATTAATATACCCTTGTACTAGTACTAGTACGCTGGGTATAATAAAAGCGCAGCACACTTCAAATGCTTGGAATGATCAAAGTTAACAGGTTGTAGACAAGCAGCTTAATTTAGAAGTAACCGATGATACCGCTGTCATAACTACTCGAAATACAGAAGAAGCACGCAGTAAAGTCAACCAAGTTATCATTGAGCTGACAGTTCTAAGAAGGTAATAAGATAACACTAGAAGCTTTTCGGGAAACCCAACTTATCTTTTTTTCAAATTCTAACAATGCAGCCTGACTGGCAAGAAAAATCAGTCAGCAAATTCACTGAATCCACAGTCGGACCTAAAACAGACACAGTAAAAGGTTCTTAAGAGAAATTTAGAGTGCTACCGTAAAGATGTTTGTCTCTGCTAAGATTAGAAATAAAATTGTGTCTAATGGCAAAGAAGATGGAATGGACAGAAAAACGGATTGCTAGGGAGACAAAAATAGGGAAAAAGCATAGGAAGAGGGAGAGCATTATTGAGAGAGCAAAGGGAAGAACAAAAGGAGGGAGAGAGGAAAACTCAAACAGAAATTTAAGGATTGTCACAGAGTGGGAACAGGAATAGTAAAAGGATTAGCTAGAAAAGAAGGCGACAAAGAAGAAAAAGAAGCCATTAAAAAAGAGTAAAAGAAAGACAGAAATAGAAAAAACAGAACCAACAGATAGCGGCAGAAGAAATTACTAAAGAATAAATAGCGTAGATACGTATATGAAAAACAAAAAACAGAAGTAGGTGACAAAAATCGGTAGCCAGAAAAATTTAAATGACACATGGGGCAAGTAAATATTCGAGGAGGCAACCGGCAGTCAGGTCTGCTAATACTTTGGGGCGATATATCTGAGCGAAGTTTCAGGCAGAACTTTTATTACGTGGTGTGCAGGATTTACAACAAATTAGAGGAAACTATATGATTAACGATAAAAAATTTGTATGACAGAAATGGGGGGTTGCCGATCACTGTCAAGCAGTGACGTCGTATACCAAAAAACACCTTTGCCGTTTCCTGTCAGTGAACTAGAACATGAGATATGACCGTATCTTAGGTCTACACTATATTATGACGGCCGCCAACCTTGAAAGTATGCTATCCGACAAGCTACCTAAATGGAAGTGCCAACGCCTTTTTGTGCCACTGACACCTACCCGTATATAATGGGATTGCGGTTCAAACGGATCCAAGGCATTCTTAATTACTGTCCCATATTTATTTTTATTACTCATTGCTTCCATTTTCGAATTACTGGCGCTTACTTATTGTTTCTAAATGTTTGTACTTGTTTTACCTCCTTTGCCAGAGGTGGGCAAATATGGTACCTTAAGCCATAGTAAGTGTTTCTATTTACAGCTCCTACATTTCCCTTATAAAGAACCACAATTATGACGTGTTGAAATTATACTTGGCTCTTTCTGGCCTGATACTTGGCCACTGCTGCTCAATACTATTTCTGATAAGCGTAATAACCAAGCGCCCCACGTAAAGAAATCTAAAATTATGAAAATAGTACTCGTATGTTTGTCGG
This sequence comes from Sphenella marginata, assembly GCA_951509765.1. Lineage (NCBI taxonomy): Eukaryota > Metazoa > Arthropoda > Insecta > Diptera > Tephritidae > Sphenella > Sphenella marginata. Next base: position 89,685,774 of record OX608080.1, on the reverse strand, counting down.
TATTTTATACATATGTATGTATGTATGTATGTATCTATGAAAGGGGAGTTTTAGCTAGCAACAGCTAGTCTAATGAAAATATATTGCCTCGTTTAATCCTTAATGGAAGCCTTTTGATGGCAACGCATATCCGTTGACATTTCACGCGCTTGGCTAATGAGTTATTTCTATGCCGTGACGTAATTACACATGCACTAAAAAGATATGGCGGTGACAAAAAATTGATGGAACCGAAAATTGACAAATTACTGATGAAGAATTATGACTGCTTTGAAGAAAGGACAATATAATTGGAATCACTAATCGTAGCTAAATCGCATTTGCTTTAAAGACTCGCTTTAACAAATTACAGGATGGGTTAAGGCTTTTCTATAACAGATAATAGTTTTTCTTATGAAAACGAAAGGTATTCAATTATATTATCTAGCTATAATTATAGTTTGCCAGAAATTAAGCACCGACAAAGATAAATGAACAACTTTTGGGTATCAAAAATAAACTAAAATTTGAGTATACCAATATTCAGTCAGACAGTGCAAATGGCTAAATCAACTTAGCTCAGCGCCCTGATCATTTCGATATACTTAATGGTGGGTCTATCTCTTCTTCTTCGCATACTTACAAACATCGGACCAAAGTTATAATATCATTTCATGTTCATCAAAGGTATAAAAAAGGAATGAGACAACTGGTCAATCTTATTTTAAACAAAATTGCTCTAGAAAAATATTCTGGAAATTTTACCTGGGGTGCTCCCATCTCCTCAAATAGTTGAACATGTCTATCCGATATCCATGCAGACGGTTTTTAGCTTTTTGGGGACCCTAAAACCAGTATATTGCTCCTTATGAGGGTTATTTTATTATATACTCGCGAGAGATTATGGTTGATATTCTGGAAAACAATAGTGTTTAAGCGACTTAAGCCATTTCTTTCGTTTATTTCATTTGCGCACTCTTTTTATAATTCTCAATCAGCTTATGAAATATTCTGAAGATATTGTTTTTGGCTGCATAACCCACAGCGAAAATGAGGAAACCAATCACGAGCAATGCCTCAGAGATAATTAATTTTCAAATTAAAAAAAAAACTACTCGCCTTCTCAAAGCTTAGACAAATAGAGAATAAGTTTTATACTGATATTTACCCTCTACTTTAACCAGAGGGATTGATAGGATGCGAATGTTAGCCTTTTTTTAAATAATAAGGATTTAATGAGTGCTCGGACTTGAAAATTTCAGTGAATGGGTCAGAAAAGATTTTGTAAACTTCCGTTTTAAATTAATCAACAATTAACGAAAAAGAGACAAAATGAGTCATACTTAAAAGCCCTTCTTATTCTCCCTTTTTGCAAACCCAACAAAATGTCTGAGGAATTTCATCACAGATTTTTTAGTTGTTTTGGCAACAATATCTCTTAGACTGTTGCCTGTGTTGTTAATTTATACTTTTTATCGTCTTTGCAATTTGTATCATTTCTTTGTTGGTATAAAAAGAAGTTGAATAAATCCACTTGAGAATTAAAAAATAATTTTAGTACTAGAAATAAAATAATCCACAAAAATATTAATGTCATTCTAGCGAAGACGTGAGGAACCATCTATGTATAATCGTTTGTTGAAAATATTTGAAAAATGGTGTTTACTAAATTCTCTAACATGAGCTAAAATCTTTATTTTACTTATTTCTTGCAGAGTACGAAATTGGGCGCTGAAATTCGGAGTCGATCTTTGGGAATTTGGGCGACAATTTACGAAAATGCAGGAAATCAAAAACGTAAGTACATTTTATTGTATTGTCATGGTTACTCTTTTCCTGTATAAGCTACTGCAAAACAATCTCTACCCGGCTAACCGGTTACTTTAGATCTAGAAGGATTTCTATCAAAATCTTGAGTCAAACAATTTTCTTCTATTAAATATTAAAACGGAGGCTACAAAAAGAAAATTTTATCCAGACCCAGAAATACCAAATCTACACCTCTGGAAAGGTATTATTACACCTGGAACTTTTATGAAATCTGCTGATCTCCACTTACAAATTAGGGCAATTTTGATCTTTGCAAATCAAAGCACTGAAGTCATCCCTATTCAGCGATAAGTAACACTAATTGAAAACACTGAAGGGAGCACAACTCCTTATCTATCTTGATATTTGTTTGACGAGAGAGGACTTTGAGTTTCAATTACCTACTCTGTTCAAGGTAGTACTTGCTGTGGGGTTGGTTTGCATTGGATTTCTAGGCTTACATCTTCTCACGGTTTAATAAGGAAGTTCGTTACTGTATCCATACCACGAAACGCAGAACTCAAGCCAAGTTCGTTAAGCCCAAAAATATCTACGAGTATCTGGCATTTCATCCAGCAGTTATTGCTTACGGACTTCAGGCTTTAGGCTGTAAACCTTTTGACCAAATAAAAAAATCTTTAAAAGATATAATGTGCTAATTTACTGGGGTGTAAGTGTACCCCAACAGATTTATTTTAAATTTAACCTTTAAATATGTATGTAGGTATCTTGTTTAAACTCTCAACACACACAATCACACACGTTGGGCATTTAAAGCTTCACACCAACAGAATAACTACAACCGCGTAGCAGACATGAATCTCCAGCACAATGAAGCGTACAAAAAATTCAACCCCAAAACAACAAAACATGGCGATTATGTCACAAAACCACAAACAACAAAATCAAAGTCTCCCCTGTGTATTTACAGAATTATTAAACTTACAAACATTGTTGGATGTATGTACATATCTAGTCTGCGCATAAGTCTGTATATGTATATGTGTATATGTAAGTGAAAAGCTTTTTTTTTTAGCTGAGCTAAGACTTTAAAAATGTGGAGCGCACAGAATAAAATTGGCGATCTCGTGGGCAATTAAAAACAAAAAGGAAATTTATTCAAAAAGGACTTGTATATCACATACAGTTAACGGGGGTATTAGAGGAAAATAGCGCACACTTCTCTAAGTGACGATATAGCCTTGCCCGGTTGATTTACGTTTCAAAACCTTCACCATTTAGGAGCGACATCTGTTTATCATGTGAAGTGTATCTGAACTTCAGACTCTCAAGTCGGGCCAATCCGATGTCTGTTAAAAAAAAATTCAACACAAAACATCGCTATCCTGTGTTGGTATTTCATACCAGCTGCTCCTACCGGCGCAGTGGTATGAAGCAATATTTAGCAAAGATGCATATGGAATGGAAACATCCTCTAGTTGCCCTTTTTTTTTTTGTGACTGAAAAAAACCTTGCCAGAATGAGTTCCGTAAGCTACGGTAGGACCATCTCCTCACGCCACTTGGCTACATCGTTCTTTGGCGATCGTTCTCAGGAAGTACCTTTGTACACGAGACACGATGGTTGTTTGAATTGGCCTCTTGTTGTATGTAAATCGGATGCTGGCTTTAAGAGGTTGACAGTCGCTATCATTGGGCCATCGACGTAGATGCTTTATGGAAAGAGAACAGTTGAAGCCCCGCGTAAATAAAGTTTTCTATATTGGGCTTCTGGTTTCTATGTATATTGGGCTTCCAAAATAAGACCCCGGTAGATCACGTCCTCTTGGTATTGCTATATGCAGAAGCGAATCATATTGATATCGGGCAAAACATTCTTGGAGTGTTTTTATCGCTACACTTTGCCCAACACTGATGTGTATATACTCAATTTAAATGCCACGTTTCTCTCTTACTTTAATAATCGCAGTGGTAATCTTTTATATACCAATTAAAGTAACGGTTACAACAAAATAATGTTAGCCAAAATAAAAGCACAGCAGCACCGCTCAAAACTAAAAGATGGTGGGTGTGAAAGTTTCCAGACAACAATGAATCCTCCGAATACTTGGTGACATTCTGTTAAGGAGTTATTTACTCGTACATTTAAAGTGAACCAGTAGAAGGAGGCTGTGCAGCAAACAACATTGGATTTAATTAAGAAAGAAATTTTTTTTTTATTCTCTGTGGTCTTTTGAGTTGATTGTACAATTGTTTTGCCTAGGGGTACCCCTGGAGATATTTTAACACTTTATTGATGTTCAAATGCAATTAAATTCGGAAGGGATTAAACAACTTATCGTGACAGAACTAGCAGGTTGAGATGATTCAGAAAATTTTCCATAGTGGTACTACTTTTAAAAACATTCATCAACAAAATTTCAAACTTCAACCTTATTGAACAAATTTTGCACACAATATGATTCTGAAGTTTCAATCTGTCTACGTGAAGAGCCAATGTCCTTGCACAATAAATTTAACCTGAAATCTTTATATTTGTTACAACATAAAATACGCCAAACCAGTTTTTTTTCCACAAAATATGAACATTTATAAGGACACCCTTAATGCACATAAACAAATATATCAATATGCACGAGAGAGCATACACGTTGTTAGGAGTCACCATAAATCAAAACCACACAAATTTGGAATGGCGGGTGGATTAACGAATTAACAAAAGGGCACTGCATTGAGAGTAAAACCGATAAAGTTTTTGTGTGGCATCATTGTCGTACAATCCCAACAAGCAAATATTCCCGTGTATATGTATGCATGTATGAAGGTATGAGCATGAATATGAATACCGCCTTACAACCCATTTCTATCAAATTCCCTACAACAAGTTATCAACCAACGGTGACCGTCAGTATTGAACGCATTTTGAGTATGCTCGCTTGCTATTATTTGTCTAGCTGCTTTGGTTCACTTGGTTATTGAGTTGACTGTCTAGGTGAATGGTTGATTGCCACATAGCTCACACACTCATTGGTGGCAACATCGTTTAACCGCGCGCAGTAAAGTTGGGTGTCTGATTATGCAAATGTTTACGTCTGGCAATGTCATTTTACTAGTAACGCACACCAAAAGTGAGTACCTTCATACAAAGATATACAACTTGTATGTTTGTATTGATGCCTATATACTTACATACGTACATATATGTACATATGTACATGTAAAATATACATTTAAAAGGTTAGTAGCTTTTGTCTTATTTGGAGCTTGGGCTGAGCATGAGTTTGCTGTTTGTATTCATTCTACAAAATATTTCCTCGTTGTCAAACAACCATTCCTCACTGTCGTTTATGCGTTTGCATCTATGTATATAAATCTGTGTGTTGACTAAACATAAATTATTTCATTATTTAAATTTTGGTGGCAAATTCTAATTAGTATGGCGCATACTTACCGCTGGTGTTCAATTAAAACCCTCCCCTATATTTACGATAAAGAGCACCTTTAGTCATGCTGGAACAAGAGTTAGGTGGAAATACGCAGCGTGTCAACCTAAAACAGCATTGCAGGGTTTTATTGGCATTTGGGGAGAATCTATTTTGACCATTTTGGTGAGCTACTTTCAAGGTGTTTTTAAGCATCAAAAAGAGGAATTGTTGAAAAGAAGAATAAATTCCCAAATTAAATTTCTTACTGAGAAACTATAGCCTCAAATGATAAGAACCATTTACTTCTCAAATTATGTCATAGACCATCGTTGTGTTTGACTGTTCCAAATTTCAAGTCCATGGATAGCCCAGTTTTGTAATTATTTTACATATATCCTGCGCCGGAATATCCAGATAAAAAGAAATATTAAAGTTTACACAAAGGTCAGGAAAGGATTGTTACGTTGTTAGTTTTAAGCCTCCTTAATTTCAGTCCAAAAATTAGCGTTGAAATTCTTGACTGAGCGTCGGCATTCCATCAGATAAAACATTGCCCCATCAGGGGAGAAAAGGGCAGGAACCACCTGTAAGTATCTAGGTGTAGCTCTTAAAACTTTAGCCTGATCAGGCTTCTTAAGGAGATAGTAGGGCGTAGTTCTCGCTGCGGTCTTCTGAAAGGCCATTAGCTTTTTCCATCCCCCAAAATGGTACAATTATATACACTGGCCAACAAAACTATGCATACCCCCTTTTTTGTATGTTTTCACCAACGTCGGCTTCAGAAAATTCATTTTAACTATTTTTCTGTAAGAGAACTTATAAAGATCTAATACAAAAACTATAAATTATATTTTAAATATGTATGGGAAATTCGCAAAAATTAGACAAATTTTCATCAAAATTTTCAACTTTTTTCTCAGAATTTTTTTCAAATTTATGAACATAGTATTTTTTGTATGGAAGAAAACATAAAAGCTCTTCAGAAAAAAAATTGCCAAAAATCAGGAAAATTTCTTACAGACTTGAAACAAACACTTTATATACTAAAATTGAATGCGCTACAAATCTGCATTTTCAAAAAAATTCTAAAAATTCTGAGAAAAAAGTTGAAAATTTTGATGAAAATTTGTCTAATTTTTGCGAATTTCCCATACATATTTGAAATATAGTTTATAGTTTTTGTATTTTGTTCTCTTACAGGAAAATAGTTAAAATTAATTTTCTGAAGGCGAAGTTGGTGAAAACATACAAAAAAAGATGGTATGCATAGTTTTGTCGGCCACTGTATATATATGTACATTCATTAAGGTGCCTCGCCAAAAAAAGTTGCACTGTTTCCACCGAAATTTCACTATTTTCTAAGGACTCCCCTAAAATATTTCGAAAAAATATTAAGATTTACTGGAGCTAAACCGCTTTAACAAAAACGCTAAAAATATCCTGTTTAATGTATAAAAGGAGTATAAAAATTTTTTTTTAATAAAAAGCATCTGAGATGTTGAATTAAATGGAGTGCGAAAGGTAAGCATAAAAAAGTTTGAAAATTTTATCAATATTATTATTGTATAACGGTGTGCTAATATTCGCAATGTAAAAAATTGGACCAAAAAGGGTTGAATTTTGCAGAAAGGACAACGTCTCGAAAATACCTTTCAAATTGTACTCTAATCGTAAACATATATATTTGGCGCGATATACGACAGTTATATCATCAACTTTCAAAAAAAAATTGTGGTGTGCCGCTTTCGTTTTTTTCCTACAAATTGGCGGGACCTACGGTCCGAACGACATCTACAAAGCAGATGAATTTTTGCTGAGAAGCCTTTCATGGCAGAAATACACTCGGAGAGTTTGCCAAACCACTGCCGAGAGGCGACCCCGTTTTAAAAGAACTTTTTCAAACCACTTTTTTGATGTAACCTGTACCAACTGCTACAATTACTAAACTATATATTCTAATACTACGTACTTTAATGTGTTTACTGGGCTTTTGGTATCACAAATGGCCCTCATGGCCCCATTTTTCGCTAAATTAATCTAATTTGTGAGAGAAAGTTTTCTCACCTATGAATGCATGTCAGAAGCGAATCGTCATGAGTTTAGGATACAAGAAATACTATGACGTTTGTTTTAATTTTCAATTTTCATTTAACTTCTTCTTCTACATACATACATCCTCACCGTTTCCGCTTGCACCATTCTTTTTGCCTCCTCGTTTTCTGTTCATTCAACAGCTGAACAATTTTACATGGTCGCAATTTTTCATTTGACTGTTGGTTGTCCTTCAATTTATTATACCCAGAATCGAGCGGATGTGCCAGTAACAACTACAATGCCCATAAGCAGACATACACACATTCAAATATAGTCACACACATTTGCTCAACCAGCGCATAGTAAGTGCAAACAAAAGACAGAAAGGAAGTAAAAATACTCGTACTAGGTGTAGTTGTAGAAAAAATAAACCAGAGATGAAAAGCTGAGAGATGATTTTGAAAAAAAAAAAGATAAAAAGTAATAAAATGTGAAACAAATGGTAAATGAATGGCTTGTGACACACGCGCTTCTACACGACGCACGATACATAACTATTTACGAGGGCAGTTTGGAAATTCGGGAACCTGAAGCATCCGATTTAGCAACGTAAGCTCCTTTTAGATCGGCACATTGGCCCAAAATCATAGTCAAATTAAACACGATTCTAAAGTAAACATCATTTCGGTGGCGCGAACTAAAGTCAGTGGAATTAACTTCAGTGACCCCAAAATCGAATTAATGTCAGTGACATTAAGACGCATTAAGAAAGCGAACTGAAGTCAGCACATTTTTTTTATATTCCAAATTTTCATTTTTCATTATCACCTTCGACTTATGATCATGATATCATGAATCTGGGATTTAAAAAAAAGCGCCGCAGGGAAAAATTTGAAATAAAAAATCGGTGCAGTGCTATACAGCCATGGGCAATAAAGCCATTTGGCCTTATAAGTTATAACTCAATGGAGTGTGAAATAAGGCCATATGGTTTTATTTCCATGTAAGGATTGAAATAAAGCCATTATGGTTTTATTTCACATTACAATTTTTGTTGAAATAATTGTTTCCTTTGGCACTCAATTCTTAATAAATTAGCTAAAAATATGAGAGGGGTGTCAAAAGAGGCGTTTTGACCTTGGTATCAATGATCCGAAGTCGAAATTAAATTTTTTTGTTTTAGTGAAAAGTTATCAACAAAAAACCGAAAATTTACTCAGGTCAGATCCCCGATTCGGGGGGTGATCCATGGTATTTATGGGTGACAGGTAATAGTGTCACTGGTAATAGTGTCAATTGACACTATTTCCAGGGTAACTTGGAAATAGTGTCAATTGACACTATTGCGCTTTTCGAAATGGAAATAGTGTCAATTGACACTATTGCTATTTTAGGCAGCGGTTGTCTGCGCAGCGCAGTGTTGTAAGAGATGGATTTTTATTATTCCAAGTCCTTCTGTGTAGTACACCATTCTGCGTAGGCGGCCTTCGGCCGCGCTTATTATAAATAACCCTGGGCTACGCCATTCCAACTCCGGGTGTTTGCCCTGAACGGTGGCAACATGCCACCGTTCCCACTCTATGGGCGGAATTCATGGTATTTTTTTAATTTTTATTATCACCTGAAACTAATGATTATTATATCGCGCGATTTTTTATTTCAAATTTTCATCTTATGTTATTAGCTATTCACATATGTATATGCATGTACACTATATTTTTATTCCCTTTATGTTATCTTTATTGCCAATTCAGAAAGGTGTTCTGCACAAAAATACCTTGGATCCCGCCCATAGAGTGGGAACGGTGGCATGTTGCCACCGTTCAGGGCAACCACCCGGAGTTGGAATGGCGTAGCCCAGGGTTATTTATAATAAGCGCGTCAATGACTTATTTTCCATTTTCTTGTTGACACTAATTCCATTTCGAAAGCGCAATAGTGTCAATTGACACTATTTCCAATTTATAACGGAAATAGTGTCAATTGACACTATTACCAGTGACACTATTACCTGTCACCGTATTTATGTGCAGAACTCCTCTCCGTCACTGACGTTAATTCCACTGACGTTAGTTCGTGCCACCATCATTTCATGTCTTGAGCTTAGTGTTTCTCGCTTATTTCCACAGATATGTATGCTACGGTTTGTGAATAAAATAGTTGACACAGGGTGACCTTTGCAAAACATAAAAAAATTGCATCGTACCGCCAACCAACTTAACTTTTTTCATAAGCGGATGCTTTTATAATGATCGTGTATGACTAATTACAATATCATGCTTTTATCCAAATACTCATGTTAGAAGTGATGTTTCTGAGATACCTGGGATCTCAACTAATTCAATGCACAGTCTTTATCAGATTATCCAATATCCTCCCATGGCTTTTTTTGATAGTTTCTGGCGTCACTTCTTCTTTTTGGCATCTCATTAAATGACGTATTTACAAATTTGTTTACAAAGAAGAACGCCCCCATTCTATTTATTTCACCTTTCCTTGAGTTCGCTAATTGTTTCAGTTTTCTTAAAACTTTCGAAGTTTGGAGCTTTAAATGACTATGAAACACTTAAACTTGCTTAAGCTTTTATAGTAGTCGACGCGAGCAACTTACTTGGATGATTTTAAAGCGCTATAGACTTATCACGCAACCCTCGTACATCCGTACTTATTATTTGTAAAAGGGTGTACGCTTGCCGCATATTCGCACTTCTCAGTTGACACAGTTTCGTACAGCAACAAATATGTATGAATAAAGAATACGTTAAAGTAGTAAGGACTTGTACCTCGGTACTCAGAAAAGTCACAAAAGTATTCTTAGAAATATAGGCTTACACACACGCTCATAGTGTGACGCACAAGATACTTACATTTGCATGCAATCCGGGAGCAAGCTGGCATTTTTGGGCAAAATAGTATCGAGGCTGACTACAGCCCTGACTTTCCATAGCCGAAGGCGTCGAATGAGTTAAAAACGTAAATGAAACTGACTCATTTTCTGCTCTGGGTGCCACCTTTCGGAATCGGTCCTGTCTGTCGCTTTCATGAATGACATATGGGTTATCCCCATGAGTGAATGATCGCATTCAAGGACGGCCTATAGCACGTCTTATTTGTCTCCAAGTAGAGGAGGCTTGGCGTTTCACAGGTGACCTGTTCCATAGCGATGGTGTCCAATTAATTTTTCTTGCTTCTAATTTTTACAAGTTGAGTGCCGTTCATGCCCTTAGACTGCAGTGCAGCAGTGGGATCCCGGATCATGTATACGTACACCTGTACTGAAATATGATGTAGGTGCGCTTAAATACACATTTTGATGTATAAATGGTGAATGATGAATGGTGGTTGGTTGAATGACTGTTGTTTGCTTCTTATTCGGCTTCTGCCCTACACCGTTCTGGTACCTGACAAGTTGTCTTACTGACTTTAGGCGACTATAAGTATCTAGTAGTGTTTGCACTTGACTAGTTGAATGACTACTATGTTTGGCTTTTGCTACCACCAGTTTCTTATTCCACAATCTGAGATGGTGGCCGTACATGCTTGCATAACTTGAAGGCGCACAGTTTTAACTTTTGGCTGAGGATGCTCAACTAAGACCACCAACCTCGCGGAACAGGCGAAAAGCGTGTTTCTTCGTTATGTTGTTTGGCTCATGGATTGATAATGTAAAAAACTGATGCCTCCATTTAGTCGATTTAGCAAGCTATAAGCTTTGGTTTAGACCTGGATGAGCATAAAACGTTGTAAGGCATCACGAAGACAATGAGCCCTTTGGTAGCACAGGCCTTCCAACGTCGGACATGTTCGAAATAGGGGCTCAGAAGAGATGAGACGGCAAATAAAGATCTACTCTGACTCGTATGGATCGCACTGAGTTCAGTCACGATAATGGGTAAGAAAAGCAAATGTTACAAGAGTTCCCACTCACCGTTGTAGACTCTAAGGTCATATGCATAGATATTTAGGTTAACTGGTCTGCGGATAAGATCACGAGTTCGTGGTGCTTGATATTTTACTGTCTTTTGGTTTGGGGGTTAAAACCCCCCCATGGCCAAATCTAAGTTGCAATGATTTTGCAAAAATTTTCAAAATACAGTTTATAAGTCTTGTATTGAATCTTGGCTCATAATTTTTGACAAAATTAGTTAAAATAATTTTACGGAAGAAAAAATTGGTGAAAGTTGCAAAGAATAAGGTTGGCCAATACATAAGTCCAGCACTTTGAACTCCACTTGGAGCTTTCCGAAATTCCAAATTTGTGTAGCGTATGGGCATTTTTTAAAAAATTTTACTGATGAAAACAATGAGCAGTCTCAATTAACAAGTACTGTAAACAGTACTATTCAGGACCTGATTAATTAGGTTTTGATGAATCAGAATTATGACTAATCAAAATATGATTTAATCTGTTCATCGCACGTCCCTAATTTGTACAAGTACAATTGATGTCATGGCCAAATGATGCTAAGGTTGTGTCAAGTGACCTGCCGACTTCTACTTTTTTCATGAGTATTGACAGAATTCTTTTCCGTACCTCGAAGGGTTGCAATGTTAAACGGACTTTAATTATAGACATGTATTCATAAAAGTGCGAATAATCCCAGCTTTCCAAAGTCGGAGCGCTCCAAAAAAAGCATCCAAAACGAGTCCGTAATGAGTAAAGCTGGCATTTTTCATGGACGTTTATCAATAGTCTGTAGAAAATAAACATATCACATTTCATATTTTCCGAATTGTGTCAATAAAACTTCATAAACCTTATTTTTTATTATTTATGACCCCAAATAAGCTTCAGAAAAACACCAATAAAAGGCTCCGAAAGGAGTCTGAAAAGTCTCCAAAAACCCTCAGAATGGAGGAACAAAGGGCTCCGAAAAAGGTTCAGAAAAGCACCAATAAAAGGCTCCGCAGTTCGTTTAAAAAGAGTCATAAATCAGACTCATTTCGGACTCTTTTTTATGACTCCGTTGGAGTGCCCAAGTAGAGGGATTTTTCTCTCCATTTGGGCTCCGAAAGAAGCTCATTTTGGAGAGAGCTCTGAGAAATGAGCGTTTTATGGCTCCGAGAGGGGTCTTTTTTTGCACTTTTGGTTAGCCGGGATATGCCATCATATCACCAATTCTCTATCAAATACAGAAAAATGTGTACAACCAAAAAAAATTTGCTGGGGTATAGTTTTAGGCATCAGAGTATGCAGTTTCAGAAAAGTTAAAGAAATTAAAGAAATTAAATGTATGATGTATGGGTCTAGGTATCTGTTTCAGCAAATATGTTTATCTTAGTGAAAAATGTATGCGAATGCAAATCTAAATTAACCCCCCCCCCCCCCCCAAGGCTACTTCCTGCGCACGGCCCTGTATAGGTGCCTCCCTTTCATATTTTTCTTCTAAAAACTCTTCCAACGATCATGAGAAACTTTTGCGATATAGAATTTTCGTTTGATGCAGCGGGAAATCAAACATTACCCACACACACATACACACGCACACTCTAAAATCGTTATCACCGCTTTTGTCGTGTCGTAGCGTAACAATTAACTGTCAAACCATTGCTATTCATTACCCAGAATGACGTTATTTCAAACGCTCTCCTTTGATGTTCATACATTTTATCAAAGCATGAAGAGCAACTTCGTCACGAACGTTCTATGTGACTGCTAACTTGAGTGCGTCCTTTTAGCCCTTTGACATTGTAGTTATTGCAATGATTGTTGCTCGTTTTCACGCTACTCGTAGCTCCTGAAGGCAAAGAACGATAGTGTACCTGTGTAAAATCTTAATTTTGTTGAAAATGCATTCATATCTCCATTAAAATGTAATTAGCACATTGCATCTTCATTTCCAAACTACCGGTACAAGTACTTATATATATCTCTTGTATATATCGTTAATAGTGATGGTCATTTGCGGGTATTTAAAAAGCCGGTTCTGTCATAATGGCACCATAGAGTACATCTGGCTTAGAGCTTTTCTTTCTACCAAGGGATATCCATTAAACACAGTTTATAATTCCGAAGTAACCAAAATAATTCTAAGGAGCATTGCTAAGGAATTCGTAGGTTATGTTGAAAAGGGTTCCGATGGTATTTTACAGTAAACGCCACACAAGCCAAATGAGATTTAATGCAGCCCTAACCTGAACTCACATCAAATCGTGTATTCTGTTCTATAGGTCGCCAAGACTCGATCTCTTTAGCAAGGAAACAGCATCCCACGGTCCCCTTAGGCAGTCATTGATACAAGCTTTGAAGTTCTCTTCTCTTCGGTGAAATATTGGAAAGAAAAAGGATACTCACACACATTTCCATGGCCCTACCCATTCGTCTATCAGAATCAGTGAGTGTATTTCATTCCGAGCTGTATCCTATCTAGGATATATTTTCTGAAATCCAGCCGGCTCTTCTTGCTCTCGGTTCAGCAGAAATAACATCAAGCCTGGTTGGTCAGTGTATAGCGGTGAAGCACCTGCTGTGAGATTTTCCAGCGCAGTAATGTAGGCCAATAGAATGTCTGGGAAAACCCTGCTTCGCGAGCTCTTGGAGCTTAACCTTATTAAATTTCAAATTTTGGGTTTACTTCAAACTGTCTTTGGTTGCTGAAATACATTGAGTCGTGTTTTCTTGAACTGACCCGATTGCTCAGTTCGGTACATCACTAACGAGTGTTTCTAAAGCGTACCCATATTTGTTATGTACAGTTATATACGAGTATGTGTATACGTAAGTATACAAGGATGTAGGTGCAAATGCTATTTAATTGTGTTTGGTTGTAAAAGACTTGAAACTATTTGAGGGTGCCGTGTTTCAGATAAATGTAAAACGTAGTAGCCAAGTGGATATGCAACGAAAAAAAGGGAATAGAGAAAACCAAAGCGCATAGCTGGGAAAGAGATTTACTGCAGGAACCGACAACTTACAGTGAAGCCATCGAGATACTTGAATTAGATTGGGATGTGAGGCAGTACTGAAGCTGTAGCCGAGATTCTTAACGGTTAGCAACAATGACAGGTGAGTGGCGATGTAGCACTTGACAACAAACCATTCCAAATTTGTATATATGTCGTCGTGTACATCCTCCGTTGGTTGCAGCGATCTTTACTCTGCAACGTTGGCCAGGTTTGTCCGCTTCTCACTATGGAGTTATAAGCAAATTTGTTAAAACGAACTGGAAGTTATAGAACTGTTTAAATCTATTTACCATATGGCAACACTTTGTCTAGTTTAGTTAGCACACGGACGATTGCAATTTGCTTAAACTTGTTGGGCTAACTGGTTGATTTGCTATCTGATTGTTGTCAGTTGCTTGAGCGAAAATTGCAAACGAATGTGCTAGACGAATAGACAAGTGCAATACCTTTTGGTCACTTTTAGTAGCTTTCTGCCAGCTGACTCAATGCAAGGCTAAAGTGAGCTATAAAGGTGTATTGGTTGTGGTGTTAGGAAACAAGTGTGGAATATGGATGTATGCACATTTATTAGGGTGTTTCCAATATACATTTGTATGTGCAATCCGCTAGGAAGCGTTTTCAATTAAATCTTTACTTAACCTAAAAATACATTCAAAATATTGGTCAATCATAGTCATGTTAAACTAAGAATTTATCTAAAATGAAAAGTGACAGGGTCCCCTCATGAAAAGAAATTAAGGTGGTTGCTGGTATGAAGAATTTTTTTATGTTTTGCAAGGTCACCCTGTGTCAACTACTTTATTCACAAACCATAACAAAGCAGTGGCAACAAGCGTTCTAAGGTTTGGAGTAAGCGTTGTGACATCTCACAACCATAGACACAAACTGTCATTTTAAGATTAAAACTGCGTCTTAGACATGAAATGTATTTTAGATTGACTATGACAGACTTCAAATTATTTTTTTTTTTAGAATCATGTTTGAGTAGATAAAACTCTACTTAAATTTGACTATCAGTATAGGACTATTTCTTTATCCTATTACGATATTTAAAAAATTAGAATACGTTTCAGATATTAACCTTAAATTTTCAATGAAGGTATTCGGGGACGTATGAGTTCCTTCATTGGATGTTAGCAAAAATGCTGAAATATATTCAAAATTAAAGATTCTTCTTTAAGTAAATGTAGATGAGTACTTACTTATTTGTATATACAGCATGCTCATTCATATAGATAGATAAATATATAGATAGATAAATATATAAATACATACATATGTAAGTATTTTGCTACATTCCGCAAGTGCTATACCAATGTTGTATGTCCTTGCTCCACTTTCAGTTTATTTGCGCTGGAGGAAGCGTTAAAACTTCGCTAATAGTATAAATATGTACATACATGTGTATGTATGTATGTATATGCAGTTATATATACTACTTTGGCTGCGTTACTGTTATTTTTCATCTTTGTTATTGGTATAGTTTCTGGATTTTAATTTTATTATTTCTGTTGTTACTATTCTGTATTGCAACTGACATTACCACTACAACCACCAATACCAAGAGCAACAATGAAAACACTAGCCAGCGGCATTACAATCACACGAACAAGTGGAACACACATTACATCGTACCGAGATATGTACATATGTACATATACATATGAAATAGCCAAATGTCTAAGTTTGTTAAGCCTACGCATATTTTCAGATGACTTTGGTACGCAGGGGCTGCGGGTAGTCATAGCCCACTATACCGACAGGTGT